>CM075850.1:43743583-44343583 GCA_037975125.1 Latrodectus hesperus
ATAATAAAAATAAATAAATAATAAAGTAAAGACTTCGGCTAAAAAGTTCCAAAGGAAGAAATCTTGAAAAAGTATTTTTTGTACAAGTTTCATTTAGACTGTGAAAAGCAAGACTTTTAACAAGGCAAATTTTTGTAAGACTTTCACAATGACTAATATAACTTCATTCAAAATAAAAAAAATTAACGTACACCTTCAGGAAAAAATTTTCACAGATGACAAACTATATTTACGTATTATATAGGAGAAAAACTTAATAGAAATTCTACTCACATACACCAACCATGACAAATGTAATCATCAGAAAGTAGTCAAACTTTCGTTGCCTGCTGAATTCAGCTTTTTGAAATTATACTTCTAGGAACATGGCTTAAGCCACGAAGAGATTAAAACCATTTTGTATTCTTAAAAATTGTAGATAGCAGAAGTGGATGCGCTCGTTATTTAAATGCGATGTAACTTCTCTTGAAAAGGCTAATTATTAAAGGTAGTCCCTTGCCTAGCAAAATGTATATTAAAATAGGAAAATTGAGAGGTGTTTATGGCTACAAAAGCTTTGAATCATTCCTTTTTTTTAAAGCAGATTTAAATGAATAATAAAAATTATTTATTTTGCTTAAATTTATTTAAAAAACTAATTCTCAAGTAATTTTATATAAGCGTTCTTCTTCTTCTTCTTCTTAAGGTTGGGTTTGTATGTCATTGGGCACCTCTGCTTTTATCAGCATTTTGTACCATTAACTCCAAACCCAATGTTTCCTAGTTCCAGTTGCTCGGGTCACCCACTTTATTAATAAAGTCTGATAACCCTTTAATGGAGCCTAGGTATAACTCTCTAGTATGGATGATGCCTAAAGAAGTTAATCTAGGGAGGGCAAGAGCCTCGCATTCATAAATGATATGCTCTGCCGTTTCCTCTTGCGTTTGACATTTCCAGCAGATAGGGTCTTGCTGAAACAGTCCAGTCAGTCATACTAGGGATAGCTTCCTAGCTTTCACCAGAAGATGGTTTGGAGGTCATTTCTACCTCAAGTAAAAGATTCATTACTGCTCCTTTACAAGATTGCCTCTGAGTTCCCTTGTCTTTTTCAGCAAGGTCTACTTTAGAGGCATCACCGGCAAATGCAGAAAGATTTGTTATTTCTTGTGTCTTTTCAACCACAAGATAACAATTAATAAGCTCAGGTAATATAAGTCCACCCAGCATTGCCTGAGATACTGGGCAAGGCAAATTACTCTAGAAGTTTGCCAGGCAACTAGAGGCTCCGTTAAGACACCAATACCGCGGTGCAAATTAGCCCTAGGCACGGATCGCATAACACCAGGGTTTACGGGAGCTGGTTCGTGGCCTCTTATTTTATATTCAAGGCTATCCTGTCATTCCTACAGGACGTTCGGCGATCCACCGCCTGCCGACGCGCCTGGTGGCTAGCTCAAGCCCCAGAGGGGTACGCATACCCCCTGGTTCCAGGTTATATAAGCGTTAGAATTATTGCCATTTAAATTTTTTTGTTTCCTAAGCTTTCCTTAATTAAGGCTACTCTGATATAACAAAGCTCCTCAAAAGCTGAAATTTTCAATTGAATTATTTTATAAGTCCCATAGTAACTTTACTCAGTTTACAATAGTTAAAAATCTTGAAATGTGTAATAAAATTAATCAATTTTAAACCACTAGTTTATATTCTAAAGGGGCTGATATTGAATTCAATTTTCAACTTAAAAGTTTTAGCTGTTAAAAGTTCGCCAAACATTCACAAATCAGAATTTACCAATATCTTATTTCATCTTATCATTTATAAAATAAATAGGATTTTTAAATAATGAATAGCTGTCTAGCGTGTTTACTAAAATTTAGCTGAATAGTTACCGTGATGACATCATCAATTTAACATATCCTAAAACAATCGAATGACATACTTATCTTCATCACCGTTTATAAACAAACTGTGTATTTTATCATCTTAAAATCTTTTCATTATAATACTAATTGTATTAAATTAATTGATCTTTCACTCGTTGTCATTAACATACAAATGCTGTGCATAATTTGTGCATTAAAAATTGACACTTACTTTAAATAACGTGTTATAGCTTTTAAAAGACTTCAATATACATCGATGACTTTATTCCATGATTACGTATTGTAATTTGGCATCAGAAACTTAATTTACAGCCTGGTGAATAAAACAAAAATTGTGATCATTTAAATGAGAAAACTATTTACATTTTTTCGTAACATTCATTCTAGGAATAACACTGCTGAACGCAATCAATACTAAGCCATTATCATTAAAGAAAATATGCTGGAAAGTAAACATATGTGAATAATAGGATTGAAATAATTTCTTATATCATTTTTACATTAATTTTAATTTTGCGAAGTATTTTTAAGAAAAAAAGAAATGATATATAAAACATATATTGCCTATTTTTTTCCCTGTTAATATCAATCATATTATATAGGTGAGCTTTCGAAATGACTTTACTTTAATATTGATATTCAGTTTTTAATTCATGCCTTCAACGCTCCATTTTCACAGCCAATTTCAGAATTTTGACTGGACATGACTTTCTCCCGGGGCACTTAAGCCGTATCGGCGTGGTCAACAAGTCCTATTGGTGTCCTTCAGGAGCTTTTATGGACTTATTCATCTGACAAGCTGTCCTGCGCTTTCTCTTTTGAACTGTTTACCCGACAACTTTCACATTAAGGCTAATTTTTATTGGCCCGCCAGAGCACTCATCGCCGATAAGGCCGCTGTCTCGACGTAGGATAAAAAAAGTTTTTTTTAATTCATCTGTTAAACTAAATACTTTTTCCCAATTTCTTTAGAAAGTTGTTATTTTGAATGGCTTAAAAGTAATTCAATTTAATTTCACATCATTTTGATAAACATAATTTCGCATTTCTATTTCACTGCAGTATTGGAATTTATTGGAGTTAATCAAAGACATTAAGAGATATTTCAGGGATAAATTTGTATTTATAAATACAATTCCTTTCTGTACTCAAAGATATAAAATTTAATTCATTATCTTAATATTATCTTTGTGTGTACATTTTACGAAAGTTTTCGGACTACGCAGAGCTTTTACTTTTATTTAATTTGGTTTTGTAGTAGGAATATGCTCTTTGGATTGAAAAAGCTCTGGTTCACGATCCATATCACTGTTGATCAAAAAGAATCAGGTGTTGTGTTACTGTTTCCTTTTGGCTTTTCCAAATTTCCTACATTACGATATGTCAATATAATACTCTAAAGAATGTAATTCAGGAAGCGTACACATTGCAGATGTTCAAATATTCTAAAATAGCCTTCATTCATTAAGTTAATCTCTTCTTAGAATCAAATGCTTAGGGATCTTGGTTTATAGTGGTTTGTGTGAGTATCCCTTTCTTTGCAGTAAGTAAGAAGTGTCCAGGTTCAGTATTAACCACTACTAAATAACGTGAGATAGGGTCTGTGCTTCTGCTTTCTACATAATCAGGTGCCAAGATAGATATCTAGGATTTTTAAGACTTCCTCCAGTGCAACACATGAATATCATCTACTATCTATGAAAACTCCTTGTAGAAAAACATATTGGATATTCATATATTTTCCTTTCTAACGGCGGGCACTGGGGGGCTAACCCTTCGGCACACCAATGCTGGAAACTGCTTCTTATTTGTCGTTACCCAGTGAGGACCTGTGAACCAAGTCATGGAGTCAAGAAGCATTATCCACTCACTCCACCACAATCCCATTTATAGAATAGCTTCACATTCATTCATATCTCAGAAGAAAGGACAAAGAAACACACGGAGAGAGAGAGAGAGAAAAAAAAAGAACATTCATGCCTGAATCGGGATTCGAACCCGGGACCAGTAGTCTAAAAGTAAAGAATGTGAACTATTCAGCCATCGGCTAGCATTTATTCAAATCTTTTGTGATAACCTTCGAATGTCAGTTTATAATGAAAGAGAACCGATCTGAGACATGCCTATGATGTAAGAACAGACCGATGCACTTAGAAGTGGAAGTTCCCATTTTTAATAGCTGTTGCAGTTAAACAGAAGAGATATATATATATATATATATATATATATATATATATATATATATATATATATATATATATATATATATATATATATTGTTGTTCTTCAGCTTTTTCTACCTGTATATCTGTAGGCGTAATAACATGAAGTTTTCGAAGGTTATTTCGCTTTGCTAAAAGGATAAATGGCCCATCATAAAAACAAGTTTTTTTCCCAAAGACTAAGCGATGGATGTTCAAATCTCTCACAACAGACTTCTGCTGTTAAGATGTCAGGTACGTTGTGCTAAAGTGGAAGAATTTTTGTAGAGGGAAATCTCAAATACACAAAACCATACCAGATACTATTAAACAACGGGAGATGATTTCTGCAATCGTACCATTGAAATAAATACTTGATATCTTTCTGGTTTCTCTTCTTGAAATGAATACTGTCACCGGGCGAAAATGAGTCACTGTCTATATGAAAATGATGGTTATTCGAATGTGAGTTCCGGTGTCAGATAAATGTATAATGAATAATTTTAGTTCGAACCTATTGTAAAAGCTTTTACATGTCAAAGGCTGATTGCTTTTTAGGAGAACTATTCACAAATGATTATGGATTGTATTTATGTACCTCAAATAATGAAATTCAGAGAACTCGTTATCTCCTAGCTCCTCAGTAGAGTTTAAAAAACAGAGTTTATGTTTGAGATTCACATCTTCAAATATAAGTTGTCTTATCGACAAGTCTCAATGAACTATTCTCATTTGTACAAGTATCATATAAGACGTTCCAGACCTTCTCTTAGATAGTATACTACATTCATATTTATTCGTACATAAAAGCAAACCGAAAAAACCTCAAGCACTATCCCTCTGATAGGGGCAGAAATGCATAACCCATCTTGCAGTGTTTAACTGTTGCCGGAATCGAGCCTGAAACATATATTCATATACAAAATGCTTAGACCTATTATTTAGTCATTGTAAATCCTCTGCTATTTATAAACCACTGTAAATATGTGTCATAATAAAATTGCATGATGGATTTAATTAATAATTGAACTATGCTAGTAATTTTTCACATTGACTTACGAATTAAAGTACACTAATATAATATATAATTTTCAGTCAAAATAAAGTGAAAGAAATTTCTGGGGTATCACACATTTTCTTCAGAACTCCTCCATAATCTCAGTGGAGAAGACTCCATTTCATGGCAGTTAGTATGTGCATATGCTTTATCGATATAACGGTATTTTATTATCCTAGTCATAATTTGTACAGTAACAAAGTTAGATATGGTTGTGTTCCATGAAAGTAATAAGATATGTCAAATCCATCCGTCATTTATCAATGGCAAATTATCTTTGCTTTTGATTTTGAATATATACTGCTTTGAGAAATATGAAAAGAATGATTCTTAAATCATATCTTATGTGGCTCATACGTGATTTGATGATGAGTGTCGCAAATGCGGCTTACTTCAAATCAAACCGCAAACTTTTTCAGTCAAAATTGCGAATTGTATGTGATTGCTTTCATATCTCTCTTATGCAAACGTAAGTTTTTAAAACATAATTATTCAAGAATAAGCGAAGCTTCGCAAAATATTCAACACAAAATAAAACGTATATTTATAAACGTGTATCTTTAATTCAATTAAAATTTTCAGTGAGGAATTCTAGAAGTCATTACAGTAACTGTGACAGGAAGAATAAATAGCTGTCAGATATATAGTTTTGATACTTTTCTTTTTTCTTTACTATGAATGAATGTTACTTTCATATTTCAGCAAAGGTCAAGTGGCTCATTACTGCTTGAAATTAAACTGGAAATAGACTTCGAAATCTCGTAGAGAGAAGAATGAGTCTTTAAAATTGTGAGCCTTGTTCTATTTTCTACTCAATAACGTTCTATTCATAGATCTGACGATTAATATGTTTTAATATTGAAGACGAATTCAATTAATTTTTTTTTATTTAGTCAAAACAGTCTAGTCATAAAGTTCCTAATTTTTATTTTTAATATCAATTTAATAAAACAAACATAAACAAATATAACAGCAAATATATGTGGCAAATCTTTTTTTTCAAAATATTTAATGTGCTTTTCCTTCAAAATTATATGATTATAAGAAACGCATCTCATATATGTTAAAAAACATATTTTAGATGAACCAGCATCAAAATTCTTAAATTTAGGTCAATTTATTATTATTATTATTATTTTATGAATTTAGGTCAATTAGGAGTTTTAATTCATAAAATTAGCCAAAATTATAGAAAGATTATTCGCTTACTTGTTTTGTCACCTTTAAGTATGTAAATCATTAAACTATGTAAATATATATAACTATGTAAATTATTAAATTCAAGCATTATACAGTGTCATACTCAGCTAATCTAATCAAGCAATAAAATTTTAAATTTTAAATTATTTTTTATCAAAATAATCTGAAGTTATATATATATTCATAACAATAGTCGTTCACTTTTACGCATTCGCAAAAATATTTGAAATAAAATGCATAAATAATAGATGTTTTCAAGATAAGATATATCGCAACTTTAAATCTATAGAAAAAAGCCCGATACAGTATGTAATTAGCGAATTCTGAAAATGATTTTCTATTTATTTTTGATGACATACCACACAATAAAAATATTTTTAATATATAAATAATAAATTAAATAATAAATAAATTTTTGAACTTTTAAAACTATACTTCGCTTTCCATAATCAACTCTAATAAATATTTCAATTTAATGACTTCCTTTTTTCAAAATATTAGAAATTAAATAAAAATTATATGTTACGCAAAAATTGTTATAGGTGTTAGTTAATCATCATTCTATATTTTATGTCTGCACATGTAAGGCTGCTATTCATTTTTATAGTTTCAAAACAAGAAATACTTCTAAGCATACATGATCTTGCTGTTTAATTAAAGCTTCAATATAATAATCTTATAACAAACAAAAATTGAAACTTTAATTTCTGTATTTTTTAATGTCAATTTCTAATTGGGATACTTGATCAATTAAAAGTAAGTTTAAAGTTTATAAAAGCAATTTTTTTAAACAGAAGTTCGTAAAAACGAATCTTTAAATATAGCGGTTATTTCAGGAAAATTGTTTTTAATCTTGCGTAATTTTTCTTTCATTTTTCTCAAATCTTAAGCAAGTTGATATTTAAATTAATTTCATAAAAATTTTCATGAAAAACTTATTTACAATATTATAATGTTCACACATTACGCATATATTTTCAGCACTGGTATCATATTTCTTTGTTTTAGTTTATTAAGTATACGATGAGAACGTTTAAAATTAAATTGCTGTCTGTATTCAAATTCTGAACCAGGTGAAGAACAAAGGCGTCTGTCTTCAACAGCAAAAGAATAATAAAAGAAATCTGCCTTTTCTCCTCACTAGATGGCGGTATTTGCATTTAAGGGTCAAAGGAAGAATTGTTTTTATTATATTGCTTTCAAGCTTGAGCTGTCTGCACCAGAGGGTTGAGATTCGATAGCGCTGTTAAAACGAAACAAGGGGGAAGAACAAGTGTTTTTAGTGACAGTGTTTTTCAAGCCTTTCATTTTCACTCGAAAGTAAACGTAGTTGTCACCGAATGTGCCTTGAATTTTAATCTTCCGAATCATTCGATAGTTATCGCTCATTTTTCCGATATCTTATGCAAAATGAATCTAGTCATTTCGCATCGAGAAGGTTATCATGCTCTAGTCCTTACAGGTATTGTGGTAACTTCCGTTATTTATCTTTTGTTCGTTATAATATATCATTTTTGTATACATTATAGAAATTTATAATTACTTATATTTTTATTTCATAAAAATCAGCTTACATTAATTCTAAAAATTTGATTTTTCCTCATGAGTTTAGTACTGTTATAAAATTGTCTTATAGCTTTGTGTATATAATTGAGTTATTTCAAATCAAATTTTATCCCTATCAGGTTTGATAAAGTCAAAAGTTATAATCGTTTTAATGAATTTTTATATTTTAAAGAAAGATTAATGCATAAATAACTTTAAAATTTCAGCTATTTTTATTTTAATTTCAGTTGTATGATTATTGTGTCTTGAAATAATGTTTGAAATATAAAGGTCTACTGAAAAATTAATAAATGTTCAAGACTATTGTTTGTGTAAATGAAAAAAATTTGGATAAATATTTTGGTTAGAATTTTATATTAGATATGTCAGGTTGGAAAGTAATCAAAGACACTATTTGAAGAGTATAATATAATTCCTCTTTAAGTGCCTTTACTCTTCAAATTTTGTATTCATTATAAGTTAATATATTATAATATAGATTTGCATTTATGCTTGAATATTTTTTCCTATGGATATTAATTTCCTGCTTATTTTATGAATATCATTTTCCAAATTTCAAATTCTCTATACTTTTAAAGTATTTCTTAAAGTTATTTAAATATTTTTAAGTTTGTTACAATATGATTTTTTTTTATTTATAAATTGTCTAGATTATTTGTGAAGGGAAAAATTGCTTCTACTTGATAAGCACATGTTTCTTAATAAGCACTGATTTGAAATAAATGTTTAAAAGATTTATGTTATTATTAAATCATTATCTTATTTAAAAGAATGAGATAATGATGTAATACTACATAAATCCTTAACACATTTATTTTGAACCAGATTTGTCATTTGATAAATGCTTAAAATATTACAATAGATTAAAAGTTATCAAATTTTAATGTAATAAATGTTTTTTTTATTTATCATATTTAGAAATACTTAATTTCAAAATATGAAAGCAATGTTTTAGTAAATTCAATAATTTTTGCTTATAGTAAACTTTGCTTGCAGGACATTTTGCTATAATATGTTGTCTTGCATGAGTATTTAAAATAATATAAATTGAATATAATCTCATTAAATTTTTAAATGATCAAGCAAATTTTAATGATTATATTCTTTCTAAATATTTTATGTATTATAACCAAATATTAAATTATTTTTACTTTTATTATAGGGTGGGAGATGCTTCCACTAATCGTCACTACATAACTTTAGTTTTGGCTGTTGAACATGGGACAGTGCATAAGTGTGCCTAACAAAAAATTAGCCCTAATGCGTGAAGGATCTACTAAGCGTTTTTACCGTTCTAAGAACGGTAATCTAAGTGCCACTTTTCATGTATTGGACTCAGATCTGAGATGGGATCTACTAAATATAAATTGTGCTACAGAAGAACAGCTAATGACCTTACCAGGCATTAATCGTTTGATAGCAGAGAATATCATTGACTATCGCCAAAGAATAGGTGGTTTCAAGAAAGTGGAAGATTTAGCATTGGTGTCTGGTGTAGGTGCAACTAAACTAGAACAATTCAGAACTGAAATTTCTGTAGGAGGTCGTCGAAAAGGCAATGGAAGTTTCAATTCTTCTCTTACTCAGTCTCTTGAATCATTGCAAGTAAATGAAAACGGTGTTCGTGCTTCACCATCAAAAATAGTAAATGTAAATACCGCAAATGTCTTTCAATTGATGAGTGTGTGTCGTATGACTCAAGAGATGGCAGCTAACATAGTACATTATCGAGATCGCAAAGGTCCATTTAAAACAATTGAAGATCTTGCCAAAGTGAAAGGGTTACCTCCTGATCGATTAGCAATTGTTAAAATGCATCTCACTGTAGATTCCTCTGTAAATAGTTCATCATCTTTGCACAGTAAAATGTCACAGAATTGTGTATATGGTAGACGTCTCATTGGACATCGTAGAACAAATTCGGCTCCTAGTGGGCTGGAAAAATCACGTTCCTGTGATCCTAGTACAAAAGATTTTTATGAACTAGTCTCTTCCCTTGTTACAAGGCCTCCTGTTATTGAAACTTTTAATTGTAATTACTCAGATAGACAAGTTTTAAGGTTAGGATCTTGGAATTTGCAAGATTTTATTGTGCAAAAAGCCAGAAACCCTGGTGTCCAAGAAGTCATTTGTAGAACTATTTTAGAAAATGGGTAAGTAAAATAGAAATAGCAAAAAGAAATTAATTTGGTAATTAAATTAATTTTTTAATGCAGTTATAAATTTGTTATATATTTATATGATGCTAATATAAATTTCATGTGGATATTTTTACAGCAGTATATTCACATTTTATAAATTTGTTTAACATTGCATTTTTATGGATTATTTTAATATTCATTCATTTATATGTATTAGTGTTAAAATACTGCTTAAATTGTGTAATATCACGTGTAAATTTTAAAAATATATTTATTATTAGTTAATTGCTTCAAACTGTTTTAACAGATTTATGTGATGAAAAATTATTTCAACTGAAAATTCTCACAGTATATGCTAAATATTGGGTTATAGTTGTGTTGTATATTGCATTAAAAATTGTAAAATTTTATTTACTCATTTAACTATTTTTGAAAAATCATTTTATTAATTGAACAATTTATTAGCTTACAAAATTTGCATACCATTTTACATTGTATTAGATACATGATAAAAGTTAACATTATTACAAAGAATTTGGAACAGCTACCTCTAAAAAAATTTTATTTAACATCCATAATGTTTCCACATTTTATTTTTAGAATAATACAAGTTTTTATCCAAGTATTTTATATGACTTATTAATACATTTTAATCTGATAGTCCAACCAATTGCTTGGATTCCAAATGCTTAAAATAAACTTTTTAAAACCTTTTGTGATTGAAATTTCACATTTATATAATTATTAATTTACACATTTAATTAATTCATCAATTCATTTATTTATATTTAATTAACTCAACAAACAGTGGGAAAGTATAGAATGATTTTAGTAATAAAATATAAATAGAATCAGTAGTTAATTTAACAAAGCTTTTATTCATGTTTAATATTGTCTTTTAATTTAATCAAAAGTAATGTATGAGGAATATATAAATGAAAGAGATTGAAGTTAGAATGATTCCTTTCTAATGCTTCATTAAAAGTAACTAGATGCATTGATGTTACTGTTGTTTAGGTGCATTTGTTATTTGGTATGTATTTATATATTAAATTTTTCTTTGTTTTCTTAATTTTAATGCTTATTATTATACTTACTTTATTACAATTGCATTTCTTAAATGGATGTTTATCATCACAAAATAGAGTATCACCCTTAACTGCAATTTTAAAAAAGAGAAATTAAAAATATAAATTTGGCTAGTTTATTCCAAATGTAGTCTAATGTTACAAGCATGTTTCTAAAAATATTAAATCTTTATAAGGTCTGCAACCATTTTTTTAAAATATTTTTTATCTATCTTTTTTTTTCTCACTATAGACAAAAGTGAGATCATTAAAAGATGATTTCTGGATGAAAATTTAGAAACTAAACAATATTTAGACTGATAAACTTAAAAATATTAAATTACTGGTGTACTGATTAAATAAATCTTCAAATATATAGTAAAGCAAAATTTCAAAGGAATCATTTTAGGTATTGTTATTTATAACTAATTAAGTTAGATTATAATTAAACTGAACATCACTAATATATTATCATGTATTAAAATAAACTGCAGTAAAGTAATGAAAATGAAATATATATAATATATGTAAATGAGGTATGGCATTGATTCATCAAAGTTAATACTGTCTAAATTTCTAAAATACCAAAAGAGCACTATTCTAAATAACTTTTTTCTCTAGATTTATATACATAAATTATAATATTCATTTATATGCAATAAATGAATATTAAACTATCATATGCATGAAACAAAACTGTTCTACATTAAAAAATTAAAAAGGGAAATGAAATTTCCTTTCATTTAAAATTTGTTTCCCTACCAAAAAATTAAAATACCAGTTATCAATACATATTTTACAAAAGTTTTTAATAGAAATCAAACTATGAAAACATAATGCTGCTTGTATTGCAATCCGATATATGTGAAATAATTCAAAATGAATGTTTCGATCTGAAATGAATTAATTATAAATTTGACTACTATCATTCCTTCCTTTTATATAATCATTTTTTTTATTATTTAACTTTAATAGACTTACATTGATATTTTAACTATGCCTATTTATCTTGTTAACTCTAATTTTTATTCACTTTTTTAAAATCATTATTTAGATCTAAAGCACATTCTTTTTTTTAGATTTGATTTTTTATTTGAATATTAATTGTAGCATGTTTAAAATACTGAAATTAAATGAAATGTTAAAGAAACCATGATCATTCAGTAAATTATTTCCAAGAGCATTTTATTTTCCTGTTAAATGAGAAGCTTTAATCCTATTTACCATTATAATTCATTGTACTCCTCTAGCAAAAAAGCATATTTTCTTTTAATTTAATAATACATATTTATAATATTCCAGCATGTAGATTTTATAATTTTTTACTAGTACCATTTAAAAAAGTATATCTTGCTCTTATTTATGTTATAACCACTTTTTTTATAGCATAGAAGTGGTTTTCAAACTGTCATTAATGTATAAAATCAATAAAAGAAATGTTTCTAAACAAACTTTGACTGTTTTGAAATTTTCTTTTATTGTTTTACCTATGTACAGTTATCAACTATATACTAAGTTCTTTTATCAAAATTACTAATTTTGTCAGTTTATAGGTAGCGAATTTGGTTTTATCTAAAAGAAAATATTTCTGTTTTTATTATGTATATTTTCCATGCCATTGCTTATTAGATACAAGGAAATCATCTGTTTACAGTATCATCCACAAGAAAGTACTTACTGTGCAGATAATCTTTCTTGCTCTTTGAAGGATATAATTTTATTCTGCTTATTTTTGTAATTTTTTGACTCTTTGATTCAACATTGAAAATTCACACATTTTTAAATTTTATGTATTTTTGATTCATTTAAAATATTTAACAATGATTTAATGCCTAAAAATTTATTTTTAAATAGTGAAGCATCCTTTTTCCTGGCTTCTCAAATGTGTTTACATTTTTTTTTCCTAGTTATTTCATTGTTGCAAGTTTTTTCTTTATTTTTATTTTGAATATAATTTTACAAATAACAATTTCATCACTAACATCAACTAATTGAGTGTATAGCAATTATTTAATGTATTTATGTAAAATTTTAATATAACTTCTTTTGAGAAAATCTATTGAAAAGTTGATTTTAGTATCAATTATTGTTTTTAATAGAATCCTGAATACACTCTTTGATATTCATGGAAAGTGTCACATAGCTTTAAGCACCCTTTCGAACAAAGAATTACAGCTATAAATGTCATATAACACTGAATTATTTTTTATCTATAGTCACCTATTGCATTTATTACTGAGATGTTTTGTTTCTACTGGGGAAAATATCTGTAATAATATTTGAAAATTCATTATCTGATTTATTTTTTTCTTGACTTCCTTTCCACACTATATTTCTCAGAAAATAATTATTCTATAAATTCTTTTGATAAGTTTAATACTTTGAATTTGATTGTATTTAATGGTTTTTCATGGTCTTATTAGCTTCATTTTTATTTATATCTATCAGTTACTTAAATTTGTATAAAATAATTGTGTTTTTAAATTCAGTTCTAGTTGTATACAGTAAAAAGAAAATGAATGGATGTAAAATTAATTGACTATTAAAATTACTGAGATTTCCTTTTTCATTTTACTTGTTATTAAAATACAAGTCCCATTAAATTTTGAATTCATTCAAAATTTCTATACAAAGAATCAATAATATCCAACTCATTTCATATCTTACTTCTCATATGGATTATAAATTAAGAAAAATAATACATATATTAATTATATATATAATATATATTAATTAATATAAGTGTATTAATTAATATATATATATATATATATATATATATATATATATATATAATATAATATAATATATTTAAAAGAAATTATCTGAATTTAATTGAATTAAAATGTAGCTCAATTTAAAAACAATCATTAAGTGAAGTTGGGAATAGAATGTCACACATATATTTATTTTCATTTTGCAAATCTCTTATTTGAAGTACTGTTTTTTTGTTTTTAGTGATTATTCATATATTAAATTAAAAACAAAACAACTGATTTATAATATTAGTGAAAGCTGCTGACATGTTATGTTAAATTCTATCATTCTATACTCATTTCTGCAGATTAATATGTTCAGTCAGGAAATAAGACCAATGCAAGTATGAGCATATATTTGGAATTAAAAATGTCTTATATTTAAAATTTTCTATTACTAACTTTGTACCTAAAATCCACTATTTTCGAATGAAAATTTACATATTTCGGTTCTGTGTTAATATTAAAATTTTATTAAAGGAATTCTTTAAGTGATCTTCATTTTTAAGAATATTTATTTAGAGTTATTAATGCTGTTTTAAAAACATGGAATATTGAAAAAGTTCTGTTTATATAATTATAATTAATTAGAAAGGTTTTTCTTTCTTTTTACATTGAATTGTAATTTTGAAAATTACAATTGTATCTTTATTGATAATCTTTAATTTTAGTAAAAAAAATGTAATTTGAGATGTTAAAAATTTTTTATTATAGTTTTTTTTCCAAGGTTGAAGTTTATTTTAAAGAAAAGAGAATACTTGACTTTCAAAACTTTAATGATCTACGTTAAACTATTTGGTCCTTTCTTTATATTTGTTAGTAAATTTTCTTTGTGTTTTCGAAATCAAGATAGAGAGGATTTTTTTTCCAAATCTCAGTTATTTTACTTATATTCTTTAGTTTTCATGTTATTAATGTTTTTATTCCTTCAATAAATAAATCCTTTAATTATTTTTATTCACCTGTAAAAAATAATCAGTACTCTCCACTTTTTTACTATAATGTGAAAATGTGTTCACAAAAGTTTCTGAAAATATCATTTTGTACACTTAATAAATTCAATTTCTATGTTATAATTATATGCTTTTTTAAAAAATATATTCACTCATATATTATTTTTTTTTTTAGAATTAACCTTCTTGCTGTTCAAGAAATTGCCTCCCGAGAAGCTTTATCATTGGTGAGAAGTACTATATTAGTGGTTAAAAATTATTGTTTTGTAAACTTTTTTGGTACTTTTCCGTTTCACCGGTGCAAATTTCGCCAAGTGAAAATTAAGTCGCCAATTGGCGACAACACACAGTCTACATATAAAATTTTTTAAATAATGTTGTTTTACATAAAAATTTTAAATTTATTTATTTAATTGTTGTTCTCGTGTTCACGCTATGCGTGGAATGATGGCTGCCAGAGCCTCAATTTATTTACTGATTATATTAGATTACAATTTATCGGGTGATGCATATTTCAAAATCTTATAATTTTTTTTAAATTTTTTTTATGTGAATTTGTTACAATTATCATTTTTAAGATATATTTTTAAAATCCGATTTTTTCTAGAGAGATTTTATGAAATTATTAAATTTGTTTATACAGCAACATAGCATAAAATTATAAAATGAAAAAAAAAGAGTCGAAATAAAGTCGTTGACAGTAAAAGGCCGTCACATGTTTTGGAAACGTAGCAGTAAAAGGTTACCAGCTGAGATATTCCTTCTAGCACCGGTTGTATCATTTTTGGCGACTTTATCACCTGCGCCGGCGAAACGGAAAAGTACCCTTTTTTTTATAACTGTATTATAATTTTTTTACTTGTTTTTGTCACAATATATTTCATATAACACAAATTTTTGCTCATTATTTGAAGATAATTTTTTCTTGATTGTACATAAATTAATTTTTTTAGTAAAATTTTTCTTCATATTCAAATTTTTTAAATATTTTTCTATATAAATGTAAGAAAATATTATTATATTGAAAAATTTTATTCAACTGCTATTGAATTATAACTTAATTATTGTGTTTTAAACATAATGATTTTTTTGTGATATATTTTATAAGTTAATGTTACACACATTTAATATAATATTAGAAGTTAATTAGTCTTAATTTAAACGAAGATTAAAATTGAATTTATTCTTAAGTAGATTATTATTAAATTTTTTCCATATTATTTTTTTTGAAATTTTTATTGATTTTGTAAATGTATAATTCATTTACATTTTTGAACAATTCATGATAGCTTGAAGGTTTTTTTCTATATTCATTATAAATAAAAGTATGTTACTTTCTATTGTGGAAATTAAACTTTGTGTTGTCATTTTTTTAAAAGCTTTTCATTAAAAACCATTCTGAAGTGTGTGCAGAAAATAAAGTATTTAAAAGTTTTTTTAAATAAATATTTAATCATGATATTTGTTATTATATTGCACTAAATTATTGTAATGCTAAAAATACTTATAATAAAATGGGGACCACACATAATAGTTTAATTATTGCCTACTTCACATAAAATCTATTGTGAGACACTGAATAACATTCTTATTAAAGCATTTTTTAATGTAGTTATCATTATAAGATCATTTTTTATGTCTTCATTGAAAGATGTAAACAAAGTAAAAATAAAGTGTTTTCCCCCAAAATTATTAAACTGGTTTTGAAATACTATTGTGCTAAGGAATCCTTTTTGGTGTATTTTCTTGAAAAGCTATAGATTTCCTTGATTTTGCAGCCTGTTTGAAATGACTTTAAGAGATATTTTTCTTTTTGCACCAATACTAATTGAGACAAAATATACATAGTTCTGTTAAGATTTAATTTGTTAATGACTTTTGTAAATTATAGTTTTGATTTTTACCAAATGAAAAAATTAAGTTTATATGTATATATATAATAGTATATTTTATAAAATTAATAATCAAATATTAGATGGAAAACAATACATTGAAAATACCAAATATAGTAAACAGTTGGAAAAATGTTCAATATATATTATTTGATGCAATTCCTGCAGATTTGGACTTGTATTTTGATATGGATTTGGATCTGGTTTTAATTTCATTATTATAAATTAAATGTATTTTGGCAACATTGGATTTTGGATTATATATTATAGATTAACTTTTAATTCTTTTATTCTGGCTTGATATTTTGGTTTGAACTTTTTGGTGTAGCTTTGGGGTGTACTGGCTTCTTTAAGACTATGTCTTGGGCCAGTGCAGAAAAGCCATACTTTGTGCTAATTTGGTCAACACCCCCTGACGAAGCTGGCCATGTTGGTACTTCGTTCGATTTTCTATTTTTCTTAAAAATTTTAAAATATATATTAAACATTTTTCCAATTGTTTACTATATTTCGTATTTTCAATGTATTGTTTTCCATTTGGTATTTTCAATGTATTCTCCATTGCATATTTAACTTTATGAATATATTATTCTCCATTTGGTATTTTCATTGTATTTTAAATTTATTATTCTGCATATAATATTTGATTATTAATTTTATAAAATATACTATTAATTATATTTTAGTAATTCTATTTGAGCAGCTTTTGCACTGAATGGATTGCTAAGCATAAATTTTTTTAATCTATTCTTGTACTTTTCAATTTTATATCTATTCTTATATTTTTCAGTTTTCGCTTATAATGCTTCTAACTTTGCATTATATATATATATATATACACACACACACACAATTATCAATAGATAATTTTTTAATATAATATTACCAAAGTGTATTGATTTTGTTTGTTATGTCTTTGAATTAAATAATGTTCTAAGTATCATAGAAAATTACATATTCATAAACCTATTAAATTATAATTCAGTGAAATAATCAAAATGTATCTTTTTTAATAGATTGCTTCTGAATTAAATGAACCAAAATTATACTCTGTACAAAGTTGGAAAGGGGACAGAGGGAAATGGCATAGCTTAGTTCCTCCTTCATCTAGTAATAACAGTGAGAATCTTCTTAAGAAAGTAAATGATTTTCTGTAGAATATGATTTTTTTTTCATGCCGATAGTATTTGTTCTTATAAACAAATTTTTAATACATTGAAATCATTAAATAACTATTTTAAAAAATCATCTAGTATTCTTGAAATGAGCAAGTATAAATAATCTTATTCTGAGATACATATCTTTAAACAAAATTCTTACTTTCAATTTGAAATGTTGTATATTGGTGCTTAAATTATTAGGATTCAATGTAAGAATACAATAACAAAATAATTTAAACATTCAGGTGAACAATTGTTAATTCCTATATTTCATGTGGAGCTAAGTTATTTATGATTATTAAAATTGCTTTTTAGGGTTCCTTATGCATGAAAACATTGATTATACTCTAAATATGAAGTGCACTTTCCTGTACATATTCCTAGTTTTTAATTTAAAGTTACATAATTATTAGTACATTATTAATGGTAATGTTTATTGATACATAATGGAAATTGAAACTTATTTTCAGGATTAATTAAAATTATTCGTAAGATTTCATGTGATAGTTTTTTTAAAATGCTTTTTTCTGTATTATGGACATTAAAGTGAAACTATGTGAACTCTAATCATTTGAAATTCATGATAAGGTTAATTCATGCATTGAGATAAGTAAATTGAACTTTAAGTTACGGAGAAATTTCTTTTATTAAATTATTAAGTGGAAATATTATATAATATTAAGATAGTGAAAGGCAGCCCTAATATTTTTACAAGATGTTAAAGATATACAAATATCTTTAATAGGGAATCTTATTCAAATATATTATTTATACTATTGCTTATTTGAATTAATGTACAAGCCATTGATTACAGTACTTTATTATGAAACTACTTTATGGAGCTTCACTTTTTAAGAGTAAACAATATTTTTTATGGCAAATGTTAAGATTTATTCATAATTTCCCAGAGAATTATTTTTTTAATAGATAAATTGTATATAGTATTACTTGCTTTTTCAATTTCATACTAGTCTACAGCTTTGTACTTTATATTATTCTCCTTTATCTGTAATAGAAAGCAAAATAACGTTCTTAAGTGTCCCACAGAATCCTGTAGAGAAAGGAGTTTTAATGCATAGATATAAGTAGTCTTATTCAGTAACTACTTACAGCAAGTAATAGAAAATAAAATTTTAATGAGTTTTGAGAAATTTCTCTTGTTGAGAATTTTTATATATATATATATATATATATATATATATATATATATATATATATATATATATATATATATATAAATAACTAATTGTGTGATAAGATTATTAATTGTGTCACCTTTTATTATTTAACTTATTGCTTTTTTATTTGATTAATGTTCATATTTCATTGAATGTGAGTTTATGTTTGAATTAAAAATAAATATTAAAGGAAAGAAATGTATACATATCAGGGCATTACAAACAATTCATTAAAAAAGTAATATAATTATCTGAGCTATTTCCTTTACTATACAGCTTCAGCTGTAAGTACAAATAGAAGGAAATAAAGAATACTTCATGTAAGTAAATTTCTGATATCTCAATATTACAATCTTAAAAGTTTTATTGTTAAATTCACATTCTACACATATTTGAAATATTTCTTAATGAAACTTTTATTTCAAACTTGCATGTGTGTTTGTTGATGCTTTGAACAATTGTGTTATCTGCAAATTCAAATGCTATAGCAAATTAGTTTCAGTGTTTTTCTTTTGATTTTTTAAAATATTTATTTTTATTAATTATATATTTATTCATTGTAAACGGATAATATTTGGTATATCAGTTTTTATTTGTTTTTACAGATTGTTGCATGATTATGTAGCTTATATGTGCTTATTTATGAATATTAAGAGATATCTAAAATTTTACTGCTTCAAAGAAATTAAATAAATCTGCATTATTTAAAAAAACATTAATAAAACAATCATTGTTACATTATTAATCTTATTATTCTTTAATCTCTCATAGCCATTTGTAATTTTATTATTCATTAATTACTTATAGCCATTTGTAAGTGGATTCCTGTATGATACAAGTCATGGCTTGCAACTACAAGATTCTGCTGTTTTGTATATACCACCAGAGAAAATGATGGGTTTAACAGTGACTTGTCAACCTTTCTTTGGAAGTTTCAAAGTAATTTTATAATGTTTAAAAGAAATGTTTTATTTAATGAATTTAACTGTCATGTAAAGTGCATTATTTAAGTTAATTCTTCTTTGCCTCTTACATAATTGAAGTCATAGTAATCCAATTGATAAAATGAATATTTTATATATTTATAAATGGGACACAGCATTTCTTCTCAAAATGTGGGTTGTAGCCTACCCTAGATACATCACAAAAAAGTTTAATTATCAAAGATTACTTAATAAAAAAAGTTGCATCATAATTAATTAAAACTAGCAATTGTGACAAATTTAAAGAAAGTGTATTAATAATTTGATTTTTATTTAAAAATTGATGATATTAATATTATGTAATTAAAATTTAAAGAAAATATTTATCAAAAAATAAACAAGGAAAAATTTTAATTTAACATCAGTAATGTATTCAATGATATAAAATAACTATTATAATTATTTAACAATAAATAGTATATATATTTAACAATAATTAACAATAAAGAATATGCTCTGCTATTTGCTTTATCATATAAATTGCAAAATTCACTGTAAATTAGAACTTATAAAAATTATGTACTTACTTTATTTTATTTTTTATTTATTTATTTATTATTATTATTTTTTTTGCTATTACAAGTTTCATTTATCAACTTATTTGGGTAATGCATTAATATGTATAAATAATATATAATAAAAACTAATTCCAATTTTCAAAAACTTTTATTTGTTCAGTTAATTTTAGTATGTTTTAGATGAGAGATCTTTTGTCATAATTATACAGTAGAACTCCAATAATACGAATTCCACTAACCTGAATCGTTGATTACCCAAATCCTTTTCATAATTTCAGAAAAATAAATTGAACTGAAGAAGTGAGAGGAGATGAGAAAAAGGGAAAATCTAAAAGGAAAGGTAAGAGAAGGGAGAAGATAAAAAAAGAGAGAGAATAACATGTCACTTAAAGAATTCAGAAACATTTTTACGATATGCTTGTTAGTAGTGCACTCTTGATCCAGAATAAATCCCAGATATTTGGGGACTCCCCCACCCATAATTGGTACAAGGGATCAAAACCGGGTTTGTCCCTTGACCTCCCGTGTGACAGACGTACCCAGGACTGTTCTCTCAAGACTTGCTAGCGGTCATATTAAGTGCCTCACTTTCAACGAGGGCAGGAAAACTTTCGTCACCTGCACCAAGTGCCAAAATCATCAGGCTTCTCCTGAGCATCTTTTGGATTGCATGGGTCTCTCTAGGGAGGATCTCTTTAGCAATCCTCTTTTAGTCTTCGACTTCCTTACAGTCAACGAACTCGTGGATCTAGTCTGACTCCGTCAGACATGGAGGATAAGCAAGCAACAACAGAAACATTTTTTTTTAATTCCTGGATGTTCAGAAATTAGTGCTTTATGAAAAAGAATTATGAGTCAGACCCTAAATTGCAAATGATGGTAAACTTATTGAAAGCATCAAGAAAGATGATAACTTTCATGTCTAATTTGCAGCAGACATTGCACAGTACCATCAGCTAGTGAAGCATTTTCCCATTTTGAAACTGCATCTTTAGAGTGTAACCACATGTAAAATCTCACTGTCAAGCTGATATGTAACTTGGCTGCTTGAAAATGGATGAAGGCAGTAAAAAGCTTGCTCTGATCGAGATGTTCAACAAGCAATAACTTTTATTTACAGCACTGTGCATGCTTATTATATTAATGTACAGTACTTGTTAGCACCTTAACATGTGAAACTGTTGCTTTTTCATTTAATTGATTAAAAAATCTTTTTCTTAAAAATATCTAGTTTTTTCCTCCCATTTTCAACAGAATAGTTAATTAAAGTTGACCCTGTTTCTGAAAATATCTAATTAATTAAATTTTTTAATATTTGAATGGGGTCTGTGGTCCTAATTGATTTGGATAATTGGAGTTTTACTGTATTAATGTATGCAGTTTTGATACTTAAATTACTAATTTTGATCATATTAACAACTGATCTATAATGGTGAATCATAACATTTATGTTATGAATGTATTCTTATGTTGTATATTTTTTATTTATTTTTACATTATAAATTATTGATCTATTTTGTATTTCAAAACCCTTGTTTGCACAGGAAAACTTAAAGTTTGATTTTAAAGCCAAATATAAACTGATTATTTTTTCTACGTAATTAATAATTAATGATCAACAGCAGAATTTCCAAAAATCTGATTTGTTGCCCCTGTAATTTTAAAATCCTTGTTAATTGTTATTGCCTTTTATTTTTATCATATCAAAATAAGTTACATGTTTTCTTATATTTTTTTATGTAAACTTCAGGAGGGACATTGTTATGAATTTATCAAATCTTGAAATTATAAAATACCTTAATTTTCATTATATTTCAAGCTTAATTTATTATTTAATAATATCTAATATAAATTTACTATTTGAAAATTTACCTCTTTAATTGTTTTGTATATATATTTAATTATGTATTTCTGAATTTAATTTCTATTACAATACATTTGCCATTATATTCTAGATATGAAATGAAACATAGATTAACTCCAAAGAAATTGATATATGTTTAATTATATTCAAACTGCTAAAGTTCTAATTAGATGTTTTGTTTTTTCTAAGCAGTAATCTTTTTCTTAGTTTTACTTTTTTTATAAAGCAATAATATATATTGGTTATGCATTGTTTTGTTCTTATAAAGTAAAATAGATTTGGTATAATTCTTGTAAATTAGCTATAATGGCTAAGTTTCATAAAGGGTAGCTTTTTTATTATTTTTATAAAAGTATAATTTGACAGTAAAAAAATTATATTTTTATAATATTACTCGACAGTTTGGTGATATTAAAAGTGGAATTATTTTAAGATTATTTTTTAAATGACATTATCAATATGCAAAACTATTTATAAAATTACTTAAACATGACTTATTGTCTAGTTTTTTAGTGGTGTGCTCACACATTATATGTATTTAAGTTGATACACCAAGGAAGATTTTTTATTTAAAACAAAATTTAGTATTTACAAATATTGTTCATATTCCTAACACTTGAATTACTTATTTCAGTATTTTAATCATTGCAAAGAAGGACATCAATAAAGTGTCAGTATAAACTGGATATAAGCTGTCACATGGATTGATAAAGTTGCCAGATGATGTCCATGGGAAATTTCTCTGTTGACTCTGTCAGACTAATTGTCTACATTCTATTGGCAATGGTTAAAATGTATTTCCTATAAGGTCCCAAATATATTTTTATGGGAGAGCAATAAAGAGTAATAGCTGGTTAAAGAAATTTTGAGTAAATTTAAAGGCAGTTTTTTGTAACATTTTATGTTTGTGCCATCTAGTATACATATTAGTAGTACGATAATCTTCATATGCAGTATTCAAGATTATAATGATAGCATCAATTTGTTATGTTATCGAATGCATGGTATCAAACTGATTAAAATGGACTCATCATGGCCTAATACTATGGTTGCATTTTTGGAGTAGAAGATTCTTGTTTTCATTTCATTTAATGTTGGACAAAATAAAATGTTGCATACCCATTTACTGCATTCAAATATATTATTGTGTTAAGAGTTTTTTTTCTAATTTTTAATTACATTATTATTTGGAATATTGAATTATTAATATAAGAAATATGAGTAACAATTTATGTATTAGTATAAGCAATTAGTTAATAAACCTGGATAATATTACTTCAGAAATTTTTGTAATAGCTTTTTGTTCAAGTATCATTACTTAATAATGTATTTAAAAACTATTGAAAACATTTAAAAAAACGCTAAGTGCTAGAAAAATAAATTTTATGCCATGTTGAAAAATATTAAATTCTGCATTGTTTGCTAATGAAGATAATTATAGCAATATTGTTTGAAACTAAAGAATACCTAATCAATATTTGTCTAATTTGTGTGCATCATTATTGCTTTATATGTCTAATTGTTCTGAAAGTTCTGTTTCTTAAATATTGCTTTACAATAGAGCTGAAATCAATGTCACAAATGCTTGAAATTTTATTTAATTGTTGAGTGTTGATTATCATATCTACTATTTTCACATTTAACACAATTTCTTAGATACAATCCATTATATTAATATACATTTTATGAATCAAATATATTTATAGTTATTAATATTTTTTTCTTTCTATCATGTATTATAAAAAGTAATTGCGAAAGAAAATTTTCATACTTTTAATTGTAAAAAATGTTGAATAGTTTTTTATTATAATGTTTTTCATCTTAAAAAGTTAAGCTTATTTAACTATAGTTAAAAGAATGTTCATGAATTGTTATATTTATTTAAAATATGCTTGAATTAATTTAATGTAATATTATTAACTGCATTGAGATAATTTTAAATTTTTCTATAGGTTAAAGATCTAGATTTTGTGGTTATTACATTCAGCTTAATATCTGAAACATATGTTGCTAAGCTGCTTCCCTCAATTTTAGAGCAAGTTAAAGAAAAAATAAAAGGTTTGTTTACTTTATAGAATTTATTTAGATTTATATTCAAGTTATTTTTTGCTAATGTTTTTAATATTTAATATTAAATTTTAGACATTATATACAATTCAAGTTGAAAAATTATTAGTAGAGAAAAGAGAGTTTGATCTTTGACAATAGTCTTATTTCTTTTATTTAGTTTTTTTTTTCCAGTATTGTCATTCATATTTAAACCTGTATTGTGTTAATATTTTACTATTTTAGCAATGTTATATCTTGTGACTATTTTCTACAGAAATCTTATAATTTTATGTGTTCTGCTTCAAAATAATTTTTGATTAACTGTGGAATTAAAATATCACCAAACTTCTTCCTTGTATTTGTAATGTAACATTGTATTTGTAACGTAACAAGAGTTGCATATATGCCCAAAAATACAGAGTTTGATTCATATGAATATCTAAATTAACAGCCTAACAGTTAGCACTCAGGTCTTCATTTCAACAGTTTGTGGGTTAAAATTCTACCTTGGTTATGGATATTTGTAATGGTTCAATATCCAGTTTAAACTGTAAGTCTCAACTTTAGGTGAGGATTTGTTTAAAGATTGTAAATGGTGTTGGTTCTAAATGAATATCATCGATTTAAGGCAATATTTGGTTAAGTTTTTTTGTCACAATTAATTTATAATATGTTTATGCCAGCAGAATTTTGTTTCTTTAAGAGTAAACTAATTTAAATTATGTAAAACAAAATCAACAGCTCCTTTATTCTAGATTGTTGGCTTATTGTTAATTATATTGTTTATGTTTGTCTTGTCCTATTTTATTAAGTGCTGTATGATAAAAGTATCATCAAGATTTCTTTGTTAATTATTTAATTTCTAAAATTAATTTTTCAAGAATTTTTTAACACTCAATATAATTTTTGATATATTTCCAAATAATTATGTGATTTAATGAAATTTAAATTTTTATTATTTAAATTTTTTAGTTGTATAGAGAGATTATTGCTAACAAAGTATTAAAAATCTGAAACAATTATTTGACAAGTGATAACAAAAAGTTTAAAGCAAATTACTTTATATTCTAATCTTTGTAATTAAATTGATATTTATTCTAACGATTTTTCTTATAAAGTTTAATGTCTATTATTACAGCTTTGTTTCAATTATCTGATCTCAAAAGAATAAATACTTCTATTTTAACAAGTATTTTAGATAATTATTTGAATTCATTCTCCAGTTTGGTTAAATCATAATATCTGGCTGACATTTTTTCTCTTATAGGAATATTGAATGCAAATCTTAAAAATAAGTAAAACATATTGAATCTTGGTAAAAAAAAAATTAAATTGAAACAACTGGAATTTTTTGTTACATTGTTTTTATCAAAGAAAAAGCTTAAGGTATTTTCAAAGTATTTTTCTCTTATTTGGATTAATAGATACATAGAAAATGCAATATTTTAAAATTTCTTGATATTTGCAAAAGATTATGCAGAGTTTTCATAAATATATTTTTATATTGTATACAATAATAGAGTGAATTCAAAAAGAAACCTTATCAACAGAAAAATTTGCAATAGAATTTTCTTCAATTGTTGGTCTATTATTGTAGGAGAACTACATAAATAAATTCTGTTGTTTTTCAAAAATATATTTTTAGATCGTCAGTGATAATACACAATATTTTCTTTATAATTTTTATTCATGGAAAACTTTATAATCTATTTCTTCATAAAAATTATTCAAAATTTGTTGAATTAGTTATATTTACAAATTTCAGACATTTAATGTAATAACCTAATTTATTTAATATTTTCATTTATAAAAGCTGTTGAGTTCAATATAATAATGAGATTTGTTGAATGTATGAAATTTTAAAAGGAAAAAAATAAGCATTTTTTTCTCATCGAAAATTTTGCAGCATAGCATTTACTCTTAAATTTAGTTTATTTTCTATTTATTCTTAATGAAGTATCAATATTTTTGTAAAATATTATTATAGCAACTTTATTAGTTAAAAAAATGTTTTTATGATTATGTGGAATATGTATTTAAATTTTCATATATCAAGTAAGATTGGTAACTAAAGTTGACCTTCCCTCTTGAATAGTTGAAATAGCATCACATGTCTATTAGATCCTTAACAATTTTATGATATTTATCCACACTTTTCAAAATCTGTTTCAAATATTTGTTTCTGCAATAGCTGAAGTAGAAAATATATTAGTGAAGTTGTATAATAGAGTATTGAATTAATATAAAATTCAGTTTTAAACTTTGGTTTGAACAGAAAACTTTTTCTTTTACTGAGGAAGATTTATCTCACCATGTTTTTTCTTTAGATTTTACTCAACCAGAATTTTCCTGTTCCAAGTAAAAAACACAAAATATATCTAATATTTGAGAATTTCATGCTATTACCAAGGAACATGAAATAATGAAAAAAGTTTTCCTGAAAAGTCCCTACATTTATTTTTACTTGGTCAGTTGATGATATTGATGTTCTTGATCTTTAAAATTTTTAATTTTACATTTTAACTTCTAAATAATTTAGCTTTACTTCCCAGAAAATGTATGAAAAAATTATAAAGTTATTATCATAACTCTCAAAAGAATTTTTTATACAAAACAAATACCAATAATGGTTTTAAATAGCAAAATTACATGCTGGAAGGTCATTAATTTAATTAAAAATGCATTATTATTCCCAGTCAAATTTAAGGCTTTATTAATAATAAAATTTTATAATTTCCAATACTTTCATTGAAGTAAAGAGAAAAATTGAATTTAAAATGTTTACTTTACCAAAAATATAATTTTGTAGTGTTGTTTAAGAGAAAAATTTAGTTCTTCAACCTCATTTATTCGGCTTCTTATCAGTGTAAGAAAAAACGAAGTTTATTTTTTCCAAATAAGATTACATTCTACCAATATATGTTATTCTATTCTGTGAAAAAATGTAAATACAAAGTTGATAATTATTGAATAAATATATTAAAAATAATGAATGACTTAATCTTTAAGAAATTTGGAAACAAACAATTAAGATCCTGGGAAATCAATTCCCAGAACAGACACTTCTAATTCTAATTATAACATTTAAACAACTGAACAAACTCAAACAGAAATTGAATTAAATATATAGGTACATCTATTTATGCCTCTGCAACGGGATGCCATACTTCGTGGATTGTTTTGGCTAACATATTGTGATAAGCAAATTTCTCAAAAATCATTGTTCATGCATTTGATATTTCTGAAAGATCTACAAAAAAATGCTGGCTGGATTAGCAAACAAGCATTTTCTACACCAAGGAAAATTTGGGCAGTACTGACAAATTCTGATCATGTATCTTGCTGAAACATTGTGTTTCGCATAATTCAAATGAAGCCTAAAGTTAAATCCATTAACACAACAGAAATGTAATAATCGCTGTTCAAAATGTCATCAGTGTGAACAAGAGGTGACAGATATGATCCAGTGATACCCCAGTGATCATTATATGATTCCTAGAAAAATTATCAAGAATTTTGACACCTTGAATATGTGTACTCTATATCACAATGCTCTTCGTTAAACTTAATCTCAAATCTTGAAATTAAAATTTTAATTTTCACAATTATATATAAAAGATTACATATTTTTTGATTGTATATTCTATTCTCAATATACCTCTTTGTAAAGTACTGGGATCAGAATACTATTTCAGAAACAAATCATATTCCCTAATATTAATAGTCTATTCTCAAAAGTTATCATTGCATATTCATTTATAGTTTCAATTTAATGTATTTGCATAGATATTATTTATTTTTCAAAAGCACTATATGTATTTTTTGCATTATGTTTAATAATAATATATTGTTTTAGGAAAGAAGAATGTTTTCCTTGTAGGAGATTTTATATTACCACCAGGTCATACTGGTATGTAAAAATTATGTAATAGATATTAAATAAAATATTTTATTTTTTAAAATTGCATTTCAAACTCTTATTTGTAAAAATTAAAATGTTATGTATGTATATATAAAAAGGGAAAAGAAATAAATTTGAGAAATAACTTAATAATTGCTTTTTTAATGTTGTAATAATAGCTAGGTACCCTCTTAAGTTAAAACATGTAAGGATAAATTTAGAAAAATTTTTTATTGAAGTATAAAATACAATATAAATATTTTTTTATTTTTATGTTTAAGATTCATTTTTAAATTTGATCATGGCTATAAATTTCTTTTTAATAGAATTTTACTCTTTTAGAAATACTGTTTAAATTGCTGAAACATGAAAGAAAAACATTAGAAACGTTGTTAATAATACTTATGTTTATTTTATAATTGTTCTTAATGGAATTAATTCTGTTTCACAATTACTGAATAATGAGCTTCATCCCAATTTGATTTTATAATTTTAAGATTAAGAGTCTATTTGTTCAGAATTTAATTGCAAAAATTAGCTATATATGCAACATTCAAAAATGATTTAAGCGATTAAATTCCTGATTTTCTTTAATCGCAAATGTTTCCCTTCTTTAAATACTATTCCTCATTTCCACTATTTCTAAAACTTATTTAATCTGTTATATTACTTTTTAATCAGATACTTTGATTCCATGCTTTTGCCTGTTTTTTATATACATCTTTTTGTGTGATGGAAACAATACAATTTTTCTTCACTGTTTCTCAGCAAAACTATTGGCAGAGTTCTCTTCTAAGCACTTACTCTCAGGCTTTTGATTCAGTAGATTTTGAATTTCATTCCCAGCTTGGGAATGGAAGTTTGTAGTGATTTAATATCCATTTTCAACTACAAGTCCTAGTCTAGTTAACCCTTGAATGTTAAAAAATATTCTTGTTGAACAACAAACAAATCAAATCAGCAAAAATTGTTTTCCTTCTATGTTAAATTGTATTTTCCTATTTAAAACAATATTTTGAGTGATTTTCTTAGAAACCATTCTCTTTTAGTTTTCGAGAAACATTTTTTCTTGTTTATATTTGAGAAAGTATAAACCACACTAGGTTTAACATTCTTTAAATTAAAGTAATAGAATATTTTTTTCAATATTTTAAACACTTTTTCATATGAAGTTTTTTAACTAATGTTATTACAGATATCTAATAATCTTAAATAGATAGACAAGAAAAAATATATTCTATTTCATTATTTTTATTGTTTCTTTACAAAATATGTTGAGGCAGAGAGTTTAAATTATTTCAATTTTTATTATATCACTTTGCAGCTTAGATTTTGAATTTGCCATTAAGATTTCTCATGTTTGTTTTAATTGTTTTTTATAGCTTTGGAATGATGTTCTAAAGTTGCAAATATTATATATATATTTGCATATATATATATATATATAGTATATGTATATATATATATATATATATATATATATATATATATATATATATATATATATATATATATAGATATATATATGTATACACACACCACATATAATGTTTTTAACATGTTTGTAAATGAATACCAACTGGACATCTCAAATAATATAATTTTTTTTTATTTTATATTCCAAACAAAATGCATTTTTTTAGTAACTTTTTTAAATTGAAAGGTTTTAGAATATATTAAAAACTAAATTATGTATAAAAATTGTTAAGAATTTTATTCAATTACCACCTTTATTATTTTAAGCCTTATTTTGGTTAAAATGCTTTCTCCACTTTTGATATTAAAAAATTATTAAAAGGATTTGCTTAATTTCTAAATAGTTATGCTCTAGAAACTAGGAAAAATTATCTGTTAATTTTTTTTATACTAAAGCAAATTTAAAAATTTGACTTTGAACTTGAAAGTGTTTTTATTGAAATTATTTAACTATTTTATGTTAATTATAGTATTTGAAGTATTATGCAGTCAAGGCTATACAAGCTTAATACCTGTTGAAACTTCTTTAAGCAATCCTTACTGGCAAGAAGAAAGCCATATTTGGTCTAGTTTAAATGTTAGAAAATACTTTACAGGTAAATGTTTATTATCCTAAATACTTAATAGCTAATTAAAATTTTAGGAATTACAAATATCAAAGGAATATTATATATTTGATTAGCTTATATCATAAATACATTTTTGCATTTGCATATATTTGACAATACTAATGCTACAAAAGTGTTAAATAGTTTTACTTAAGTTATATATATATATATATATATATATATATATATATATATATATATATATATATATATATATATATATATATATATATACATGCATACAGTATTTGATATTATAATTTCTTTATATGTTTAGTAATAAACTATCAAAATATTTAATGTCTTTGAACATCCTACATTTTATTTATTTAAATTAAAACTATATAATTCTGTTTAAAAGTAAATTTTATTTATACACAATTATGAAAACTTTTGAACATTATCAAAATTTCTATCTATAAAATAGTATAATATTATTTACTTGATCTTTTGTTTAAACATATAAGGATTTACAAATACTTATTGTGTAATATTTTAACACAATTTCAGAAAAAAATCTTACAGTTATAATATCATATATTCCTGCAATTTGCTTAAAATTTCACATTTAAACTCTCTATATTTACAGACTTTTTGTGACAAAAACTATAAATTTAATCAATAATTTATCTAGTTACTATTTAAGGAAAATTTAAATGTCTCTCTGTTTTCTTAATCAAGATTTTTATTAAATTTTCAAAAATCAAGATATTTATTAATAAAAGTTATCACACAAGACATGAAACTGAAGAATTTTTAGTATTGACATAAATATAAAATTTTTATTTTTTCATAACTAATTGATTATGAGTGAAATACTTGTATTCTATATAAATATTTTTATTTCAAAAAGTATGATGGAAATCGTTTTATTTTTTGCCAATATTTTTCTTTCATTGCATAATGTTTGAAACAGAAATTTAAATCTATTTTATCCTTTGAGAGTTTTTTCCCTTATGATATTTATAATTTTTTTATTGTATTTCTTGTTATTCTGTGTTAAGAAATCATTTATTCTAGTCACTTCATTTAATTTCATTTTAGTTTGGAAATTTGTTTTGATGAATATAAATTTCTGTTTATTTTTAAAATGGAAATCTTTTTAATCTACAAATACTGAAATTTAATAATGAATTTTAGAAATTCTCAGAATTCATATGTGCTCTACAAATTTGAATAGTTAAGAACTTCTAGTATTGATTGATTTGAAGTATTAAAAATTAAAATTATCAATGTTTTGTTTCCCTACGATTTCTTAAATTTAGACTTATTTCACCCTTATTTGCAGAAATATTAATTTTATTTCAATAAAATTGTTACAAAAAATCTCATGTTAATTTATGCTAAGAAACGGTAAATTAAAATAACTCAATTGTTAACAATCTGCCTTTTGTATGCTCACCACCTTCATTTTAACTGTTCTTAATTTCGATTTGCATAATGTCTCTAAATATTTATAATTAATCAGAACCCATTTAAACTCTATCTTTCAGTCAAGTCAGACCTTGTTTACAAAGTGACTGTAATTGGGTAAACCTATAAATAATTAGTAAAACTAAATGAAAGCAGAAGTCTAGCTCATCGATCCTGTTCAGCAGGAAGACCCCAGGAGCGCGTTAGAATTCGAGGGTGACAGACATGATAAAATGGTTGCCTCAAGACTTATTAGTGTACATTTGAAAAGCATGACATTCGAATCTGGAATCGAATCTTTTCATTGTGCACAAAATGCAATCTAAAGCCGACTTCTCCCGATCAGATCCTGTATTGTTTAGGGTTCGCTCTGGCGAATGTTGTTATTTTGCACAGTTCCACTACTGGTGCTTTACTTTGCTAGGGTTCACGGTGTCATGGTTCTGATCTAGTTGCTTCTCAGTCTCTGAAAGATTGGAAACAATAACAACAAATTGACATTAACTAATAACTATAGAGCTAATAATAATAATTACAAAAATTAAATATTTATATGACATCCGACTTGTCTTAAAAATATCAATGTTTTGATTTATTGTGATAATCCTATTACAGAAATTTTAATTTAAAACTAAATTTAAAAGGGTTCTAAAATTTTGCATCAGTGTTAAGTTCAAATTCTGCATAATGTTAGTTAAGACAATAAAATATATCTACCTCATCGCATACCATAATTTAGTGGTTGGACTATGTTTTGTAAATAAGGAATCCCTAGTTGATTTCAACTTCAATTTGAACAATGGCAGATGGATATTATTTTCTAGATTCTGCAGATACTTTTAAAATTTTCAGTTTTATTTACAACTTCTAACTATGGCTCATTATCTATGAAAAAGTCTACAAAGAAAGCTTTATGCAGCAGATGTCCAAATATCTTATAACTGCCTTCAGCTATCAAGAAATCTGCTATGGAATGTCAGTTAAATGTATCAATTTTAATGAAGTGTATTATATATTAAACTTCTTGAGTAAACTATTTTTTATTTTTAATATGGTCACATTAAATGCATTGCAGTTTAACAAAGTATTTATCTTATAATTACTCTGTTAATTTATTGCAGTTTGTATTGATAGCTAAGAAATCATTTAAAAATTAAGTTTTAAATATTTTTATTAATTACTCTACTTGATTATAGATTATTCTACTTGGGAATATAAATTTGAAATTAATTAAACTCTGAAATGAAACAAATATAGTAAACAAAACACAAACAAATATATATAATTGGTGTTAACTCCATTTTGTGTAAAAAAATCATATTCATAAAAAAGTCTTTAAATATGGACTCGGTTCTTTTTTGTTACAATGAAAAATTAACTATATTATATATATAAAGTTAACTATACTGTATAACTTACCATATTATGTTATATTTTTATTAATTTTATTGACTACATTTAAATCAAATAGTATAAATATGTTTCTGGTATCTGTATATTTGTTCTTTTAAATCTTTATCTTAGTGTTACATTTTTTATGTGTGCATGAATATTTGTTTACATACATTATATTCCTTTATAGGTCGAAGTCGAGTTGTTTCTGAAGGCTTAAGTCATTTAGCCATACCTGATGGTTGGAAGTGGGGTGGTATGGTCAGCAAGCACTGTCCTGTTTGGGCTGAAATATATACAGAAGAAGAATCTAATAATTCTAATGTTAAACCATTGTTAAATGGCATAACCAAGACTCCCCTTATCAATACTGATCCCATGCCAGATTCTGTGAGTGATGAAATGGGTCTGAACACTTTGGAAAAAGATAAGTGTAAAGGATTTTGGCAACGTAGCTGGCCATGGAGGCATCATAAACAAAACCTCATTAGTGATACAAAGAATGCCATAGGTGTAGAGAATGGCAGCCTTTAATGTACACTTTATTCTACTTAACATTTTTATTATTAAGATGTTTTTAAATGCATTAAAAAATTTTATAAACTTCAAATCAAGTTTAAACATTTTAAAAACATTCAGTTGTTAAATTTGAAAAATAATGATTAAAAATAAAATGATAAAACAATGCAGAGATTTGTTTAAAGGTAATCACAAAAAATAAGAATAACTATGATTTGTTAAAATATTTCTATTATGAATATGCTGTCTTGCAAAACTTTGTAGAAGTTATTCTAAAAATGTGTTATGAAACAGTAATAATTATTCATAACTGCAATAAATATATTTTTTCATAAAATTTGGAAGCATAATCCCATTTGATGCAACTTTGTAGAGTTGCTGCATTTCTATCTAACAGTTACAATACATAGTATATTGAAATTCTATGGATGTTTTAATTAATAGAGAAATAATTTTATTTTTAGATAAAAGGAAAAATTTTTGTGTGATTTTTTTTTTCACAAAATAAAAATTATTTTCTAAAGAAATTGCATTTAATATAGCAATGGATAGTCTAATTTAATGGAGAATGTGATAAAACGATGATAATTATAGCATAGATTTATCTTTTAATATTAATGTGAAACATTTAATGGCTATTATATGTAATATTATAATTTTGTATTTATTTTAGTGCATAAGTGGGTTGTTTTTATTAAATTTTTAAAATAAACTCTTAAGTTTTTTGTAGAAAATAAGCATGTAATGTAATTAGTTAGAACTACTAAAGGAACATGTATTTATTAATATAAATCAAACATCAAAAACATTTTAAGGCATTCTAATTGTTCAGTTTTTTTAATTTAAATATTTTTTTGATATTTCTGAAGTTTTATCTAACAAAAATGTTCTTAATAATTTTCATTTTTAAAAAAACTGGTATTTGTAAATTGAATCTCTTCAAAATTATCTTAAAACTTAATATTTTGTTTTAATTTCCTTTACATGTTCTTTTTGCTTTAAAAGTAATAATAATAAATCAATTATTTATATTAAATCATTTTAACTCGTGTAAGACTATATTTATTTTTTTCATGATATTGTATTTATATTTTTAAAGTAAATTTTTATATGATACAAAATTTTCCTTTTTGCAATGAATTTGATTCTTGTGATTTTTTTAATCACAATTTCATTTATCATGTACAAAATTATTTGTATAGATAAATATATATCATCTGATAATTTATACCAGTCATTAAAATTTAAATACTTATATTCATATTTCAATTGATAGTAAGTATTCAAAATCTTAGCTTTCCATTCACATGGTAGATTTTAATTTAAAAATAATTTTTTGTGAATTTTTGTATTTCTTAAATTTTTACAGAAGCTTTAATAATAAATTTGAAAGTTTTTACCAATTGATTGTTGAGAAAAATTTATTTGTTTTACTATGTTAAAAAAATTAGATACATGTTTTATATCATTTATATCTTATTTTTTCTTTGCTTATATAAAATATAGATTTGTATATTAAGCAAAATACTTCTTTTATTTCTGGAATGTTCTAAATTATAATCACTTATATTAAAATTTTTCTCAAATATATTTAACTATTTAATATATTGAGTTTTGTCAGGCACTGTGCATATCTAAAATAAAATCTTATATGATCCATAATGAATAATATTATTTAGCTATATTCACTTTAAAACCCAGTTAATAAACATAGTTTGCTATTAGATTCTTTTAAAAGGTTTGCTATGATTTCTTTTTAGAAAGTTTCATTATTTTACTTCAAACTGATAACATATTTTAAAGAGTTATTTATATATTTGGCAAATTTAGAAAATATTTTTTTGCTTCATTATACACTAATAACTCAAATAAAAGTAATATTTACATAAAATCACTTAATAAAAATAAATTCTTCTTTCCAATTGACAAATAACTTCTTTATTTTGTTTTTAATTCTGTTGTGTATTTTTTGTTTGTGAATAATTTTATTTAATATAAAAATTTTTATTGAACAATGTAAATATATAAAACAAATTTGACAAATATTTATTTTTTGTTAATGTAAATAGTTTTTGTTAATGAGTATTTACTAATTTAAATATGTGTTTTGTTAAATGTTTTTAACAATTGCGATTATGTGATAATACCTTATCTCTTTACATTTATAGAATGGCATCAATTTAGTTATGTGCTCGGAACTCAAAATACATTGTTTATTCTTTAATATTTTTGATAGGTGACTTTTCAGATTTCTTAACTAGCTCAATTTTGTATTTTAAAAAACATTTTGCTAGTTTATTTCATTATTATTTTAAAACTTGTTTTCATTTATTTTGAGAAAATATATGTAAAATACTTTTTTGTAGAATTTATTATAGTAATCTTATCTTTTATGATGACTATGTGATAAAAGTACAAGGTGCTCTTTAATTTTTTCATATAAATATAACTTTTAATTATGTTGCAACGTTTTTTGTGTGTTCAATAATTATTTAGCACTTTTTTGTCTATAAAGATATTTTTTAACTATTAATCTAAAAATGTCTTGCTGTATAATCTGAAAGTTTTAAGTGAAAAGTTAACTTTAATAGTTTTAATTATTATTTTAATATGTTTGGATTTTTGTTGATATTTTGGAAGCAGAGCAAAATTTTAGAAACCATAATTTAGAAAGTTCTTTCATTACCATTCTTGGTGCCTTTAATGAAGTATTTATTTGATAAACTGAAGTATATATTGCCTTTATAAACTTCATATGCCTTGTATAATGTATGTAAGTACTCACATTAATTAAATTAGCTTATTGTGAGTATTAGTAAAATTGAATGATATTAATTCTAAATATAGTAATCTAAAGTAAACTCGAAAATATATATATATTTTTCTCCATTGCTCTCAATGTGTACATATCTAGAAAATAGATTAAATTATATGTGAAACACTAGATTGTTTTTCTATATATATAATTATGGTTATGACAATATATTTCATACATAGTTAGTTACATAGTATTTGCACTTTTGCTTAGACTCAAATGTTAAAAATATAATGTAGAAAATATTTCACTGTCATAAGAGTTAATTTTATCTTGCTACTGAATTAATTTATAATCATATACATAATTAAAAATAAGCATTTTGTAATGGATTTATTTTAATGTAGCTAACTAACTGAGCATTTAATTAAGTCCTTAATTTATGAAATGCTGTAGTTTCTAACTAAGTATTTGATTATTGAATATTGTGTGTAATAGAGTTGAATTAAAGTAATTTTTAATATTAATATAAATTGTTAAAAATGAAGATTTAAGTTTAAAGTATACCCAAAGTTGAAAGGAACTGTAAAGATGTTTTTTTTAATCAAATTATTTTTTGATACATTTTTTGTTATATCCTCATAAAAGTATTTCTTAAATGTGTAGGTCTTAATATATTGAATACTCAAATCATAATAAATACCTTGAAAGAATTTAAGTACTGTTAAAAATAAAATATTCTTGTAAAATTAACATATCAGTTCTTGATTTACATATCGTATAAAATGCTTCTAAAATTTTTCTCTAGTGAATATCCAGATATTGAAGTTAATGTATATAAATATTATATTTTGCATTTTTAATAATACACTGAGTAAAAAACTTAAAATACTAATACTGACTTTATGAATTAATTAAATGTAATTGAAATAAATTTTCAAAATCTAATATTTATCTAAATTAAATACACTTCTATAATATTAAATAATTTATAAAGCAAAAAAGTATAGGTTAAGAAGCTGTGAAATTACTATTTACTTATTATAATCAAAAGTTTCCATTTCTTTCATTAGCTAATTTTCAAATTGTTTCAAGTTTATTTTTTCTAGTAAAAAAAAATACCACAAAGACATCAAAACTATCAGACATTTAATGTTCATTTCAAAATTTTAATTATATGAACTTTGTATAGAAAATTAGTATCATCTTATAAGACTTGTTATGAAACTAATTTTCAATTTCTATTTTTAAAAAACTTGAATATGAAATTATTACTTCGATTATTTTTCAACAAAAATAAATTGCTATAATAAGCTATTTTCCCAAGATCAACATTATTTAATTTAAAAGGTGAACATTTTCGCCAATATCAGGTATCTGTAAAAAATTTTTATATATTAATCATGTTTTTAAAATTTCCCAGAATATAAAGAATAATTTAAAAATCATAATTAATTTTATAAATTTTGTTGAAGGGTTTTTGAGTTATTACCCCAACTATCATTATATAATTTTTTGTCATCTACATTGAATTAATAGAATTCATTGCTAACAAAATTTAATTATATTACCTAATGAATTTTGTATACATTAATTAAATATTTTCAAGGAAACTCAATACATCTCTTTCTTAAATAAAATCTGTATTGTAATACCTAGTTTATTTTTTATTCCATTTTTCAAAAAATTAATTTACCATTAAAATCATCATTAATAAATACTTAAAAGATTGGATAATTAATGTGTGGAAAGTTACTAATAAGAAAATTATTTTTAAACAATAGAACATAAAATGTTAGAATTTTTTTTTTGCACTAAATTGCACATTAATAAAGGAAAATAATTCTGGCAACAAATTATTTCAAATTTAAGAGTTGCTGGGTGTTATTTTGTTGATTAAAACACATTAGTCTTCTATAAATATCTAAAATATTGATAAAATCTCCCATTTTCTGCTCCATCTGTTTTTTTAAAACATTTGATTTTCTTCCCGTATTCCTAGTATAATTAAGTGAAATTTGCCATGAAATATGTGATTGTTATTACATTTGTGTATGTTATTCAGGATGCATATATAAACAACATCATGCATGATGTATAAGCTAAATAGCCGAAGATTTTTTATAAGATTTTCTGGAGTAAAGATCTAAAGATGTTTCTCATGTGTCGGAGATTTGTGATAGATGTGTGTGTGGAACTTTTATCTGTGTTTAACTGATATTGTTACTGGTCATAATTTTTCTGGGCTATTTCAGTATTATTTTTTTATGGCATCAAACTGAACTTCCAGAGTTTTATCAACGTTACTTTAAATGTAGTATATTATTAGCTCGCAAATCATATATATATATAAAAAAATCTCATTTTGTCATCTGTGAGAAATAACATTTGTAAGTGTTTCATTTATATCTGTATGACAAAGTAGTCAAAATAAAAATGTTGATCTATGCATGTGTGAGTGTGTTCTCATAATTTAATGCATTTGTTTTATTTCACCTGATTTCATAGATGAAATAAAAAGCTTCTGTGAAATGATATGAAAGGGTAATTAGAAAGATTCAGTGTCATAAAAGTAGTTATGAAATGAAGTCATTTTTATTCAAAGTGTTATTTATTTATTCTTTTTTCAATGGATTTGTTAACCTTGTAAAATGTTTCTCATGAAAAAGAAAATGATCTTATTTTATAGATTAATCTTAACTTTTTTCTTTCCAAAAATATTAAAGATATTATGTACATGTATATCCTTATAAATATATATTGCCAAAATTAAATATTATCATAATAATTATTATATTGTATAGGTTAAATTATTGTCACTAACTTTACAATTTTGATTGATTCATTTTAAATTTGCTTACGTAATTTCTTTTTTTCCCAACTCCTCAACATCCTTTATGGAATTCTAAAAAATTAAATATAATTTTTTGAAAATTACAAATTCATATATCAGTGAAAGTATTCGTAAATATATTGGCATCAGGTGCATCAATTTACGTTCTGTTTCTTTCAGATTGTTTGTGTCAAATCATATTATGAATGGCTCTCATTTGCTGTTATTGTATAATTAACACACTATTCCAAGAAAGGTTGATTATTACACTGGCAATTTTTTGACAACTGCTAATAATTTTTTTTATTAAAATATTACTAATAATTCTTCACAATAATTATGACGACGTTAACAGTTCTTCATAAAACATTCTGTTAATCTTCATTAAATGGCCAACCCTAGATAAACGTAATCCAATAATTGTAATAAAATTGAGTGTTCCAAAATATTTATTTCTTTATGACTTGCAAATGATTCTGTATTCTACATTTTCTTCTAATTGTTAATTTCGATTCAAGTGAAAGTATTAAAAGCAAGCATCCTTTATTTATGAAATCTGTTGACTTCTGTTTTTAAATAATTTTGTTCTTTAAATTGATTTACATATTAAGACTGTTTAACAAGAAAAGTTTTTTTAGGGCACCCCAGTAGTGCTCAGGCTTTCATGTTAACAGTGCATATGTTCGATTACCAATTCAGACATGAATATTTGTAATAGTTGGGAATTCATAGAGTTTAAAATGTTGATCACTGTTAAAATATATAGCTTTCATGCATAAAATGAAATTCTAAAACCAGATAAAAAAACGATGGGCATTTTATTTTTCCTGTGTAAAACTAGCAACATGACCATACCAAGTAATAGAATCAATCTTATTTAAATAATGGAATTTTTAATAAACAATGCTCAATATTTACATTAACAAAAAGGAGAAATCTTAATATTGCTTTTTTCATTTTTGTTTAGTTATGAAATTGATTTAGAAAATCTTAAAATGAAACTAAAAATTAATTTATTAATACACATCATAGATCCTGCCATGATATTAAAACAGAAATATATTTTTAAAGCGCTTAATAATCAATGCTACTTGGTATTATAAATTCTTTTTGTATTCAACTTTATTTTTAATCTTACTATAAAAGGCTTAATATTATTTTCATTGGTTTTTCTCGAAATTCCGCTTCTAATTTTGATTGATTTTGTTATTTAGATACGTAAAATACGCTTTGGAAAAAGGTATTATTATTATTATCATTGTTAATTTTGAATATTTTGCCATGTGTGTATGATTGAAAATCTAATATTTCGGAAATTTCACTGTATATAATTTTTAATTTTTTTAGTGTTACCAGATTATTTTTAATAAGCACATATCTATTAAGTTAACATGAGATTCTATATATTCTCCAAATTATTCCATTAATCGTTTTCGATATCTGATTAGCCTAGCTGGCAGCTGAATGTTTAACGCTCTTGCCTACGGTTCAACAATTCGTGGGTTCGAATCCCAACTTGGGTATGGATGTTTGTAGTGGTTCGGAATCCACTTTAAACCGTAGGTCCCGGTCTAATTAGCCCTCGTGTGCAAAAAATTACCGTTAAGCGACAAACGATATCCGATTATGATGAATGTGACTTGATTCATTAAAGTTATCACCTTTCAAATTTACTTTTCTTCAATAGAATATTTGCCTAAAATTGCATTCAAGGATTAAATTATAAAGCAGCGATAGTAAATAATATGACATTTTGAATAGTTCAGTAAAACTATATATAACTAACGAAATCTGTTATAATTGTAATTAATTAGTTTAATTATCATTCAGTGATATACATTAATGCAGTGATTCTCATCTTGGCGAAAACACATTGAAAGGGGGGCGCGAGATTATCCAAGGGAAAAGATTATTAAAAAAAGTGATTAACCGATTGAAAGGAAAGTACACACATACAAAACAAAATACATTTCTGCCAAATATTTAATAATTAACTTGTTGAATTAAATAATTTATTTTAATAAATTTAATAATTATTAGAGATTTCCTTGGGCTTGTGCTATGTAGAGAATTTTTTTTCTAAGGAAGGCGTAATTTCAGAAATAGACATATTTGGTTCATTTTCTATATATTTAGTTGTGCTCTATATTTTGTCTTCAAAGAAGTCACTGCAGAAAGTCCGATTTCACAAAGGTAGGATGTTAAAAATGGTTATAAAATGTGGAATGTCTTTTTTTTTTTTAGTCCAGAAAACGCATTATCTGCTCCTTCCAAAAATTCAGAGTGATTTATTACTAAATTGTCTTCTGGTTTCGCTATTTGTGAAGTCTTATCTTCGGCAATTGAAAGCCCTTAGGTGTGGACACCAAATCCATTCATTAGTTACTATCAGTTTGTCGTCAGCAAAAAATACTTTTCAAAATTCTTCGCCAGCATAACTAAATGATTTTCAACAAAAAGCATTAATTTTATCACTCTCATCGATACATGTGTATTTGATCCAGATTGTTCGAAGCAAATCGGAGCTTCTGCGAAACCGTGAGAATATGAGACATGAACGCAAAAGCAATAAAAGACACCGGATCGTTGATGTGTCAATATGAAGAATTGTGCTTCCAAATGTCAATAATTTTCCGTATTCTTGGTAATTTGTGTAAGGTTTAAAATTAAGGTCGTAGAGCTGGTTTAGTGCCAAAATATTTAAAATATATTATTGTGTGTATGTGGGGGGTAAATAATTATGACTGAAAATTGGGTCATTGATACGGGAAGGTTGAGGAACGCTGCATTAGTGATTAAATTCTTCAGTGCATTATGAATAAGTACTTAAATGTAAATTATCAAATTAAAGACAATCTAAATCGTCAATAATTATTTCAGTTTCAAATTATTTAAATGTCTTATTCAGTGTAAAAAAGAATATCAAAATATTAAAACGAGTTGATCCTTTAGCTTGCATTAAGAATTAAAACATTGCTCACGTTTATATTTTGGTAAACAGTGATTTTTAGACACAAAAAAGGGTAAAATTAGAGAAATAGTTTATAGTATTACATACGCTGTTCAAAGTACACCTTCAAAATGCAAGTGTATTTTCTCGATAATCATCCACTATACTAAAAAGAATAATTTAAAATAAAAACAATAAATTAATTTGGGAAGAAAATTGAAAACATTTTTTGTAAAATCAAACACAATCTACTTTACATTAAATTTAGCACTAAAGATTAACTACCTAATCAAGCGAGAAATATATATATAAGCATTTCACTGAGGAATACGATATTTTTCAGCAAAGCAGTTTCTGCGTATCTTAAGGGAAATTTTGTCCATTTAAGGGGGAAAATATCACCAGATTTTTCATCAATAGTAATATTTAGTGATCATCTTTGTAACCTTAATATATATAAATCTTGTACATGTCTTCTCTCCAACAAAAGAAAAACCTTTTAAAACATTTAGTGTATATTTCTTATTTGTCAATCTCTCTGTGCGTTGAAGTCCATAATGCTAACTTTAACTAAGCAATTTCTCACTAGTATGGAGTCCGATGGCGGATTTTGCAAACACTAATTTGCGATCGCTTAAGGTCGTGGTAGCCTAGTGATTAGGGCCTTCCGTCCGTAAGGACGGGGTTCGATTCCTAATGCCACCAAAGACCCACCGAGTACATGCGGTATACTTGCTCTTCACAAATCTGTAGAATCGATAGTACTGTGGTCGGTTGCTGAGCAGTTACCACACACATTGGTGTAATGGTCTAGAGAATATTTCCTCTCTCTCCAGATCAATGTCAAAATTGAGGGAGTGCATCCTCTGTTGGTGTCATCTATCGGAGGGTATAGAGCAAAATCATACTGTCACCTTCGTGGTGCTCTGGTTAAACGAAAAACGTAACCTACTGACCTAAATTCGCATAGACAACGGTATAGCGAGCTTGTGCTTGTCCAAGTGTCAAAAGTAACAACAAAAGCGATTGCGTGCAAAACAAACAAATGGATGGCCGATAAATACTTTTTTGAGAAAACAGTAAAAGGCTTTCCTATGACGAATTCTTAAGAATGTAGTTTTAATTCAGATAAAAATAATATACACTTTACCAAATTTTTAATAAATAAAATGAAAGTAAGAATTGCTTTTAGTAGGAATTTAATTTCCATGTGCGTTTTAAGGTATAACATTTATTATTCTATTTTATGAACTCCCAGTTTTAAGAATTATTTTTACGGTCTTTAAGGGTTCGTGAAAACAAGTGTCTATTGTATCACACTTGGGTATAAAATTTTTTATCTCTCGGCAAACTCTGATGAATCCTTCTCTTAAAATTTACCTTAAATCATAGTGAGAAAACTGATCTATCTTTTTTGGTATTTAGTTTTGTTATTTCACATTTCATGCAACACTGTTTTTGATTTAACAGAATTGATTCTTGTTAAGAAAAGCACACCCTATTTCAGGTATAGTTCTACGTTATCCCAAACTGAAAGATGACTGATATTACAAATTAAGAAAATTAAATTTAAATTTCTTAAAATTTCTAAATTTTTTAAGAATTTCTAGAGCGTTTAGTTTAGAAGTCTTCATTCGTAATGCTCAGTTTTTAATAAATAATTTCATTACATACAGTTTCATAACGGCACATACATATCAATATCATGTAGGGAAGGAAAAGAGATTTCGAAATTTAAGGACATTCAATTATGAATATCGGAATTGATTTTGAGGGAATCTTTCCTTTCAGAAAGAGAAGTAAAATTGAAATGTTGTAATTGAATATCGCGAAATTTATAGAATTTCACGAGAATTTTCAGTTTTTCCCTTGATTTTTCAGTACTGTGTAAGAAGGGATTTGCATAGATAAATGATCAATTGGAACTTTCTCAGAGGATAAAAAAAGTGTATTTTAAATATTTCATGATAGGTAAAAAGTTGTGATACTGTAATTGATTCTATTCTTGTTCAGGAAAAAGTAGGTCAATAAATCTATCTTATACGCAGATTGCAATTTTTTAATAGTCATTAATTTGTAATATTTATCAAGTACGGTATATTTTTTAAATTTTAAAATATATGCAAAAAAATGAACTATAATTTTTTATAAACTGCCTTTTTCTACAATTTATAATAAACGTATTAAATTATTGCAAAATTCCAAAATTAGTATAAAGATTTGTCTTTTATAACGTAATTTACGTCTTTTGTTTCAATGAGTTAAGCTGATTAGTTAAATTAATTTTAGAATGGCCTTTTTTTCCTCAAAGTCAAAATTAAAGGAGAGAATTTATTGATATTGATATACCTCTCAACAGTTTAGCTGGTAAATTTCAGGTTTCTTGTTCAGTTTGGACTTCATATTATTATTAGAAAAAATCTTTGAAAGTCATCTTCCAATGAAGTACCAAATTCTTTATTTTTTAGGTTTGCCATGTTCAAATCGAAATATGTCTAAATAGCAATATTTAATGTGATTATATTTTGATAAAAAAGATGCTTTATTGGTGCTGCACCTCATTGTATTTAATTGGAAAAATAACAAAAATTCTAGACTAAGATTCAAATAACAACCGTCCAGAACATTTTGAGGGGAACTATAGTGATATCTCAGACTCACCAAGAGAACATTCTTTATACCATCAGTTCTAGGTCCGTTCAGTAACCTATCTTCAGTCACTGGCAAGATTTATTGCTCTCGAAATTCCTAAGGTAACTAGGAATTTCGAGGATGAAGTGTAGAATTTGAACGAATATATTTTAACAGTGGGCAGAGGGCTATTTTCCAACAAAGAAATATCGTAGAATCAAATTTATTTGGTTTATATTGTTGCTGATACCTTACAAGCAAATTTCTGAGAACATGGTTTGTCAGTCTGTTATTCAGTCTGAAAATGAAAATAGCATCGAAAATTTACTCAATGAGTGTTTCAAATAAAATAAATCACAATTTTATGACTCATTGAAATGAATTTTATGTAAAGAAATGTATAAGAAGCATACAAAATATCATTTTTCATGAAACATCAATAATTGAAAATTTGACAAATTGATTAGTGAGAAGTTTAACTTACTTTTTTTATTGAAAAGTTTAGTTAATTTTTTTTTTCAATCTCCTTGAGCATGGTTATTATAGCTTCGAAATCTGAATAAAGCACAAAATCATGTTAGAAATTTTTATATTTGTCATGTAAAAATAAACTGATAGCTGAAATTGCGCCTTGTTATAGAATTAGTTATTGATTTATAGTAAATCTGAAGAGAGTAGTGCTGCCCAACTTGTCTAGTGGTCAGCATGCCTGACTGCGAATAAGGAGATCCTGGGTTCGAATCCCGGTTCGGGCATGGATGTACTTTTTTCTCTCTCTCTACCTATCCTGTCTTTGTCCTTTTCTTGTATGAATGAGGTGTGAATGGTTGCCTACCCTATAAACGGGTACCTATGGCATGTGTGTAGAGCAAAGTCGTACTTTCACCTTCATGGTGCTCTGATTAAAACGGAAGACGCTCCCAATTGACTTAAATTCGCATAGCCAAGGCATAGCGAGCTTGGCTTGTCCAAGTGTCATTAGTAACAGCAACAACAAGAGAGTAGTAAATCGGATATTTATTATCAGTAACTGGTTGTTGATTTTTCTATGCTGCTTAGATTTCTATGTAAATTCCATTTTCAATAAATAACAGTTCACAAATGCTGAGAAGTGTAAATAGATCCAACAAATCATATCACTCGTATAAATAGAGAAAATATGTATTAGCTCTTCAATTCTATAAAATTTATGGAAAATAACACATCTAATACTAGGAAGCTTTAGAAAAAGGAAGATTAAATTAAATTATTTGCGATTTCATTTCCATTACAGCGAAAATAACTTTGAATGGTATGTTTTAAAAATGCTACTCAATTAATATAAAAATAAATAGGTTTATGAATAGCTTCCTCATTTTGTTTTTACAGTTTGATTACAATTATTTTAAATCGGAATATCCTTATAATCAAACAACATTATTTTCAAAGTTAGTCTTTGTTTTGAGGAAGAAAAAGGCATTCTGATATTAAAAAGTTTCTTCGGGAATCTAATCAGACTGATATAAGGGTCGGCAGGAAAATTTAGCAATTAACAGTAAATATTTAACAAATATTTGTTATATATAATTATATCAATTAATTGTTATGTGTATATTATAAAGAAAATTGCCAAATTATATTTTGAAAAAAATTATGACGGTTTAATAATCCAAATTTAAATATGAAATGTTAATAATAATCATTTCAAAAACGTACTGTTAATAATTTAAAAAATGTATTGATACTATTACTTTATAGGCAAATAATTATACAATTATAGTTTTATTACCTTATCATATTTTCATGTGAAAATAACAATTTCGAATTCTGTTACTTTAACATGATAGGACTAAAATTAACACACTGATGCATTGTTTGCAAAATGTTATCGAATAAAATTGATGTTTATAGTTACATTTTCAATGAACTTGAATGCTCTAAATTTTATTGATCTTAAAAATGCACAGATTGTAGGATATTAATATCCTATTTAATCTTTTTTGCAAACAATTCCTTCTTTGAGTATTCTTTTTATTATATATTGATTGATATGTAGTATAGTATTGATATATTATTATATGACTGGGTTATATGTTGCATTTCTTCTGAGTGCATGTTGATACAAATGAATGCCGGTCTAGTAACTCTTTAAGAGTTAAAACACTCAAATTGTTATTGAACTTTTATTACAAAGCCGCTTATGCTTTGCACAATTAGTTAAACCCTATTAATAACCCTTAACCAATATTATTGGTCAATTCTTTTGAATTGATAAGCAAGTTGAGTTTTCATATCCACTTTCTACTTAAATTTCTGTTTGAAGATATAGTTTTAAGCAGCTTATTGTTTGTTTATTTACTTTTTTAATTCTCAACTCTTCATGCGATACCATTCCTTAGCTTTATTCTTACGTGTCACTTGTTTGACACTTTACTGCTTTTGAAATTATTCTACAGTATACTTACCTGTGATTTTAATTAAATTTACTTTTTGTTCATAGGTATTCACTACTTATTAACAGGCTATCATAGAATGTGTTGCCCATTTTTACAGATTTAGATTTCTATCATACCCTTATTTTTACACAATTAAAAATATTCATTATTACTAATTTTTAAAAATAGATTAACAAGATCGATTTCTTCTTACATAACATACCATTTCAGTAAATTTTAATTCCTCTTTTTTCCATACAAGAATTTACACCTTTTTTTAAACCTCCAAACTCAATTGGGTTATGGTTTAAATACATAAATGATAAATATAGGCTTAAGAGATAATGGATGTTAAACACCTAAATTTGTTGCCTTATGATAATGTAATTGTTATTGCCTGCAAATAACACCAAAAATGTAAAGCATGATAATATATTTTGTCTTAACTTCAATATGTGTAGTCTAAATTTAGTCTTAGAATTTCGCAATAGAGAGAAACTTAATGATAGTGACATTTTTTGAATATCCATATAAATATTTTAATTTTTTAATCACAACACATGGCAATTAAAAAAGATGGAGGAATGATAATATCTCACATAGAAAACAGTTTAAAAGTCAGAAGTAGCGGCATATGGATAAAGGAGAGTATTCACTTTTTACTGGCGAGAAAAGCTCTCTAATGAACATATCGATAGACAGCATAAAAAAAGCAGAGTCTCTATTTCCTATTGTTTAAACGAGCTGGAATCAAACCTGTAACCCAACACTTTGAAGAGCGCATTGCTACTGTTAATAACGCGATTGTACTGGGGTAAAATTGCATGCTCTGATAAATTGAGATGAAAATAATTAATATCATATAAATTTCGATCAAATAATCCAGTCAAGAGATTTTTGCTTAAAATGGAAAGGTGTCAGTTTTAGTGAAAATCAAATATCCAATTGTTATTTTAATTTACAATAATTATATTACCGTAAATTCAATAATGTAATATAAGACAACATTATAAAATACGATCACTTACGAATGAAACTTTTTATTTGCAATTCCTCGTTATTACAACAGATTTAGAGTTTAAGGTTTAGAAATGTTTTTTTAAATAAATTGTGAAAAGATTAACAAAAAAATAAATAATAAAATCAACAGACAGTATTGGGTATAGTTTAGTAAATAGTAATGTGGAATATCTATTTGGATATTTTATACACAATTTCATCAATTATTTAAATTTTTTTAAAATAAAATACTTTTTGTTTAACAGCTATTTTTCAAATATGAGTTTATTTTGGATAAAAAATATTTCAAGTTAATATATATCTTTATTTTTCATGAAGTCCAAAATAATTCATGTGAATAAGATTTGAAGCTTTACTGTGCAATGCCTAACAATAAAAATTTTAACTTTTACAGCAGACCATATTAAATATGATTGACTTAGGATTTTTATTTTTAAATTTTTTATATTTTTAGATTTCATTACAGTAAAACATGTATATAATGTCCACTTAACTCAAAATAATTCGGACCATTTCGATGTTTCATGAAGTATATAATTTTAACAATGTTCCATTTCTATAAAATAAATATCAATATCAGTTCATATGTAAATGAAAATACTTATTTCGAATATTTAAAATAATGAATAACTTTAAGACTATCTTTACCAAGTTTATCATATACTATTGCCAAGCATTTCCATTTCTGGCTGCAAATTATTCGCTTGAGAAAACTACAATTTAGATATTTTTCTAAAATAACAGCTTGCATCTACAAAAATTATAAAACTCAATAAGGTTTCTCAATTGTATTTTCTTATAATATATAAATCTTCTGTTTACGTAGTTTTATCACTGATCGTTAAAGTACTGTGATTGTAAATTATATCCTTATAAAGTAAGTCTGTCATGGTTCTAAATAGTTATGATAACAAATTTTGAATATCTTATTTAGTCGATATTCAGTTGTACTTTCGAAATCAGAGGAAAATTATTGTTTACTTATTTTCAAACTGTTAAGAATGACGAGATATTTTTTCTGTAACATTACGTAAAAGATTTTCAAAGTAGTCTCTTCTGTATTTTTTAGCTTTTACTATTTCAAAGTCTTTACAGTAATTTGAAAAATAAGTTCTTTATTTTCTTTATATATCTTGAACTATAGCATTATCAAAGAGCTAATTACTTAAATTATAATTCTTTACTTACAAATTATTTATCAAATAAAAATAGACGGTAAACTAAATTTGGTAATAGACTTGATATAAAACTTTAATGTAATAGAACGTTTTTTATTATAGAATGTTATTTAAATATAGCCGCATGTCAAATTACATATATAAATATCTAAAGCGATAATTTTATGGTTAATTATTTCTAATTTATTAATAGTCTTTTATGTCTGGTCAATATATTATTTTTTAATTGAATAACTATTCAGGGTTTGAATGTGTGCTTCTTATCTAATTAATTTATGCAGTACATCAAATAGTAAACTGTGATAAATTATTTTGTTATATAAAGCTCTGCAAATCGATTTTATCACTGCTGCTGGATTTGCAAGGGCTTAAATTGATTGATGATTATGAAAATCTATTTGCTGATGTAGTTACTGAAAACTACTTTTCTAGAAAATTCACTTATTAAACTTTTCAGTAAAAGTTTAAAATTCTCAGGAAGAAAAGGACAAGTCGTATACGTATGTGAAGTTTTTTCTACACCATCTTAAATCATATTTTTAGAAATCTTATTTCTATTATTAATTTATGGTTAATTGGTTGAGACCATGAAACAGTATTTTACATAATTTCTCAAAAACGTCTTATATTGAAGTGCTTCCCTGATATCGCATTTAATTGAATAACAGTTTATTAATTATTTATTGCTTTTTATAAGCAAATTGTTTCAATTTCAGTATATTTAAGTTATAACTTATATGCTGTATATAAAAATTATTACCAAATAGTAAAAAGATAGATTTAGTTTTTAAATGCCGACCGTTTCAATCACATCTCTTGTAACTGTCACTTTCAAAATTTTAAACATTTTATTGAAAACTAAACCAATAACACTGGAAGAAGTTATACAATATTCAGAAAAGAGAACTTTTAAGTTGAGTAATTAGTTATGGAAAATCAAAAATAATGTTATATGTAAGGTATTTTTTATTGACGTCAAAGAATAGTTCATTCATATGGATCAAGATAAGTCAATTTGTCAGTTTTAATAGTTTTTATTATCTAGCTAATAAACGATTATATTAATATTATAACGACTCAATTGTTTGCATAAGAAGAATATTTTATTAAACTAACATTGATGAGAGAATGTTTACACACACAATTTAGTTTTATGGTTTGATGACAAATATTAATTATAATCTGTTAAATGACTAGTTTAAATATTTTCATTAGACCTTCAAAGATTATAATACTTTGGATTCAAGCTTTGGAGCATTAGTAAAAGTAAATAATTTTCAATAAATTAAAGTAAATAACTTCGTATTCTTAAATATATTTTCATAATTCTGTTAGAAAGTTATGCAATAAATTATAAAAAAATGCAAATACAGAGCAAAAGTGGTTAGATATAGAGGTTAGTATCGAAAATTGTTCTGTGAATTTTTTAATTTATTCCTTTTTCATAGATTTATTAACTGTAAGGATTTCAGAACAAATTCATTTGATGTGTTCTGTGAAGTGCGATTACGATTTTGACAATACCTAATTTGGAGAAAACTATTTTAGTTAAATAATGATTAGAGCAATAGTAGAACAAATTATAAATTCCACAAAGAGGAACTAAATTGAAATTCTGTTTATGAACCAACACCCGTAGCCATGAGCACAACTAATGAATATGAAATTCAAGGATTTCTATATTTTCCAAAATGTATTATAGGCACATAAATGTATTATGTTCATCCATATAACTTTAAAAATCTTCGATACTAAATAAGCAATCATCTAAAATAACTGGATTAAAGGAATACCAAATTTAATAATTTCTTTGTTAACAATCATGGAAATCTCTAATTGTTAACTATCTAGTTAACATGATGAGATATTTCTTGAATGGTCACGCTTTCTATTCTTGATTGTTAATTGCTAATTAGGAAATAATTCCTCTTTTTATAATGAGAGACTGATTATTTTTCAATAAAATCTCGAAACAAGTATTCATTGGAGAGTATTTAACGATACGTTAATAGATCTTCTCTGAGTGCTTGAAACTGAAATGGCCATTGAATGGTTAGCATTCTGGCCTCTCAATTTTACTGCTCATAATTTTAATTTCCATTTTGAGTGTAGATGTTTGTTGTGGTCCGGAATCCACTTTAAACTGTATGTCTTGGTTGACTGAAGACAAGTGTGCAAAAAGTTAACATAAAACGACAAGCAAATCTGAGTATTTACCATAATAAATTCTTAAAGAAGTATTTATAAGTGCTAAAGCAAGACAATTTATGTCAATTCGTAATGATGAATATCTTCTTAACAAAAACCTAAAAATTATGATTGATTTATGGATTAGAAAGAAAAAAATGAATATTAGTATGTTATATAATTGAGTGCGAATAAAAAAATCTATTTTCTTCTTTCACACTAGCTTAAGCAAAATTTGTTATCTATTGACTTAAGAATCCGGAAATTTTAAGAAGCAAAATAAGTGTTAAATAATAATTAAAAAATAAACTATTTCCGAAAAAAATATCAGTGTTTCGTTTATTATGCAGTAAATAATTTCAACTCATCTTAATTTGATGTAGTAACTTTCGATTCTTTTGTTTATTGATATTTACATTAATCTGGCCTAGGCGGAATTTTCAAGTAATCTTTTTCATACCCAGAACACATAATAAAAAATACGATGTTTACAAATTGGCGTTTTTTCAAAATATCTAGAAAAAACGTAGTGTTTCTGATTAATACGCACATATGGTAGGATGATTTTATTTATTTATTTTTGGAAATGACTTGTGAAGAATTTTTATCTATCTATCTCTCTCTCTCTCTCTCTCTCTCTCTCTCTCTCTCTCTCTCTCTCTCTCTCTCTCTCTCTCTCTCTCTCTCTCTCTCTCTCTATATATATATATATATATATATATAAATATATATATATATGTATATATATTATATATATATATATATATATATATATATATATATATATATATATATATATATATATATATATATATATATATATATATATATATATATATATATATATATATATATATATATATATATTAAAATTCTTATTCATGATTTAAAATTCAAATACGATTTAAATTTAATATCGATGTTAATAAAATATTTTAATAAAACATACTTCAACAAAGAAATGAGTTTTATAATTTTTCACCTAAATTTATAATACCTAATAATGGATTTTATAATTCATACAATTTAACAGAGTGATTCAAAAATGTTAAATCATGATAAAGTTTTAAAACTAATAATTGGAAATTAAGTAATTTAAGAAGCAATACTGTAAGAATATGAAAATCTATGAATGAAAATCTTATAGAGGGTGACTGTAGAAGAGAAGTTTTGATATTTTTAAAAGGGAAACTCTTAAATGAAGTGAAATGGTATAAACCAAGAACAATATTTATCGTAGTATACTAAAAATTATTCCTTCATAAAATGCATCTAAAATATGACAGATTTAATAAGTAAAATTTAATGAAATCATTAAAAGGATTCTCAGAATTATTGTACATATTGTTTTGTAGTGTCAAGCTTACTCGAGTATCTAAACTTACAAAATAAAATATTTTTAAAAAAGGACTAATTCCAAGAAAAATAAGTATCTGAGGAAAATGATAATTACTAATAGAAGATAATATAATAATTAGTAACACTTATAAAGTAATCATGTGTATATTGAATAAATTTTGTTAGCTAATAAAAAAACGAAATACATTCGATGTAGAAAATTAAATTAATGTAACTATGTAAAGTCATACATTATTAAATAGTTCTACTGTTTATTAAGAAGGAAATTCATCCATACTCTCTCTCGCTCTCTCACACACACACTCACACACACATTAATAATAATACAACCACAACGCTATGCTTCTGTTTTTTAATTTTTCTTTCACTCATATTTATAAATTTTTATTGGATTATTTGTATATTAAGTTTTGAAAACATTATTCATCCAATTTATAGAAATTTTTAAATTTAAATTTATATAGCTACAACTCATTATAAAATTTACTCTAGTATTTTAAATAGAGGACAGTTTATAATTTTATAAGTATCTGTATCAATTAATTTTACTTAACTGGATATTGTCACCGAAAAGTTAACTGTAGTAAAGAATCTTTCGATATCAATACTGTGCATGAATTTCTAAATGAAAATTCTGTCATTTTTAGTATATTTGAAGATCCTAGTGAGAAATGTATTCTTCACGTCACATAAATACTCTGATAATTGCTTGGTGACTGGAATTTTTCTGAAAGACATACATTAGCGCTCTCTGAGTATGAATGTTTCGTTTGCATATTGTTGACCAGGAAAATGATTCTTAATATCATAAAGACAATTAGCTTTTCTTATATCCCTTCATTCACTTAATTTTCATTTATTGTATTTTTAATAGGAAATTTTTTCATTGCCTTTTTTATTCTTGCAGATAAATTTTAAGATTTCAGTAGAAAATAATATTTAACTCTTGGTAAGGATGACAATATAATAACATAAATGGAATTTTTAATCTGTGTTTCTTGTATACCGGCGGAATTCATAACTATAATTTCCCTACTATAGCTTTTATTTGAAAAATTTATGCATTTTCATGTATATATATAATGCTTAAGAATTTATTTTAAAACTGCATTAAACTCCGTGATGAAAACAAAAAAATAACTAATGCAGAATGACAGATTTAATATGCAAGTACACACTGGCGTGATAAAATGATTATGTAAAATGACATTATAGACAGTTAAGGTTAATTTTAAAGTAAACAATGTCTAGAAAAGTGAATTACGAAACAATATTCATTGGTAAATTTAAGATCTCTTTAATAAAATTTACTTTAAAAAGATCGAAGAGCGATATTCCAAAATTACAATATCTACAAGATTATTGCATATTTTCTGAATCTCCAGTAAAAATGATAAAAGAGAATTAAAATTCTAAGAAAATATAATAAACAAGAAGTAGTTTATTAAAGTTTATCCATAAAATATCATTTTTATTAGATAAAATTCAATTAACAAGATGAACAATTTACATTCATATATTTCATTTGTCCATTTCAAAAATTTTAAACCTGCCTTACGAGTCATGATCTTTTTTTACAAAATATTTTATCAAAAATATTTCCAAAATTAAAATCATTCTCAAATGAGTCATCTCCTTTAATCATGGAGGGAAACTAAATGAATCCGAATTAATTGAAAAATTCCCCATTCGCCAGTCTCACATGTTGAAAAATCCCTTCTGATTCCTCTTATAAGCAGCAGCATGGTACATTTCCCCGTCCCAGCTTTTCATTCGGTTAGCATAATAAATAGTCCCCCTACTCAATGCTCTGCATATCTTTTGAGAATGGAATGTAATTCCCTTAAATCTTAAAGAAAAATCCCTGCATTTGGATGAGAGAAAAAAAGAAGGCAAAATGGAAATATACTGCCAAAAATAAGCAAGTGAGAACATTTTATGCAAACTGCGCGTTGAAAGAAACCGATTCAGAACTCGACAGCACAAATGGAGGCGAACCTTTTGTTTCTACCCTCGTTTTCCTTTAGCGTCGGAAGGGGGAGCATTGTTCCAGAAATGCAGATAGTTCCAGAGATTAATGGTGCGATTCTTGCCCCACCCCTGTACTCCCCCGACTTCGTCTCCTGAAAATAACAGGAGGCATGTTGCTTAAATGTCAAGATTGTATTTGCAGACATTTTAGCTCTCCCAGGGGAATTTTCGGTAATATTTTTGAAGCTTTTAGTTGGATATTATTCAATACAAATATCCTGTACAGGAAAAATTTTGTAAGTAATACTGAAAGAAATTAATATATATTAACCATAAAGTAATGTTTTTAACATTCAGAGGATGATTTTGGTGTGAACATTTTTATCTGTGTATTCATTTTTAAATAATTTGTAACACTTCCATTATAAGCTCTATATACCATGTTTTTTCTAGATATCAGAGAAATTATTTAAAATATTGAATATTTATTAGATAATCAAATTTGTATTCTGACATCTACATAAACTTACAAAATCCAGTAAAAAAAATATTCAGAGTTTTAATGGTTGACGCAGACCTAAAATGTTTGTATATATATATATATATATATATATATATATATATATATATATATATATATATATATATATATATATATATATATATATATATATATATATATATATATATATATATATATATATATATATATATATGTATACATACTAACAGATGTTCTATTAGCTTCATATAAACTAGTCAATAATACTCTATTAGCTCTGTACCAAAGCAGATACAGGCATTTTAATTCTTTTGACTTTTAGTCATTGATGCATCAATTTTCCTAAATTAATAACAATCATTTTTGGACTTTATACTCTTAAATAGTGTAATAATTAAGTCTCACGTTCGATCCTAGCTACTGTTGTTCAATGGGAGAAATATGCTGTGTTCTGCATGTACGTCTAACATGTTGGGTACATGGGATTGTTCCATTTTCTTCCCTTTCGATATGTGAATATGGCCAACTAACTATTAAATGTTTTCCCAGAATGTATCTTACGTGGTTGTTGTTGCACCAGAATGCTTTCCTGTATTTAGCCCTGAGATGGACTCTACTAGTTAGATAGAAGCGGGTGAAGTCTTCGTGATTTTAAAGCAATGTTTAAGCAGAAGAAACTCAACACTTGTCCCGTCACTTAAAGAGACATCATTTCACTTGGGGGACATTGCGACCTCCTCCAATTTTAATAAGCCCAAGCCTCTTTTAGCGAACACGACAGATTAGCCTGGATTCGAATTCACTACCTACCGATAATGAGAACGACGCCCTAACCAATCAGGCCACCGTGGGCATAACATCTTACATGGTCGATATTAAACTGTCTTTCAACACCATTTGGCCGCAAGGCTATCTATTCCTCGGTGTCAAAGGGTTCCAACAAGACAATCGTCTTTTCACTGATAAATATCCAAAGCTGCGCTGTTTATATACAACATTCAACAACTGATGCATGATTTTTCTTGTTCACCAGCAGAAATTGTTCTATGAACTTCGTATACACAATAACTAATCTTATTCCAGCAGCAATAGAATAATTTTAACGACGAGCATTTTTGTAGCTACAGATATCATATATTCTCCATTGTAAAATGCAAGCTGTTCGTATTCTGCTCCAAAGATTAATGCAGCAACATTTATCATCTTTCATCATTGTAAGTTAGAACTGTACACAGTAAGTGTTTACCCTTATTTAAGGTCTTACAAACATTTTAGATCCATTTCACTGTAAAATTTTAATATCGATAAAAATAGAATTAAATTTTTTAAATGTTTTTCATTTTGTAAATTGAGTAATTTTTATCTAGTTAAAGTATTCCATTTATTATGTTGGATACATAATATATATGGGATATATATTATAAATCCAATGGATAAAAAAGTTTTAAATCAACTTTTAGGTAAAATTCCCTAATCATTCTTCAGCTACACTTGCGATATAAAAATTAGTTTTTCAATGTTTCCAACAGTAAATCTGGTTCATTATTCGAAAATAATCCATATTGATTAGTGATAGCCTTTTCCCAAATATCTCTAAATGTAGTTCTTTGACCATTTTAAAAACATTTGTAGTTAACTTTATTAAAAATACATTTATAGTTCAGAAATTCTACACCAACTGTATGGAAGTCTACTGCAACATTTTTACAAGTAAATTACATTGTTTATTTTCATCTGAATTTCTATTACGATTTAAATTTTTGTCATATGGTCTAAATATGAAGGAATCAACTGTTGCTCCAAACACAAGTCATTATGTTGATGGGACAATCACATATTAATTGTTTTTTGATGCTGTTTTTCAGGTGTGCATCAAACATTGTAAAATGAGTGACACTGTTGACAATCCATGTTGGATTAAAATTATACAGTGGATTATTAGATGAAGTCTTGAATTTGAAAAATAATTGAAAGTGCTAAAAAATAAAAATATAAATAAGATATAAATGTTTAATTTTTACTTTGATTTCTAATACGAATGAAATTTTCGCATCTATTTATATTAGAAGGAAATTATTGATTTGGTTTGTAACTTAGGTTGTAGATTATAAGGATCCCAATTTTGGAAGAATAAACACTTTTGGCACATATATATGTGACACAGTATAAGATTTTAAAGTTCTGATATATTATAACAACTTAGCATAATTTTACCCCAATATGATAATTGGGAAAATATGTATCTTAAAATATGAAGGATTCTTCATGACTTTTTGTTCGAATGATCAATTTCTTTTTCAGTAGTGTATGTTTTGTTTCAAATGTATTTATTTAATAAGAATGTTCTGCAAAAATATTTAAAATTTGAAACTTAAATCCATCAACAATTTTCAGTAACGTGCAACAAATTCTAATGAAAAAGCAATAAATGTTCATGAAATCATGTAATTTTTCATAGTTTGATTCAAATGAGTATGCGCGTGAATCAAGCCAAATCTACTAAAGCAAAATAAAATCACATATAAGAAATCTGTTATTTATCTATGAGGTTTCTATTAACCTTTTCAGAACGAATTCGTCCATCCTCAAGTTCCAATAAATACTTCCAACAGCCATGTCACTGTGAACGAAGATCAAGCTACAAGAACATCAAGTGAGCTAGTAGAACGAATTGCAAAAACGAAAGAATATCGTACAACAACTAGTCAATGTTCATAGATTTCATTAATACAGAAATCTAAACAGATTAAAAGAAATCAATCGAAAGTGATTTTTTTTTACTGATTGATGCTCCAAGTTTCATTTGACCTCTACTTAGAACGAGGATAAAATGTAGTGGCTACTTTTCAAAAACAACAGTAATCAATAATGACCAAATTTAGATCTCATTTGAAAAATGGCAACGAAATCTATTGCTTTACTTAAAGCTTTACTAAAAGGATATTTTTATTAAAATTGTGGAACAGAATTTATATTTTTTAAATTTGATTATACAAATACATAAGTAAAGTAACTTAGTAATGAAAACTAAGTCAAAAGATAAAAATTCAGTAAAATATGGAATTTTAAAAAGATATTTCCATCTTACTTGGCATACAAGACGATTTTCTATTCGGATAAAATGTCTTGAATAAATATCAAGGAACAACAAAGGAAGCATTCTTTAAAAAAGGGAAGTGACGTGCCAGATCCTACATTTCACCAAAATGCCAGTCTGTCACCTCCTCTTCCGAGCACATTTTGTCCAAAACTGCCATAAATGTATGCACAATTTTTTTAACGGTTGGCTGGGTCGAAAGTTCCCCTCTTTTCGAACACGAGTAAAGAAAGAATTACTGGCGTGCTTCTCATTTTTGATCTCCGGAAAGCTTTTGTTTATAAGCGACTTAAAAATTTGGGTATGGTACCCTTTGCTGGTGATGTCCTCTTCAAAGGAAATCTTGATTTATGATGAGGTCCGTGCTCGGTTTCTCCCTGTGGGGGTTGTGAGTTCCATTTTCTTGTCGCTATATCTAATTTCTCAAAACATTAAGTGCTTTTGGCATGGCTTAAAAATTCTTTTCATTCCTTTTTGAATGCATCGAGAAAATTTATTGGAGTATTTAATCTTTAAATAATGCAGTGTACAGCTATCGGGTTTGAAATCAATAGTACATATTTGTATGATACAAACGAAGACTGATAAAAAACTGGATGTTTTTTTAAATATAGTTCATTAGCTCAAACTTTACCATGATAATGGAAATCCTATTTTAAGTTTTTATTAGATTCCATTTGGTAAACACTAAATATCTTTAAAAACTGTATAAATAGTTACTTTTTAAATGTAATACTTATTTCACTTTGAGATACAAAACTAAATAAGACTTCAACCAGTTTTGAAAATTGGTGAACAGGTTTAGCAATGTGTATACAGGATTCAAATGCAAAATTGTATGATCCATTGTATTTAAGTTTCATTGACGACATCTTTTATGCAGCATTTTAATGGTTTGGAATAGATTCCTATAAGTTCAATTAAATTCACTCACAATTTTAAATCAAAGTGAAGTGACGAGTCAATGATTTAGTAATCACTTTCCTATTGAATTCATATGCAAAAATAAAAAATGCATCGTATTTATGGCTCCTTGATAACGTCTTTTATGCATCATTTTCAGCGGTTTGAAGCACATTTCTAGATTGCCTTGAAGCTAATAATTCACAATTTTGAAGCATAGTGAAGTGATAAGTCTCTCACACACTACTTTAGATATCCCTTTCCCTTAAGATTCTTATTTTACATTAATGAGTAATCACTTGAACATTATTTATATACCGTAATAACATGAATTACAGCACCACTAATCCACAAATGTTTTCGATAGCCCATTTAGGAATTTAAATATTACATCTTTTGACATTTTGGATACAAATATAATATCTCTATGTCAATATTGTATACACTTTTTATTCCAGTATTCAAATACTTACTTGATGAGAAAGTAAAATATTTTAAAGTATAATGGGAAATGTTTAAAAGTATATAAGCAAAATGTTTATATTTTCAATTCAATGTTTTCCTTTAAATGTATCATGCCAAGATCATACTTCATCTACAAATAATCAGAGCATAATTTAAGAATATATAAAAAATAAAAAACTTGAAATGAGATAAATTATGGTGGGGTTCTCGGATTTCTAATAAATAAGAATAAATGTTACTGACAACTTAATACTTATGAAGTAAAAAAAGATGGTATTAAAAATTTTCTTTTAAGTTTTGTAAATATTCGGCCAAAAATTAAAATATCAGTTGAAACAAAATTTTACTATCTAATGATTTTGGTGAAGGATGGTTTATAAAAATTTATTTAGTTTTCTTATTGGATATTTCTTATGATATTTTACATGAGAAAGAAATATTCCTATATCAACAAAAATAATCGGATATTTTCCCCAACTTAAAAGATAAAACACAAATTTGCATAACATTTATATTAAGTTTGTATTAATTATAATATGATGAGAGTATGATTTTTTAAATGATTACTATTTGATTTTTTCTAACAGATGCTATAACAGCTATTTTTTTTAAAGTTTCTTGGACTAGAATTAAGCAAAAATGTGTTTTTATAAGGTTGTTAGAAGCTTTTGCTTAATGTAAATTGAAATTACAAATTAATTTTTTCATATGTGTTTTTGTTGTAGTATATTCTAATATTTTAGAGATAAGATATTGTTTCTGTTTTAAAATGTATGCTGAAAAAATTCTACAGACAAAATCGAAGTTTCATTTTGAATAACTGAGGAATCGTTATTCGAAATAAGGCATCGAGTTTTATTTTGAATAACAATTACTTATTGCAACCGACATTTAGCACCTTTGTATTCAATTGACAATACAGTAACAATGAGGCATGTCAAGTCTTAGGAGATTAATACGTATAGATTCATTATCACACGTATAGTAATGTATCTGTAATGATATAGCAGTTTTTGTCTGGATAAGAATCGAACCCATAATCATCAGGCCACAAGATTTACTTTTTCTGATCTAGCTGTCTTAGTTACAATTTTCCTTTATTAGCAAACACTATCGAGTCTTTCTAGCCCATCATTAATCTCATCAAGCATTTGTGATGTCATTTCATTAATCTTAAAAAGGTTAAGAGCCCATGTGCTATCAAATCCAGATTAACGCAAAAGTGTGTGCATATATATATATATATATATATATATATATATATATATATATATATATATATATATATATATATATATATATATATATATATATATATATATATATATATATATATATATATATATATATATATATATATATATATATATATATATATATAAATTATACACTTTATCTAAAAAATAAACTTAAACTAGCAAGGCAAAAAGTTAATTCTTATAGCTTATAATATTTCACAAGTTTATTATTTAATTTTTCAATTTTTATGTAATAAGAATTACTCTTATAATTTTAATGCAAGAGAAGTTTCAATAGAATTCCTATCGTAATTTCTCTTGTCTTAGAGAAATTTGGTGTAGTACACACAAATGAACCTTTAAAAATAAACTTCCTTTACTCACAAATTCGATATTACAGTAATAACAAACTCAAAGCTCACCTTTGACCCCTCCCTCTCATTAAAAGAATCCCCCACCCACGCATCAGATGGAGGACAAAGGCTACGTGTTCTCGGCCCAAAAGGTGAAGAGGATGAAGTGGGTGGGACAGACATGGGAGCAGAATAAAATCGCCGGAATCCCCGTCTCCAGGACAACCGTCCTACCCTTCTCCCAGTAAATTAACTCGATTAGTAGACCCGCAACCGACTCTTCCCTGGAGTATTTTTCTCGGGAAAAGATTCCCTAAACCTCCCTTTACCCTCCCCCGCCGCCCTCCTGTTCTCTTTTCCCGATTCCTTATATATCCGGATGGATTTATCGCGGCTGCTCCTGACACAATTTAGACGAGCTTCTGTGTACCACTCGTCTGGGGAAATGGGAAGAGAAGCTTCGGGGGCGGCAGAAGGAAGGATTTCGAGGTTTCTGCCTGCTTTTCCCGAATTTCTCTAAGCCCGTGGACATTGTCCAATTGGGAATTTTTCCGGAGAGAAGGGTCTCGCATCGCTCGATTGGGAATTGAGAAGATACTACTTGTGTAATTTTCAGGGATATCAGCAGCCGGAGTGTCGCTCGATGCAGACTGATATTATTTGCTTTTCTTTCCGCTTTTCTCCAGAAAAGCTGTTGATTTATGGTTTAACAGGCACAAAATAAGAAAGAGGCTTCCGTTTTTGGATTAACTACGCTTCCCTGCAAATGTTTTGTTTTAGCAATAAGTTAACCGTTCTTTATGTTAGAAGAAATATTTGTCAGCCATTTTGAAGCTCAGTTCACTTATAAACATATTCAGAATTATCAATTCTCATATCATAGTAAATACTTATATATATATATATATATATATATATATATATATATATATATATATATATATATATATATATATATATATATATATATATATATATATATATATATATATATATATATATATATATATGTATGTATGTATATATATATCAAAAAAGTCAAAAAATCTTAGATGTATATTATTAATTCGAATATTATTTTCATATAATGAAGTTTTAAGGACTGTTTTTATACATGAAAAAATGACTGAGACACGAGAAATTATGAAGAAACAGCCTCATTATGAAAAAATTCAATCCTTCCATGCTTCATTTCTTAATGATTTTTTATGATTCTCACTATTCACAGTTATCTGTTGTTGCTGTTACTTATGACACTCGGACAAGCAAAGCTCGCTTTGACATCGGCTATGCGAATTTAAGTCAGTATGGTTTGTCCTTCGTTTAAGCAGAGCACTATGAAGGTGAAAGTATGACTTTGCTCAAAGATTCCTCCGATAGATGGCACCACCAGAGGATCCACTCCCTCGATTTTGACATTGATTTGGGGGGGGGCAAAGTTATATGCTTTTAGTTATTTCTCATTTCTTACAGATGGCGATATAATAATAAAAACATAAAATCTCTTCTAAAATATGATAAAATAAACTAGTGTAAAAATATAAGATTTTTTTTTTTTGCATTCCGTTGAAAAAAATTTTTAACATATATTTTTTTAAATTTGTTAGGTAATTTTGTCATTTGATTTGGATAAGAAATAGCAAATTATAGAAAAATAATTTAATCCTTTAAAAATGTAAATTGTATATTACTTTCCCATTTGCGCTGTTATATAATTTATTTACATAAAAAATAATATTAAAATGATTGTTCACAAATATTAACCATAATAACACATTAAATTATGTTATAGGGCGCATAATTGAAAGTAAATAAAGCTATCAACACTTTATTTTTCCTAGAGATTTTTTTAATGGAAGAATTAACCACAAAAATTTATCATAGAAAGAAACGAAATTGAATCCTTGTATATAGAAACTTAATAAATAATTTTACTATAACTATTTGAATAATCTATTAAAGGGATATATAAAAAAACTCGAATATTAAATTTGATTTCTCCTATGGAAAGAAAACTGATGAAACTGAAACCTCCTGAAAACGATTTACAGGAAAAAAATTTTTTCGATTTCATGATGTTTATTTTTGCAGAATTAAAATGTAATTTAATTTTTACAGAAACATTTAGGAATCCGATTGATTGGATTTAGAATTATTTTTTAATTTTATTTGTAAAATTATTAGCATATCATTCAAAAATTTTACGTGACAAAAATATCTAAATTCCCTAATCTGAAGTTATGCTCAGAAATTGAAATTGGATTACAGAAATTTATCATTTATTTGTAAATTAGGAAAAACTTAATTGCTATTTACTTCCAACTTAATATATGTGCAATTTATTATTGCATATCACAATATACAGTGTTTTTGTCATTTATAATTATTTATTTTTAAACTTAAGTTTATAAATCTGGAAATATTTTTTGGAAATCTCTGTCAGATATGATTCAATGCCACCAATGATAACCCTTTTGTTTATGCTTTCTTTCCAACTGTTTTTGTAATATTACTGCCTATTCTGTAATTTTAGTAACGATTACATATTATTTCTAATGATGATTCTAACTGAAGAATCAGCAAACTATGTCTTTAATATTATAATTATTAAATTTAATATGTAGGTGATTTCTGCAATGATGCCTTTGTTTTAAACAGGTTTCCAACATAAAATTTATTAAATTCTTGACTGAAATAAGCCTAGAGCTACGATACTGAACAGTATTTATTTCTTAAATTTAATTTTTATAATCCGTTATAGTTGCTTGTTAATAAACCAGAGCAAAATAAATGGAATTCATGTTGATTATTTTATGCTTATTGCACTAAGTGGATTGCTAATTCTATACTTTATTTACATTTGTATTTAATCTTGCATTTCCTATTAATATTATTTTTTATAATATATATATATATATATGTATATATATATATATATATATATATATATATATATATATATATATATATATATATATATATATATATATATATATATATATATATTTTTAAATAAATTAGTGATTTTTTAGCGTAAGTGAAAAAGTAAATCAATTTAAATTTCGAAAAATGAAAAAAGTTTTAAGGAAGTTAGAAAAACTTTCTCATAAGAACAACATGGAACATTAAGAAAACAAAGGAAAGTAATTAGAGTAATAATGGAATAAGTAAAAATGAAAATTAAAAATAAAAGAATTGTGAAGAAAGAAAGAAAATTGAGAAGTGAAATAAGAAAATAAGAAATAAGTGAAATAAGAAAAAAATATGTCAGGGAAACCGAGGACAATGAAGGTGTTTCAAACTCATTTGTGTACAGGATTCTAAGAAATAATTAATACGAAAATTAACTGTTATCAATACATTTGAACGAAAAATTAAAATAAAATTCAAAAAAATAAATAAAAATGCGAAAATAAAAACTGAAAGGGAAAGTTACAGAAACAAAATTACGAAAATGTAATCATAATTGGCAGTGGCAAATGCTTAAATTCTTTTTTAATTATGCAGCGAAATTAATTATAAATAAAAATTTTAAGCATTTTTAATTAAATTTAATTATTTTAAATTAAATTATAAGTAATCATAAAAAAGAGAAATTTGAAAAAAAAAACGAAATTTAAAGTGTGTATACACGTTAATCTGTGACGTCTGAAGTCCTTCCACTATTGTGGCATGGATGTGGAGAGGAAGGAGCCAGCTCAGGTGTCACCTCATCACCAGACAAATTTTCAAAATTAGAAGTTACTTGGTAACAGTTGAGTATTCCGCATACCAAACCGTTAACTTTTGCAGCAACATCCATCTTTCGTTGTTCAGTGATGGCTGGGATCGAACCCAGGACTTTTTGTTCAGAAGACAGCCTACCACTAGGCTACATTGACATATAATTCAAAATACATACAATTCAATCATCATTTAAACCACTCTAAAAATCTATTATTCATAATATGAGCTATTTCTTCTCATTGAAAGCACTATGGTGTCGCCTAAGAAATTTTGCCTATAATATATAGAGGATTTTTTTAATAAATAACATTTATAACATTATTTGAAAGTTATTTACAGGCTAAAGTAGTAATTCAATTATGTTATGAATACAGTTCTTAGTTTTTCAACTTCCTATTGATTTAGTACATTTCTTTGACTTTCTGATAAATAGGACGCTTTGTTATTTACAAAACGATTCGGTCTGCTGGAGAAACAACTGGATAAATCAATGAAAAACACTATCTGAGGGTTTCTCTGGTCTCTCGATCTGCCTCATTTGATCACATGAACATAAATAAAGCTGATTCTGTCACATGACTTCTTCCCATAAACAACAGGCAAAACTCTCAAGGAACAACAATTGCTGTGGCATTTCAGAACAAGGAAATATTAAGAAAAGATGGGCGATATGATTGCCAGACCATCATTATGAGTCATACTAACATACATGGAGACAAATTTAATGTGCATTTGTTTTCTCTCTATTTTTTAAATTTGTGTTATCATTGAAAATATAAATAAAGCAGATTTTTTATTACTTATTTCCCGTAAGGATATTGTAAATTTGCCTTGATGATTACCCTTAAAACCTGTAAAATAAATCTTTGGTAGTGTATTGCAGTCTTTTCAAGTAACATGCTAGAGTAAATATTTTTGAAAGGAAAGTAAATGCGAATTTTTCTGGGAAATTTTTAATATAAAATAATGTGATGGAAAAATATTCTAGAGCTTTGAAATTATAAAATAAAAGAATACTATCAAATATCTTGAGCTAAGTTCTAAATAATGAAACAAAATATTCAGTTGAATTTGAGAATAATTTTGCACCTATCGCTTATTTTAAAATCATACACAATTAATCTTTCAAATATTACAATCACTTATTTTAATGCTATAGTCAGTAGCACCATTTTATATTTTAATTACTTTAATTAATAAAAAATTCACAACTATTCGAAATTATTTTATTGTTAACACTGAAGTATTAATTTTATCTTTTATAGTATATTCATTAATACAATTCTATTGGCTTACAGATGATCAATTGACTGAATCATAAGGAATTTATGTATTAATATATTATTAATTATTCATATACTTTTTATTGTGTTTAATGATTTATTATTTAATTTTACCTCCATGTATTACAAAACTGATTTAGCTCTAAAATTTGATAAGTTAGGAAAATAAAATTTGAACATGGGAAGATCTATATCGAAATCCAAGCTTTATAAAAATAAGGACCAATGTATGCAGGGGAAAAAAATACAAATAAAAAATATCAAATGTGCACCTTATAGTACATATTCAGTATGCAAAATGCATAAATCTGCTAAGACGCGTGCATATACTCTCACACGAAAATTTCCCCTTTCCTATCTCACCATGATCAATATTGCCATATTCTACAAAACTAAGAAGTAAGAGGGAAAAAAATCTAGATAAAAAAATAAAAAAGTTTTTCACTCAGCATTTTTCAAATCACCCTTTCCAATATTTACGAAGATTTGAAGAAAAGGAATTGAGAAAAGGAGTAACAGAGATTCCGAAAAATCAAGCGAAAACTGGATTCTTTAGACCGAGCGGTATTGAAACAAGTGAAGCATAGAGCAAAACATAACAAAAAAAGGGAAAAAATTCCGGAGAAAATAAAATAAAATACGTGCCACTTGGTCTTAGTCCAAAACATTAAGGCACAGCTTTCAACTTTTTTTTTTTTGTTCCAGTCCTTTGACAAATAATATATTCCGCACCAACGCTCTCCTTGGTCCTCCCCGACATTTTATTTTATTGCCGGGAGTTGAAGAAAAATTTGCCGCTTCAAATGTAAATTCCTGGAGAAAAACAGGAGAAGGTAGAAGGGGGCGACTGTATATGAGATTCAACAGAAGAAACAATTCGGATTCCGGGATGCGTAGAAGATGGGGTGGTCCGGCGGAAGCCATAAGGTAACCACTTGAGTCCGGATACGTCACACTCTCCCCCTTACTGATTCAGCAATTTCGTACCCCCCCTTTTCTGACTTAAAAGAGTCAGAAAAAGAAATTGCCAGTAGTCAAGTAAAATCGACGGCACTTTGCTACAAATGAAAAGGTCTGATGTTTTATAAGAGTCAAGAAAACACGAGGAAAGGAATGAAGTTCTAAATCAAATTTTTTTTTGCATAGAAAAAGGAATTCCAATTTAACTTGGATTTAATTAATTTACTTAGATATTGAAATAAGCTTCAAGAAATTTAAAAATTTTCCTCAAGTTCATTCTTTTTAATCAAGATAAATATTGAACGTAATATCTACTATTTTTTAGCTAGGGCAACGAAAGCGTTGATCATAAGTATTTCTTGAATAAATAAAAATTGAAGAAATAGATTAGAAAAAACAAGTTAAAATAAATATATTAAAAAAAGAGTAATTAGCAAATCTGGCGTAAAACATTTTTATCTTTGCCAAATATTAAAGCAATTCACTAATGTTACATTGTAAAGTTAAGTATGTATATTTTAAAAAATTTTTAAGCTTTTAGGACATACCAAAAGATAATAAAATGGTATTCTAAAACGTAAGAAATTTGGATATTTCATTTTTTTCTTATTTTTTCAATTTCGCACAAGGATTTTTGAGTTACTTAAAATATTCTGAAAGGGTTACATCTATTGGGTTGTTCGGAAAGTAATTTCGTTTTTCGCTCCTCGATAAGTTTTTTGCCAACTCCTCGATAAGTTTTTCAAAATGGTTGCCAGTAAAAACCAACCATTTTGAGAGTGTGGATTTATTATACAAGGGCGCTCCGTGGCTGAGTGGTCAAAGCATCACTCCACTAATCGCTTGAGAGCATAGGAGTGTGGGTTCGATTCCCACCGTGGCCCTGGTTGTTATCTTCTGTGGTTGTACATCTGTCATTGTGCTATTTGTCTTATTATCGACGAAGACTTACAAGCGGATCTCAAGAATCAAGCATACAAGTCTGAATATATGTAATGTAATAAATAAAAATTATTATACAACTAAGAAGATGGCAAAAATTATTGCACTAGAGAATTGCCAATATACAATTGAATTAAATTTTCATTCGCTATACGTTTTTCATTATTTTTGAAAAACGAAACAACTTTCCGAACAACCTAATAAAGGAAAATATGAATAATTAAGAAATTGCAACATGAACTCACATGCAATTCTGTACCCATTTGCTAGTTTAATCGAATTTTACCCAAGTATGGAATATTTATTATTAAAATCACAGAACTCAAACAATATCGCTTGAATAAAGTATGTACAAAAATCAAATCGTTAATTAATTCAATTTACGTATAAAAAAATGTTAAAAGCATGTTGTACACAATACGCAAATTAGTGGTTTTTGAACTTTAATGGTAGCATACTTTAAGTGGTAAAATAGCTCTATTTTTCTCAGCAAGTTTTTGGTTTTACTAGATATTATTATGACTTTATTTTCACAACCATAAATAACCAGTTACTTTTCAATAATAGATTAATTTTTTTTTTAAATTTTTCAATCAGAAATCTGATTTATTGCATAATTAACACTGATATATAATTAATTAGAGAAGCATAAAATGTTAATTTACATATACAAACCACAATTAAGGAAAAATCATATAATAAAATATTTTTAATAAAAGTAGATGTTTTAATATTAATTAAACTGCAAATAAAATAGGCTATAATAAAATATTTTTACAAGAAATTTTATATTTTCATTAGAAAAGGCATAATTTACTTTTCTCTAATAGCAAAAACATTTAATTTTCACACTTTTATTTAAATCAATTAGTTATACTTATTAAAATTTATTACAAGCAATATATATATATGACTTTAAGATATTTAATTTAATTTTTCATAGAAATATCCCAAACTAAATGTTCAATGCATTTTAATTAAAATTTCTAATTAAGAGTCTTTTCATCTGAAATTCTAAATTAAACTTAACAAACGAAATGACTTTCTTGAGATCCTTTAACATATGCAATATTTTCGCTTTTAAGATTCAATTTAAGGCTCTCTAATAACATGAAAGAAAAGCGAAGCCATTTTTATGTTTTCAATTATTATTTTTTTTCTTTTTAAAAATCGTCTGAAACAATGGACCATTACAGGGAAGGGTGACGTGCCGATTTTTCTTAACGTTATCGTTTGACGTAAATAGAGTTTCTCTTCTGTAATCGTTTGGGCAAATAGCAATTCATTTTACAAAGTACCGTCTAAATTAAAAATGCTACCACCTTTTCATGTTTTTTTTTTTTCGTTTTCGGAGGCGTAATATCGACGAAGCTTTGAAGTTATCTCTCGTCAATTACTCAAGAATCACTAATTTTTACAGAAGTTTATAATTTAATTTCTCTGCGCGAAATGTAATTAGCTGACTCGCAAAGAAAGGTGAAAACATTGTTTAGGAAAGAAGAAGAAGAAATGTGTTTTCTCCCTTTGTGTATGTATGTATACTGCGGTTTTACTATAAGCCAAAAAATCCAATAAGGCGATTACTGGATTGTACTAATGATTGTCTTTTGAATATTTTCGAGAAAAACTTTCTTATTTTCAGTTTTTCTTTATATTTTCCTCATAAGTCCTTTTATTATTTTTTCTTAGCAAGAGAAAATTTTAGTTTCTTAAATGAATAGAAAAGACCTTTTTCTACACTAATTAAATATTTATGTGAGTATTTTTTTTAATTTTCAGTTTCTCTTTTGTTTTATGAGAAATATGCAGAAATTGTTGTGTTATAAAAACAGGAATAAGCTTCTGTATTGTTTATCTTGATTTTATTTTCCTCTAATTTGTGTTTGCTTAGACATAAACTGTAAATACATTTTTTTCTGCTTGATAATTTTTAAAAGAATTTAATCCAGTGCATATAATTCGTACTTTTTTCTACTTGTAAGTCAGGCGTACGAAATGTATTTATTTAATCGAGAGATTCTAATTCTAGTCACACTAATTATATTAAATGAGTTTTATGAACCATTTCAAAGTTCGTAAAATATTAAAGAAAGTTAAATTAATTTAAGCATTTATAAAAAAACTCGTAGAACAATTCTTTAATTATCGTGTTATGTGCTAAATAAAAAGAATATATTATATTTTATTTGTTTTAATTTTAAGCCTTGATTCTGTACGCATTGTATTTATTAAATTATAGTAGCTAATATCATTACTTACAAATATGACTCTCAAGAAATAGTTCTGCAAAAAAATGCAATAAATATGATAAAATATGAATCATTTGTTATTTTGCTTCTATGAATATTAAGCGTAAATATTATTTTTTGTGATTTTATCTATATTATATCTTTTAGATATTAATAAATATGTATTGCATTTATCAAAAAATTTTAGATGTTCTATTTTCCCATCCATTTTTTGATACCAGCAATGTGCTTAAAAATATTATCGTAAATATTTCTGTACGTATTGTATACAGTAAATTATTATAACTAATAACATTAATTACAAATATGGTTCTCAGAAAATAGCTCTAATAGAAAATGCAATAATATTATAAAACATAAACCAGTTATGAATATTGAGCATATACTAATTATTAACATTTTCTTCAATTACACTTTATAGACATACATTATTAATATGTATTCAAATGACTAAATAATTTAAACTGCTTTATTTCTCCATTCATTTTTTGACCACAACAATGCGTTTGAGACTTTATGGCAAATATTTCTGAATTATAAACTTAAATCACACATTTTTTATAACTTATTATTAACTACGGAGATCGCAAATGTTATATATGTATGTGATGTAAATGTAATTAAGAAAACTCTAAATTAATTATTTGAAGTAATTTTAAGTAATAAAATCTTCTATACTTATTTACCGTTAAGGAAGTGAAAATATCTTCTGTGAGGTTTATATTTATGTTATTTAATATATTATAACGGAATAAAACGTGTGTGAGGAAATTATTTGCAAAACACAAATTATTCAGTCTTTTTTTTATTGTCTCTTTATAAAAATATTTTTATACTCTATTTCAAGCATGATTTGCACTTTATAGAAGATACCAAATTTACAAAAATATCTACTATTGCATTGGAAGCTCGAAATCAAGATTTGACTAATTGATAAAGAAAGAGGTGTTAACCATTTTATCATCAAATTTTGAATTATTATACATTATTTCATTATTTGAGAGCAAAAAGCTAAATATACATCGTTTTAAAAATATACAAAATTGTTAAGGATTTAAAATTTTTATTTCAAGAATTTAGGTATGGAAAGATTTTTGAATGATATTCCGCAATATATATTGGCAATATTATATATAAAACAGTATCATGCATTTACTTATTTATAAACTAAATTATATAATATTTTATTCTGCCTGTTATTTATTCTTTCATAATCTTCATAATCAAATAAATCACTGTTTTTTCAATGTGGAAAGGTTACTTTAATAACATCCATTAAATAAATGATATTTTTTCTCACACTCATTGAAAAACTTGTGGAGTTGATTTATTCTAACAAAGAATAGACGTGTACAAAAATATATTAAAATATTAATTTCTCTAATCATATCATTTATAAAATAAGGATTTTCCGAATGAAAGTTAAAAATAAAGATTTGACACTCTTAAAATAATTTTTCACATTGTTAATTTATTGCTTAAAGGTCTCTTTAATTAATATTCATTTGAAATGGAAAGCAACTCACAATTTCTCATATAGACTACTGAAAATACATTTTTTTCATATAAACATTCAGCTTATAATTCTTTAAAATTCCTATTTTTTTAAGGTTGCTTTAATTTTGTTATGAAAATTAATTTTTAAATTTAAGTTGGATGAAATCTTAGAAGATTTGAAAGAAAGGAAAAGTCATATAAATTTTGAAATGTTAAACTTTGTATGTTTTCTATGAGGGATAATTCGGTTGTTTAATTGCACATTATAAATATATTAAAAATAAATTACGTAGAGTTACTGAAAAATTTACATTTTTAAGATTTGCAAAAAGTAGAAAAAAAATCACCTGTAATACTTTAACAATATCAGTCAAAAATGTATATTTCAACTGGTAACTTATGTGTTTCGCTATATATTAATTTTTTATTTCAGGATAATTGTGTAAATCCCAATGACTGGAGCTCAGGTAATCAATTTAACAGTTCGTGTGTTCGTATCCCACCTTGGAATTAGTTGTTAGAAGTGGCTCGGAATGTACAACTATAAGTGTCAATCTAATTAGCCCTCCTGCTGTCACCCTCATGCTAAATAAAATAGTATTTTTTTAAACTAAAGAAGAAAAATAGGCAAATATTGGAAGTTCAAATTTTTAAAATTAAGTTCTACTTTTAAATTTATTAATTTTTTAATTAAAAATTTAAATAAAAATAGATTCTCGTGAAATAGGACTTTCAAATGCTGATCAAATATTTTGCTCGGTATGTCAATTGTTTTCTAAGAATAATACAGCACAAGAGAATATGACAATATTTTACAAATTTTATATCTGAATTCAATTGTATTTTTTAGAGCTCAAACATATTTTTCTGATGAAATCACATTCTTCTCTCGCAGGATATTTACGCGCAACTTTTATTGTAAAATATGAAATGATTCATGCAAAGTCTTTCAATATTCGCAATAATTTTGAGCTAAACAAAGTCGTATTTAACATGCTTATTTTTCAGTTAATTTAAAACTGATTTATCGAAGGATAAATAAAAAAACAAAGGTATGATTGCAAAACGAAATAAAAGTATGTCTTTAGCGTGTGATAAAAAAAGGCACCTGTGAGATATTTACGGTTTTTTATGCCGAAAAAAAATGTCACTTAGGACATGTTTTTATTTCAATTCTCTTGATTTTATGTAAGTATTTCCGGAAATAAACATTTTTAAAGTGTTAGAACATTTCTCAGCATTTACATTACTCTGTTAAAAGAAATGGTTATTATTTGTTGCAACCTCTCATTAAGGTATAAAAGATATCAAAATATTAAATAAGTTCTAGGCTAATTTATTTGTTGATCGAAGATCATTTTGCACATGAGGACTAAGTAGATAGAGATTTAGAGTTTAAAACGGATTCTCCAAAACACGGAAGTATCGACATAAAAGGAGGGAATCAGACTTGCGAACGTTTGAACAGAAAACCAAAGTGATAACCATTCATCTGCCAAATTGGCATATGAAAATGCAAAAAGTCGAATGCTTATAATCTTTTAATAACAAGTTGACTAAAAAATTAGCCTTTATTTGAAAGCATGATTTGGTTTGTTCGTTAACAGTCATTTCTGCGCACGAGAACTGATAAAGCCACTTTTACTTTTTTAATCGGGATTTAAGATTACAAAAATTAAATTAACAGAAAAAATAAAATTAATCATCTTCGAAATATAATTCAAAACTCGGCACACTGCGAGCTAATGGTAGGATAGCGTTCTTTGAAGCATAGGGTCCTGGATTTGATTTCAGCCACTGTTGACCAATGGATGCCGCATTTTTGATTTCTGTATGGCGTTTATCGATGTGAGTTTTTTTGGGAACTTTCCGGATTTCCTCTATAGCAACACGTTAATACGGCTCACTAGTCATTAAAAATCTTTTCAAAAGCAAATTTACGTTGTAAGGATAAAATGCCTTACAAAAGCATTTGACATTTAGGGTTTCCACTTTGCGGTGTCAAGATATCAGAGGGTGTCATACAAATATAAAGTATTCATGATACATACACTACTCGAAAGTGAAATTGCAACATTTAACATCATGTAAATTTTAGAAGTGGTAGTGGTGAGATGGTGTACAAAGGATTAAATCTACACACGCTTCTGATCACATGGTACTCATATTCATGTTATGAGAATCAGTATTTTCCTTTTTTGATGCTGCGTATGCTTTAATGACCTCTATGCCCGAATTATCTCTGAGACGTCCGATAACTTAATGTCATTAGTTAATGACCGTGAAACGTGATCGTATTATCGAACAACATGAATTGGGTTTATCGCTTTGCGCAATAGCAGGTCGTGTTGGGTACAATCAATTATCATTCAGCATTGTGTCACTCAATAAATTCAGGAAGGACTATGTGGATGCTGAAAAGGAAGTGTTGCGCACAGATGCACATCAGAGTTTAAAAATAGAATTATTTTCCCAGTTGACTATTTCAGAAACTTTTTCCACGGCATGTAAAATTCGAAGACAGTGCTTCCAGGAGTAGATGGATTTATTCCCAGATTGTATGAAGTACAGTTACTTGCACATGTACCAGTAACGCGGTTGACATTGACTGTTAACACTGGATATGACGTTTGTCCTCAAGATGTCTATTGCTTAGTCTATTCTTGACACAGAACCACAGACGTCTCCGCCGTCAATGGTGCAATGAAAGAAGGATGTAAATGGCAGAAGGGAATGAAATTGTCTTTACTGGCGAGTCACGCTTCTGTCTGCAACACCACGATGGTCACATTCGAGGCTGGAGACACTGTGGAGAGAGGACGCTGAATAGCTGCGTTATGTACCACCACACTGCTCCTGCAACGGGTATTATGGCAGGGAGCGGTATTGGATATCACTCTCGCACTCCTCTAGTATGCATTGCCGATACTTTAAACAGTTAGCGCTACATCTCCGAAGTGTAGGAGCTAGTTGTCATTCCTAACCTTCAGGGCTTGCCCACAGCCATATTTCAAGTGGATAATGCACACGTGGCACGCATTCTCCAAGGGTTTTTCATCAATCGCCAAATTGAATTGCTTTCCTGGCCGACTCGCTCTCTAAATCATTCGCAGATGGAAAACATGTGATCTATGGTTGCTCAATGATTGACCCAGATTACATCCCCAGCTGCCACACCAGAACAACTTTGGCAACGTGTGGAAGCTTCTTGGTCTGCTGTACCCCAAGAACACATCCAAAGTCTCCTTCAATTAATGCTGAGGCGTGTGGCAGCGGTGATCTCCAACAATGGGGGCTACTCTGGCTACTGATTTCGGCAGGAACCACACTTCACAGAAGTCTCTAAATTTAATCATTTGGCACTGGTCATTCGTCAAAATGTTATCTACAAAGTAAATTTTGTTGTGATATCTCTTGTCTTTCTTGGTGTTGCAATTTGGGTGGCAGCAGTGTATTTATTCCACTTTAATCATATAAATATTTATAATATTTAGGAGTAGTTAAAACTCCCACACACATTGAAATATACCTCCCTTTAAATCATAAGTAAAATATTTTAATATTTAAGAAACCCACATTTGTGTGATAAAAATTATCATTTTCTGCTTAACAACATTATAAAAATGATAAAACCCCTTTACTTGAGATTTGTTGACTTCGCATGTTTAAAAATACATAAAATTGTGCCCATAATAGTTTCATTATATTTTAAAATTGCATAAGTTTAATTTTTAATCCTTGCATTAATTCTTTTAAGTTAATTTTAATTTGATTATTAATATTCACATTACATAATTAATTTTAAAGTAAAATTGAAATCGATTTTTTTAATACCTCAAAGAATTGGGAAGACAAATTAATCTCTTAATACATTGATTAGATAAATTAATATTTTTACGAGCATTTAACAAAGAATAAATATTCCTATAAGTGATTTGAAGACTTTGAAAGGAACTTTGCATTTAAATAGAAATATAATTTTATGGCAACAATACATTATCATTGGATTCACTCTTAAATATCTTTAAGGAGATTCTTATTGATAAATTTTTGTATATAATCTTCAAATAACTAATTTATATTTCTTTTTATTGAATGCAAATTAATTACAATTAATATCACTAATCTCACTTTCTTTAAGTTTAAATGTTTCGTGATTTAAAGTACAGTCTACGTGTAATCACCAAAACAGTACAGAAATTTATAAAAATAACTTTTTAATTGATTAAATGATTTTATCGATGTAAACTATTTAGAAAATTAGGTTTACTAATATTTTATATTTTTAATTATAATGATGAAATTAACAAAAATTTAAAATATGGCAGCTACACTTCTGAGCAATGATTCTAAAATTTTTAGAAAATTCACAATAAAATATAATAGCCTTTTATTTCAGCTTGTTTCTGAAAGTTTCTTTGAAAAGGTTATAAAAGAAAAATGTACTTAAATATCTCTATAAATGAACGGTTATAAATTGTTATTGTGATCGAATGACTTTTATATTTAGTAAGATTACACCCCATACTTATTCTATTTTAAGTAGTATTTGATTTTGATACTTGATTTTTTTTATTTTGTTCAATGGATTCTGTTTTATTTTCATCAGTAATTTTTGAAAATACATTTATAATATTTTTTCTAATACTTAAGAATAAAGACTATTTCTTATGTTGATAAAGTTGCTGGTAAGAATGTTTTTAATCTATTTCATAGATTTTTATTGTTCTTATATACCTAATTATTTATAGCTATTTTTCTTTAACTTCTCAAGGTCAAGGAAAAATATTTTTATTAATCATTTAAGCTTTATTGATATGTTGACGAATAATGTGGTTAAGTAACACACACAGATATAATATATATATATATATATATATATATATATATATATATATATATATATATATATATATATATATATATATATATATATATATATATATATATATATATATATATATATATATATATATATATATATATATATATATATATATATATATATATATATATATATATATATATTGATAGATACTTCATAATTTCATTTTTAATATATTCTTGATCAAATCGCTGAAATTTGAATTTTAACAGTTTTTATTTATTTGCTTATTTTGCAAAATATAGAAATAATTTTTTTGCTGAAACTAATAATTTATATTTTTTTATCGAATTATAGAATGTGGAAATCAGTTTTCTGTTTCATTCCAGCACGTATTTTAAAATCGCTTATTATTATTAAATTAAACTGACATTATTTCTGTAATTGATCTTTAAAAACAAATACTAGACAAATATGATTTATATAAAACCAGAATTGTTAATAATCGGTAACTAAAAAATTATGAAATAAATTTGCGCATATATAATTGATCCAATTTATGTGCATGCTGCAATATATAATCTTAAACAGCATCCCAAATTAATTCATATCTATAACAATGGATTCTTATCTAATGAAAAAGAGAACAAGCTAGAGTAAACAAATAATAGATGTGAATGTCCTTGATTTATGAATCAAAGTTTAAACAACATTGACCAATTGATTTAAGATTGAATTAACAATATGCTACATCTAGAAAATAAATAAGCTGTTAGAGGTTATTATGTTTTTATTCATTAAAAATTAATAATAGCACATATTTCACACATTTCAATTTAGACGTATAGGCATTAAATTTACTAGAAAATAAGTTGTTTCACTCTAAAGTTATTTACTTCTACTAAAGTTATCTATTTTTATAAGGAGCTGTGTGTGTGTGATTAAAATTTTACTGCAATAGTTCTTATTGTAACTTTATTACAAAACAAATAAGATATAGGAATTTATTTGTTCATTAATAGCATTTAATAAAGTATTAAATTCACGACACGTCTAAAAATTATAATGAATATACTAGCTAGAAGGAAATATTTACTTCCGTAAATTCACAGACCTTGAAATAGATGCTTGAGATTTGGAATGTTAAACTGTGTGTTGAAATTCAAAACCTATTAATAATACAAATTTTAAATAATGAAGACACTATCAAATAGATAAATTGAACATTAACAATCGGTTTATTTTATAAATAGTATAAAATGTTTTATTCTATTAATACTCAATATTACTTCATATTAATTCGGGGTTATGCTGTGCTGTTTAATAACCAGTGTGATTTCTAATCAAATTATTATGACTGAAGTCAAAAAATATACTCTAAATAAGCAAACTTCTGATTTCTTCTAGATGTTTTATGAAAGATTACGCAATCAATTCATAATTGCCTTGATTCATATTCTATTATCAATTAAAACAGTTAAGAAAAAACATCCCATAAAAACTTTTTAAAATATTTCATAAATTTAAAATTTAGTTTTATAAAATATAATAAAATAAACAATGTTTAATAATCCAGTTTAATAACTTAAATCACATAAAGAATTATGGAGAGTCTGAATAGTTTTAAGAAAATTTAGATTTATTTAATACGTGATTCTTATTTATTTTTTTAAATAAAATACCTTATATAGTTTACTTCTATTTTAAAATAAGGTTTCACTTCTTTCAATTCACTTCATAATTTAATTAAACTTCATAAAATTATGAACGTATACCACTTTTGCTTCAAACTAAAAAAATTAATTATTAGCCGTCTTCCCATACAATTTTAATACCATTATATACATAAATGAATTGTTATTTATCAACAATATAATAGCTATAAGAAAACTCCTGAAGGAACTATAAGAAAACTCCTGCTAATGTCTAATTATAAAAATACTTAAACTGTGTAAATCTAAAGTACTTCAAAATTTTCTTTCCAAAAATACAATTTATTTTAACGAAACAAGAATTTGAATAGTAATTAAGCTTTTAACAATGCTTATAAATTACATATGACAAAATAACTTGCACTTAACATAAAATTCTGTTAACGATATGGTGAATCTTGTCTTTAAACATGTTATCATAAATTTGCTTGAGAGTTTCATTAACAAAGTGATAATATCCAATAAAAATTTATATTTATTTATAAATACTATTTCACCCACTCCATTTCAAGCAACTCGTGAGCTATTGAAAATGCTAATGCCCATATAATTTCAACATTAAAAGCGGGGGTACTCCAATCAACAAGGAAAAATCCGTGGCTGTTGCCAGGTGCCAAGTAAAATTTGGAATATTTATAAGGTGTGATAATCACGCGAAGCTAAGCCTAACTTTAGGACCGGTTTTCGACTCAGTCGACCTAAGTGCGTTTAAATCTTTCTCAATGCTCCCGAAAATGCAAATTGAGGGAATAGATGGTGGGGGTGGGAATAAGAGGGTGTACGTTGGGAAACAAACCCAAAACGAAACCACTCCAACTTCCTAATGGCATCGGTGAGCGCCCCACACCCCCTTCCTCCCACGCACGTCCGCCCTCTTCTGCCAAAACTGCTAATCTGCTCAAATATTTAAATCGGTTTCGTCTGCGCGTTTGTGATAAATAACAGAGGGGAGGCTGGAAAGAGGTGGACTTAACGCCTTACATCCCGAAAAGCAATAATTGAAGTTCATTCTTAACTTAACAACCTGCTCCAAAAGGCATTTCCTATTATCTGCCTGTCAGCCAATTTGAATGGAAAAGAGCATTTTTGAAAACACGGAAAGGAAGTTAGGCTTAGTTCTTTTCTTGAAAGACAAGAGTCATCATCGCCACCATTTCTGAACACGCCTTTTTTCAACTCATTTTCACTTTAATTTCACATTAAATAAATATTAGCGAAAACACTTTTTTAAGTAAGCTTTTTGGAAACTGCAAATGCATACACTAAAATATACTACTGCAGTTTAAATGTTTCTTTAAAAGAGTAGGAAAAGAATTTATTTATCTCAACTGAGAAGTCTTAAAATGCTATTTTATATTATCTGAAATAAATTTCACTACTAAGCAAATAAATTTATCAGTTGATATATCACTGTTACTATTTTCAAAACATTTAATATTGCTTTTGTAAATTAACAAATCGTGGTAAATTTATTAATAATAACTAAATCTATCTTTAAAGCACAAAGTAACTGAGTAACATCTAGTTAACTGAAGATTATTGCGTTGATAAAAGTCATGCATTTTTACGAGATACTTTCTGTCGAGATATTGTAAATATTTGGAAGAACCAACAAATGTGTTCTAAAATAGTGGCATCAACATGAAGAAAAGTCCATCTGAGTTGAAATAAAGACTGATTCTGTAAGCTTGGAAAAGATCTACAGATTTCAACATATTGTACATAACACAATAGCTTCAAAATTATGGTTGGCAATTTCGATTTGAATTTTTAGGATTCCACTGCAAATTGTTCCAGATATATTAAAATAAAAATAAAAGCAATTTTAAATACATAAGAATTTAAAAAGAAAAGAAATATTGATAAGATTAAGATCTCTTGAATAATGCATCATATTTGATTCAAAGTTTATGGTTAATGATTCTTTAATGTAAATTTAAATCCAGTATTAACATCCAAACTATGCAATATCTTGTTTCAAGTTCCAATTACAAAGCCATTGAAACCATTTGAACCTTTATTGTACTTCTTTCGTTTGTTTCGGGAAACAGAAAATAATATTTGATCGTAAATGTACCTTCAAATGTTACAGTATCACAATAATTAGACTTCTTTTTACCTTATTGAGCAGTTTATTTGAGAAGTATGCTATGATCAATTAAGATTTCATCAGTAAAAAAGATAGTTTATTGAATGTGTATTTTGTCGTTATGCAAATTTCTAGACGCAATAAAATAAAATTAAAAATACAAGTACTTTTCAACATACGAATGTGGTTACAGTCATACCATCGATATCAATCCCTAGTATATTGTATTATTGAACACAAAATACTGAAATATATTTAATACGATTATAAAAATAGTAGCTTGTATTATGAATATGTGAACAAATGAATACAAAAATAAAAAGTTCAATTTCCATCGACAGAGGTCGCTGCTGCTACCATGGAACAATACTAAAGCAAAAATAAACACCAATTCATGCTCTAAAAAGCCAAACAAGATAGGAAAACTATCGCATTCTGTGTGGCCAAACATGGCAGCATTGCAATCACCCCATTGTTAACTGTGAAGTGGCTTGATAACCGCGGCATATTTGCAAGAGGTCACGCTCCGTTAAAATTTTAGTTGCTTTCTGGCATTTATTAAAGATCTTGGTAGTGTTCGCTACTTGTGTTCTGGGAAGGAAAAGCGTATAATTTGCTTAAAACACTCCCGTTTACTGCTTGGGAGGGAATGCGGGAATTATTTGCTATTGGAGGGTGCTTTTAAAAGCCATTCGTCCATCTTCATCAGAATGACGAAATAAATCAAGCTGAATGAATTACAAGGCATTCAATAATTAAATGCATGTGTTCTTATTAAATGGAGCAATTTGGAATCGAAATCGCCGGGTACGGTAATTTAATGGATAAAATTCCGCAGTCATGTATTTTAGGGTATAAAGTATTTTCTGAGTTGTAATGTTTTAGTTTTTACTAATTTTTCCCTTTTTCAGTCCATTGTTCTCTTTGCATCTAGCAAAAAATGTAATCTTTAAAATATACATAATAATATAAATTATATAATTCTACTGTTATATTTATGTTTTTTGTATAAATCTAGGTAAATAATACCACAATCTATGCTAGTGCATTAACAACTTATAATTCGAAACATTCCATAATTCATAATTTCTTCATTCGAATAAAATATCCTTCAATAACAAATCATACCTTCTTTTTTTGTTGTGTGATTTCCATCTGGTGTACCTGAGAAAGGGTAACAACAAGCAGAAGTAGAGCGCATTTATGGACGAGGACTTCAGACAGGAGCAAGATGAGTGCTCTGCTTTTTCTTTTGAAACGGGAATCCATTACAGGCAGAAAATCTGACTTCTTCCCCAGTTTTACCTCCAAGCCTTTTTCGGAATTCAAACCCAAACCCACTTAGTGAGAGGCGAAGGTCAAAAACACCATACTAACAAGATGGAACACACCTTCTGTTACTTACATGAATTATGCCGAGTAAACATTTGTTCTGAGTTTTTATTTGGTTTGTGATTAATTTATCTACTATTATTTTCACTCACGAAGGCTTACTTATCTAGAACTTTAAGTTCAAAGTGAATTTTAAGCCATTATGAATTTCTCAATCGGTATGAGAATTGATCTCTCGCACCATTGAACTAAGGGACACAAATATAACTCTTCAGCTTCTAACTCAGCGAATTTTTCATTGGAGTAGAGCATCTTTCCATAAAAGAAGAAAGCACTAAACTATTTACTTTCAGATTAATAAAACTATTTTATCATTGCCTGAATATTAATGCATAGAAAGTGCGTTTATTACTTCATAACTTTGATTAAACGCAAGAGAGATTTTTTAATAAGGCATTGCATGAACTACTGCACTATTTTTTAAGAATACGATTAAGAATGAACTTCTTGAAAGAATTTAAACACGAATTATATCATATCACAACTGCTTAAAAATGACGAAATAAAGAAGAGATGGTTGCTTTAATTGTGAATTTATTCTTATACTTACAAGTGGCCCCTTCTAAATCTCGCTATGGAAGATTGAAGAGGCCTTGGACCACTGCATGACTGGGACAGACTAGGACTTCTGGCAGCATATCAATGGTGAACCGGTCTGATATGCTATTGGACCTGGTGTAAGTTTTCCTACACCAGGAGGGATAATTAACAGAAACATTTTTATACTTATGTTACACTGAAACAGCTTAATTGATAATTGGAAATACATATCAAATGTCTGAATGATATCACTAAATTAAAATAACAAAACAAGAAGTTGCACAAGCACTATTTCAAACTTCCATATTGCATCAAAGGGGAATATAAAACGGATGTGTCTAGTTGACGTACTAATTAACTTATTAAGAATTATGGTGCAAGCAAAAGTGTATAAAAGCATGATTGGCTTTCTTTTGCTTTGCTGTAGTTACTTTAATTAAAAATCAAGATGGGTACTTTAGAGAAATTCAATTACAAAATCTTAATGCTATACGATGTTCGTTCATAATCTATTTCATAATACTAAGAGAGTTATTGGTTTGAATTTTACAGCAGCTGTTTTTTTATAAATTTTATAAGATAAGTAGCTAAATTAAAGTGAATCAATTGATGACAGATTTACAATAATCAAGTGCATTCCTTAAAATTTAAAAGCATGTTTTAAAATTTATAAATGCTAATGATTAAAAAAAAGGCAATCTTTTTAGGTTAAAAAAACAAGTAAATTAAAACATAATATATAATTCAAACTAATTTTATTAAGTTTTAACTTATGCAGAAAATTAAATACATCATTGAAATTTCAGTTAAATATCAAACAATAATCTTAAAATTTATTAATGTATAATTTTTTATTCGTGATTTTTAACACTGTCACTTGGTGCCTTCTACAAATGTTTATGTTCGAAGGTGATAAAGTTACAGGTATTCTGGTAGAGGGAGCTGCTATCAGTTTTGAAAAGCTGCTCAATTTAGTTGAGAGCCTGGAACAATGATCAATTTAGAATAAGAGTAAAATGTCCATTATATAATAGTCTCGATTATTCAGCTCAAACTAGCGAATTGAATGTAGGATTACCCCGAAAAGGTGGCTAAAACTGAAACACTTTGTATCAGGAATTATTTAGTTTCTGAACTATTGTATTTGTCTACTTGGAAACTGGACAGCAATTATTTAAATATTTTAAAGCAATAATTAATAATAATGATGATAATAATAATAATTTTAAATGTAATTCACGTATAAATTATTATTAATTAATAAGTGAATTCTATTTATTATTATGAATTTAATAACTTTAGAATTGAAAGAATAATAATACGGATTTACATGAAAGTTTTTTTAACCAAACACAGATTTCATTTTATTCCCAAAAGTTATATTAAAGAAGACATCATAATATACTTAAAACACAAGTTTAAAGATGTATATTCGTAGAATTCTTAAATTATGTTATTATTTTGTGTAAATCCAGTTGTTTCTTCTTTTCTCGTTGTCTCAAATATTGCACAATATTTAGTTTATTTACTCCTTTTATAATCCACTTTAAAAAAAACTTTAAATAATAAGATTATCTGAAATTAATAATGTTTCTATGTTGATGAAATATTATCACAATAACTTTTCAAACTCATTTTCGTGTAGTGAAGATTATTCTGAATAAATTGCTAAAAATGTTGATTCCGCAGCATTTGGATAATATTACTTTGAATGCTCTTTAAAGACTTTTGACTTTTACTTTATTGTGCTCTTTATCGATTAATCTAATAAATTATTCAGCAATAGCTAAACATCCTATAACATTGAAATAACTAGATTCATAATAATAGCCCATTCTAGTTCTTATCTACAGATTCTCTATTGATTTTGTAGTCCATATCCAATGGGTACTATCTCACGTCGGTATTCCTGGCAACGATGTGGCAGATACTCTAGCAAAAACATGTTCTACTGTTACTCCTCAACTAGATATGTGTTCCAACTTCAATGAGGTTTTCTCAGAGGAAAAGAAACTGAATAGGAACTACCTTTTGGTGTTGTGAAAACTTCCTCTGAAATAGCACTGGATCTAGGAAGAACCCTGGAGGAACTATATTTTTCGAGGACAACAAATGCCAGCAAACATGTCTCTCGTGATTTGTCAGTAGACGCTTGGGATCTCTTCCTCTTTTTATCAAGGATAGAAATTTTTTAAGACTTGCAGAAAGTGTAAATCTGGTCAAACTTCATTTGAGCATATTTTAAATTGCATACATTTTAAACTGGACGAGTGTTTTCCAAACTTCTTAATTTTTTATTTTTTTCTGGAATTTTTTGGACATTTTGGAACTGGTTGGTTTGATTTTGTCATGAAAACTATGAATCTGGAACAACAATAACAAATATCGTATGATAACCAAACAGCTGAGTTAATAATGGCTGTTTTTTTATGAAAGCAGTGAATGAAAACATTCAGTACATCTTACTTTCTGGTAAATCTTTATTGACAGAACTGAATCATATTTACTTGTTGCTTGGGTGAAAATCCCCAAAATTCCTAAGAACCCATTTTATCAATCATACAGAAAATGCATCAATAACTAAATTTTATAGCAGCGAAAACCAAAATTAGGATTTGTTACTTCGAAGAACCTGGTCCTATCATTATTTCAAAACAAACTTTTAGGTAATACTTTTGACACCAAATGTACCCTTGTACCTTATTGAGAATTATCTATGTGTTGCCTTTCAGAAGAGCTTTTCACAGAATCCGGACTATATTTTCACGTCTATAAAATGGAATTCCCAAAAATTGTCAAGTATCAAACCTGAAAAATGTTAGTTTGCGTTTTTCATTACCACGTAACCTTCAGTAATTAGAAATACAAAGAACCATCTCTATTTGTGCAAAACTGGCTGGAATTTAACCTGGAACATTCCACTTCGAAAAAACTGTCCTGCCACCGAAACATGTTGAGCTATTTTCAGATAATACTTGATTAAAATTTAACTGAATTCTGTAGTATCTATTGGATTCTATGATTACATGAAAATGCATATAATTTACTAACAGTGTATATTAAAAATGCACATATTGTAATGCGGTTGAAAATTTAGATTTTTACTTTTAAAATTTTAAAAGTATTTTAATATATATTTTTACACAAAATGCCAAAAATTTTTTATAACATTATAACATGTCTTATTTAAAGAATATAAATGATATCCAGGCAATAACGTTTTTATATGTGGAACATGATAAATCATTAAAACTGTTGGCAACTACAAATGTACCATTTAATGTTTGGATATTAATATAAAAATAAAATATTAATCACGATTATCCTTCAAAAACATTATATATATATATATATATATATATATATATATATATATGTATATATATATATATATATATATATATATATATATATATATATATATATATATATATATATATATATATATATATTTATATTTATATATATAATTATCATAATTATTAAATCATTTATATTGCTTTAAATATGTCAATGAAATAAAAGAAGATTAGATCTAATCAAACAATTTCAACAAGAAAACTAAGAATTATTTTAAGTTAGGTCTATAATAGATGCTATTTATCTGTATATTATTGAGGCTGAATATTATTTGTAAATACTTAAATATTCAATACTATTTATCTCCAATCAAAACTAAACAATTTGTTTCTTTATCTTAATCCAATTTTACACTTTCCATGATTCTAAAGATTAAAAGATAAACATTAATAATTCACATTTCTTTTTAAAAATTCCAAATAGAATTGAATAAAATCTTTTTTTTCAATTTATTACTTATTTACAATTGTAGGCGTACCCATAGTGTACAGAAATGAACCCTCGAGTGACAAATAAATCAAACCATTGCCTTTACACAGCGGCAGTAGTTACATACGTACATCATAAATACATTAATTTTTTCAAATTGATAATACTCTACCATCGAATATAATTTTGATTTATTCCAATAACTGAAATAATTCAGACTAAGAATAAATATAAACAATTTGATTTCATAAGCTATTGAAACATACAAGCGAAAAGAGAAAACTACATTAGTAAAATATTTGTATAAGGTGTTTCATTTCTTAAAAATGTATAAGAAAACTTTATAGAAAATTACTTTCAAATAGTGTAACTTCCATATTTCTTATTTTAAAAAAATATTAATATTTTATTACATTATTTTAAATAGTGAACATATTTTGATTATTTTCCGTATGAAATTTAGATTTTCTAATGAAACATTTTATATGACATTTGAGAGGCTTGCTATTAGTATCTAGAATTAGTTTTTATATTATTATATAGCTTTTTTATAATAGTTATATGAGCTTTTTAAACGTTATTATAACACTTGCAAACATTTAAAGATCATATTACAATACAAGTAGTGTTTTTATTTTCATTTTAAATTTTCAATGTACTGCGAGAACTAAAAAGCAAGCTAACACATTATCCCGACTTATAAAATATAGATTTACAATAAATTAATAATTAAGGAATTTGTATTAGTACTCAACGCAACCTATTTGTTTGAAATATTTGTAAAATATAAAATAAATTAGGAAATAAACAAATACTACATCTGAACACCACGGTAATGCAAATGGAAACATAAACATACTATATTTTATTTTAAATAATAAAACTATTTATTTTAGCCTTACATAAAAAAATCTTTTTAGTATTAAGTATTAAATATTTAATGCTGTAATCATTGAAAAATGAATTCTTATGTTAATTTCAAATAAATATGTAAGTAGATACAGGGTTGAATGGGTAGTTAGATCTTCTCTCAGCACTATAAGCTTATTATATCTATGAGGATTTCTATTTCTTACATTTTTGTGCTAAAAATCGTTTGCCTTTTCTTGAAATAGACCCTTTTGACCCAGTGTTACTTTATGCTTCTCATTCCATATAAACTTGCAGAAAAAGTGTTTCTCACGAACTATAATAAATATTTATTAAAACAATTTCAAATCATTTTTAAATGAATTTTTACCAGAATAAATATTATTAAAGCAATATAATCATTAAAAAAACAAATGTAATACATATTTTTTACTACCACATGCTTTTTAAGATTCAAATACTTTTATTCAAATTACTCAAAATTATATATTGAAGCATTTCGCTAATGTCTTCATAGTATTTATATTGACTGTGTTCTTTAATTATATAAGTTTATCTTGGCATATCTCTAGCAAAATGTTATTAATTTGAAGGTATATTAATTGACAAAAAATTAAACTTTTATTGAATTATGTATAGTAAAGTATTTTTAAATGATTATAAAAATGTATTATTTGAGTGATGTGAATTAACGTTTGATTTATAATTATATTATCTTACTGTAATTTTTAAATATGAAATGTTAAATTGACTTAACTACTTTACATGAATTTTTATATTCATTGAAATAAATAAACCGTGAATAATTTTGAGTTTATACAACGAAACTTATTTGATTTTTATTTACTAAATCAACACTATTTGGATTCCTTCCAATAGATTTTTTATTAATTTGTATTGATGGACACAAAAAAATCTCTTCCTTAAGCCATACCAAATTATTCTTGCTTTATCCCAAAGCAACACACTCATCTAATGAAAGTGCTCCCCTGTGACAGTCACCGTTAAGAGAACAATAGCCTTGAGGATCGCATTTTCATTATGCATACGACCCCTGGAGTATCTTGATCTAATGGGGTCGAAACCGGACTTAGCGAAATCTCCATTTGCTTAACAAGGGATTGAGGCCCTGGAGCACGGATGCGGCATCCCCTTGGGGATCAGCTATACGCCACGCATATGGGGGATCTGAACGTGCCGCATTACACCAGGGGGGGACGGATAACGCTTGATATTCTCCGGGACACGAACGAGTTAGGGGGTAGGGCTAGAGGGGCAGATCAGTATTTATAGACAGCCGTTTATGTTCCAACTTGGAATCGAAATGGTGATCTCAAACTCTGTGACATGGTTCGAGTAATACGTTTTCCCTGAAAGGAAGGTTTTTGTTTCTTCTAGTGAGAGAAAGGATTGCGTAAGTAATAGAAAACAGTAAGAAATATCACTTAGATTAAAGATCAAGTTTCTAACTGGGGAATTCAGAAGGACATGATTGTGATAAAGATTAATCGGTTAAAAAGAAGATTCATTACATTGTATAAAATAATTTTAAAAAATGTAATATTGTGCATACAGTTTGAAGCAGTTATATTAAGATAAACTTACGCTAAAATTAAATTAGAATTAACTTGCAAAAGATAATTGAAGAAAATACAATGCGTAAAGTTAAATTTCAATGTGAATATAAATTATTAAAATTTATTATAAATACATAAATCTCCTATTTTAATTTTTGATGTGCCTTCATACATTATATTATTCACACACATTTATATAATTCTCATAGCTTTTCAGTCCAAAATTTTCATTAACTTAATTTTTTTACTAGTTCCTTGAATGTTCAAACCTTTATAAGGAATCAATTATTTGAATTTTTGTTAACATGCCTGTCTTCTGGGATAACTTCGATCTTCAATTATTAATATATAACTATACACAGCATTCTACTAAATAAAATTATACCTTAGAAACTATATGATCTCATTTTTTATTAAAATGTTTTTATATATTTAACCATTTTTCTTTGAATCGAAACCTTTTATTTTTACGTTTAAAAAGTTATTTCAAATTTGGAAAAAAGTATTAATGTAATTCAAATTTTGAGAGAAGAAAAAATATTAAATAACCCAAAGTTCAAATTTTGAAAATTTTTTAAATGGTTATATATATATTTTTTAAATCGAAAATACATTTGTTCATTGAATTTTTATATATACTCAGAAGCTAAAATGTGTAAATTAGTTCACATTTTGATAATTTCTAATTCTTGTAAATTTTAATGGCTACGTAATATTACTTATTGTTGTTGCTGTTGTCTTGTGTCAGTTAGGCTGGCATTATGGGGTGCGCTGCTTTAGTTTTCCAGCTGAACCCTATTTTGGTGTGGAGTCCGACTTCCTCAGTACACATATGCCATACATAGGTACCCATTTATAAGATAGGCAACCATTCACAACCCATTCATACAAGGAAAGGAACAAGACAAGATAGATAGAGAGAGAAAGTACATTCATATCCAAACTGGTATTTGAATCCAGACCTCCCTATCCGCATTCAGGCACGCTGACCATTAGACAAGTTGGGTCACAATTTTAATTATTAAAAATATAAAATTGCTTTTCAATTTTTATACATCAGATAATGCTTTTTATATCTTTTGAACATTCTATTTAATAATTTTAGAAGCCAATGCAAATATGATTCTACATATTTTTAACGTTAATTTTGAAATAAAAACCGTATCTTTTTATTTTATCGCTATTTGGTGATATAACTAAAATAAAACAAATTCTCATAATTACTATAGTTGTTACTTGTCTCGATAGACTGTTCAAAATTCAAATTGCTTATAAAGTTAATTTTTGTAGGTTTTGCGATCATGTTTCTTTCATTTAAAATAGGACTAAAGCTAAAATATGTTCGGTTGCAGTTGTGTGTGAAAATGTATATTATTGTATTTAATAAATCATTTTTTCTTTAATTTTTGTAAAATAATATTTTGAAATAAAAAAAAACTTTAAAGGCTGTAAAAAATAAAAATTCAAAAGAAATAGAATAGAGGGAAAGGGAAGGTAATATTCCATGTTACCCAATGCAACGAAAATCAATTGATTTGATGTTAAGACGTCACTAGACAATCAAAATGTTGAAACTAATGCAAAGAACCGAAAACATTAATAAGAAACACAGCAAGAATCCTTGTATATGATCTCGTAATCTGAAAACGTAAAAAGGATAAGAGGCAAACAATAATAAAATATAAAAATAAGAAAATAATTTCTGCAAAGGGGTTTGATAATAAGCCATCTAATTGTTCACGGTATTATAACTTCAACGTAGACTTTTCTATAAACCAAAAATTTGCAAAACATTTGTCCAACTCAATAATAATCTACCATAATTATTTTTCTATTTTTCCAGTTGCCAAAAGTTAACAGATCTAAACCCTTTAAGTTGTTACCATTGTCCTAATAAATGTTTACACTTTTATTTACGAATCCTGTGCATATTTTATATTGTTTCAGGACTAACCATGAAAAAATATTTTATGTACTTTTTTGAACAAACTAATAAACCTAAAATTTTTAAAAATTAACGTCTTTAAAACACTCTTCTTTTGTTTGCAAATTCAATGTAAATATATGTTTTACAGTTTCTGAGTGACTCATATGAGTAAGCATATTAAATTGACTATGTCAAAATTGAAATCTTATAAATTCAAAAGAGTAGGTAACTGTAACTTTAACTGTAACTAAATAAATTTTAAATAATTTTGTTTCTTAAGTTCTTATTATTTCTAGAATTAACAATTTATAAAGTAATTAATAATTTATTTGATTTGGAATTACGCACACATCCATACCGTTAATGAAATTGTTAATGTTGATTAGATTTTAAATTGCAATTAACAATGAAGGTATTTTTCTCCTTTTCTGATTTTTTTTATATTTAATGTAAATGTAAGACTCTCCATAACTGATGATTACGAACAGGTTTTGCTTTTACAAATATTGAAAGGAAATGATTACTATAATGATCCATCAGTATTCTCTTTCTCCCTGTCTTAATGTTTTGGTGTTATTTTTAAATGCCATTTGGACAAATTTAAGTTACATTTAATTAATATGAATATTTTGAATCGAAAACAATATGTGACAATGGATATATTTTAAGAAGAAATATAAATTAAAAATAAGTATTTACAAAAATAAGAACAAATAAAATTAATATTTCGGGGTAACAAACAAACTTTAATAAAAAATTAATAAAATTCATTGTGTTATAGTTTAATTAGTTCTCATTTATGCAAAAATATTTTATTAATGTAACTTATTTTCTAAATTTCACGTTTATTATTTATTTTAATTGAATTCATTATAAATAAAATTATTATTAAATTTAATGGTTTATTTGAAATTGCATAATTTTATTTTCAATTTTATACGATATTGCAAAACTTAAACATTTTTTCAACAAAATTTCAATTTTATGGCAGATATTTCAGTAATAATGATTACAAGAAAGCATTAAAATCACTGTGCTGCAGAAATAATTGGAAACAGATATATTAAAATTTTGAAATAAAAAAAGAAAAATTTTAATTTATAACTAACTAAAATCACAACTTTTATGAGAAAACTGGAAGTAAAAAAATGTGAACAATTATTTATCACTCAAGTTAAAATGGTTCATTTATCTTCAGTCTTTATATAATACTTATTAGAATTAATTGCTGAGTTTAAGATAAGCACTAAATCAAATTTTTAATCAAACTTCTTAACTGATATATTTATTAAAATTCATTATTTAATTCATGACAAACAAGCATGCAATTTTTCAAATGTAATTATTTTAAATAATTAACTAGCGAAAAAATTCTTTAAATTCATATTAAAATACTGTAAATAATTTAATCAACTTATTAAAATCGATATAAATATATAGTTAATTTAAAACATTTATTTATATTTAATTTTAAAAAATAAATTCATATCTGTAATTAAATTGTTTACGTAAAACAAAAGTTAATAAATTTTGTAGAGTTACATCTTCAAAAAGTACATATATAGTAAATTTTAGAATCATATATAGAAATTATTGAATTTAAATTTTCGTGTCTATTCAAATTAAAAATATTTTTTAATTTACAAAGTATTTTCTTTATAACGATAAATTTGTAATTTTTCTCTTAATGTTAAAGTTCTAATTTTAGGAGGAAAATTTTCAATGGGAGAAAATACTGTTTTTATATATAATCAAAGAGTATTTTCCCCTATTTTCTATTCATACAATATTAAATTCCACAGTAGATTTTAAATCGCATAAAAATTAATCTAGGAATTATTTTATTCAAGTGAAAATGTATTTAGATGCTGAAAAAGATAATTGAGTGCTAGATAATTAATTTTCCTGCATAGCTTTCAACCAGTTTTTTCTCTTTCCTGAATTCTATGTTTTATTTTCCTCTTTTTGAATTAAAATCACCATTTTGGTATTCACCTGACATCTACTTAGTAAGATAAAACATATTTGTGCATTATATTTGGAATTCTATTCTTTAAAAAGCGTCACATTTTATATTTTCTTAACTAACATTAAATGATACCCTTTTAACTTGGAAGAGAGAAAAATAAATTCTTTTTACATCATAAAATTTTTCACATGTAAATTAATTATTAAAACATTTTAGAATGTAAGTAAAGATTTTAATAAATGTTCATTTTTTACAGTGCAGTGTAGATCCAACTTCATTTTCCTGCTAATTTTTTTTATTTAAAAGAAATTTTTAAATGTTACTTAAGATCTAATAATATTTTGGGGAATATATTTTTATACAAAATTATTCTTTTAACGATATTAATTTTAATGAAATGCTTTCACATTTAACGAAATTTGCTTGGTTTGCTATATTTGGTTAAATGAAGCAAATATTTTAATTAAAATGAAAGTGGTCGACAAAAATGATGACCTTGAGAAAGCAGAAATATTTAGAAAAAGAGTTCTGTAGAAGTTGTTTCTCCTCTTGAACAACCAACATAGGGAGAAAACCAATTCGAAGAGTTCTCTAAATACAAAACACCTTTAGATTCGGTTAAGGATATGTCATATCTTCTAATTTAAAACTGCTTTATTAGTAATCGATATCTACTTTATTGTAATTTTAAATAAATCTTGTGTATGTAATTTTGGAATCTCCAAGCTATGGAAAAGATTAGGTATCAAATTATAAACTGTAGCACTCATGACGAATGAGATTGATTAATCTGAAATATTTGAGATACATCCAGCATTTTAAAGTTATATAATTTTATGACAACAAATTAATCTTTCATGAGGATATTTCTATAGGAAAACTTTGCAAAATCGAATATTTCAGTTCATTCAGTTCTTGAGGTTGATGAAAAAAGGCATTTAGAGCTAATTCAATTTCATCACCGGCATGACATTTATGTCTACATCTATTGCATTCTTTCTCAGATATAAATACAAAAATGTGTTATATATTGACAGAATGAACAGGATGTATCTTCTACAGCTTCAATTTATTTTTGTTTTTGAAAGTCAAATGTCGATTTTGCTGAATGAAAAGATACATTACCTTAATGGGCACGAATGCCTTCAATATTCGCTTTCTGATTAATTCCTAGAAGATATATTGTAGTACACTGATTTAGTTGTGACTGTCTTATGTCTTTTGAATTCGATTCCTTTAACCAGTCCTGTTGTTCTGAAGAAACTAGCATACATTATATTTTTCATGATACGTTATCTTTTCACCATCTTATACGAGGAATTATCTTCAAAGGTCCATAGTTTATTTTCTTAATGTGTTGGAAACTCAAAAATCGCTATTACTAATTTTAATATGTTCTTTTTTGGTGTTCATTTAAATAATGAAGAATCTAACCAAGAGATAACTTTTATTCACAATACTTTGCAAATAATTTTATGTATGGCAGCGGATTCATCATTAAAGTTCCTTATGCATTATTTGATAGGTCATCGATTAATTATCATCAATTAACATTTTACGTATGGCAGATATCATATTCGGGATTACAGATGGTAAATGACTTTTCTGTGTTCTCTTCATCCTGAAGTGAACTGTGACTTTTGTGAAATTCTGTAAGGCCTCCAAATACAGTAGCACCAAATGGATCATCCTTTCCAAATCTGTGTTGTAGATCAAATGAATTCTTTCTTATTTAATCTCACTTTATAATTATTGTATGATAATGTTCTTTCTCAGCTCCATTTTTCCTTCTAAAATTTAGAACTAAACTAAACTAAACTTAAAACTAAACTTCTAGAACTAAACTATTTACAATTAGCCAGTAAAATATCGTTTGCTAGCGCAGAATAATTCATATTTTCAAATAAAATCTTTAGTTTCTTCTGCCACTCATCTGCATGTATTACCAAATATTTTTATTTAACAAAATATTTGATGAACTAAATATAGTTTTAATGAATTTATTAATTACATACATCATATCATAGATTTATTGAATTGTTAATATTTTAATCGAAAATGACATTGTCCCATAGTATATCGTGTAATAAAGACTACTGAAACCGTGAAGTATTGCTAAAAATTTATAAAACTTACAAGCATATATTGTCAATATTTTCTTAACCTTTCATCATTTGCATTTAACTTTTATTAGTTGTATAAATATTTAAAAATAATTGTGGACTTGTTACATGAAGTCTCATAACTTTAATTATATGTTTTGATAACATTATATTTTTTAAATATATAATTTCAATTAGAAATAAGATTCATTTTAAAACTCAATAGCTACCTTTTTATAAATTTTAATAGAGTGTTAAAAAATAGTATTCGTATTTGTTTTTCATTCGAACTAACATAATTTCCCTTTAGAATAACAATAAGCTTATTAATATGACATTATTACTTTAATTAAAATGTTAATAGTAACTAATCATTACCATGTAATTTTCAATTCTTAATGATTTTATCTTAGAAATCGAGTATATATACACATATTGAAATACTTAAATATTCAATATATGAGCATTAATTGCACCTAGACATTTTAGATGAAAGCCATCATGGATTTATTATAAAAATTTATAAGACTATTATATTTAAAAATAGAATTTGAAGCCGAGCTGGAAGCCGAATGGTTAGCGCTCTTGCCTTCGGTTCAACAGTTAGTGGGTTCGAATCCAACCTTGGGCATGGATAATTGTAGTGGTTTGGAATCAACTTTAAGCCGTAGGTCCCGGTCTAATTAGCCCTCGTGTGCAAAAAATGACCGTTGAGCGACAAACCAAAACAAAAATTTGATTTAATAATGCAATTGAAATATATATATACAGTTCTAAAAATATTTGAGGTTTACTCTTTTTTAATAAGTAATAATTAAAATAGTAGCAAAACATTAAATTTGAATAAAATAACGATTAGAACATACATTGTTCATTGTGTGAACATTATTTAAAAATTAATTTAATTAGCTAAAATTGTGTGATTTAATGATGCGTTGCGATTTAAATATATCAAATCTGGCTGAATATTTATGTCATCTACAATAATAAGTTCTCAAGGTTCAGGGCCCCTTTTGCCACATCAAAATCTGATGTACCATTTTAAACATACTTTCTTCATATATAAATAGTTAGATGAATAGATGTTTAATTTTTTTCCTTTACTCAAAACATATTTAAGAAATCTCTAAAATTGGCCTCATTTTAATTTTTTAGAATAACTATAAAATTAAACGGAAAATTCAAAGAAAATATTATTTTCCTATGCTTTGACTAGTTTCCTCATCAAAATTTTCAAATACTATTATTTTAAAATTTATATTTCATAATTTAATAGAAAATTGAAGGAAATGAATTTATATTTCATTATTTAATTAGTCAAAGTTGACTAATTTAGTAGGTGTTTCATAAACTTAAAGGAATAAAATTTTTTCACCAGGTAAATTGTATAAAATAAACATTGAAATTTTAATAGCGTTGTTATAAAACATTGAGATCATATTTATAAATTTTCAAAGACAGCTATCCTCAAATTTTTGACTTAAAGTCTAATAGTTTTAATAAAAAATTGGGAAACAAAAGTACACTAAATAATTAAAATATTTGCATTGAAAACTTAAATTTTTGCTAAACCATTTTTTAAAGTATAAGAAGACTTTTTATGTTTTAAGATTGAAATTAATTTAGAATATTTTTCCTAATTCAAGCCCTAACTCATCAGAAGACAACCAGAATCAAAAAGGCAGAGCTTTAAAATAGTACAATAATGTGAATTTGAACCGAAAAACGTATACATTTAAAATCATGAATTATTTAGCTCAATTCTTTTATTTCAATATAAAAATAAGCCACAATGATTTGGTTAGTGAACGATTTTTCGATTGATAATGTCACCGCATTCTACCCCACCGATTGCTTTCTTATGATATTTTTCTAGCCCTTGATATATTTCTTCCATTTTATACAGTTGAAAATCATGCCAACTGATTTCATAAAAACATTTTTATAATAGTAATGCATTAAAGTATATGCATTTTATTATTGTATTTTCCATGTAATTTTTAAAATATATAAAAAATGCAATTTCATTTTTACAATGAAAATTACAAATAATTAAATAATGTTTACACTTAAATTCAATCCTGAATTATATTTTCAATTTTATTAATAAAGACATTCTCAAATTTTCTAAATTCTTAAAAAAATAGATGATAATAAAAACAATTAATAGTTGATTATAGTAACCAAATAAGCAGTATAAATAGATACACAAATGTATGTATGTATATATATATATATATATATATATATATAATTTGTTAATAAATAAATATATATATTTATTACACACACACTTATATACAAGAAAATGCATTTCACCGAAATTTAGGTACATAATATTTTATTCTTTAACACTCATTTCAATTTCTTTAGCTTTTTAAACTGCTTTAAAAATTGTATAAAGTAAAAATGTGTGATTGGTCAGTAGCAAATATATTTCCTATCATTACTTGATATAAGATATATCTATCATTCTTCACAAATATCCTTAAATTAAATAAAAGTACATTATTACAAATGTTTCTTGTTTTTAGTGCAATATTAATTTTTGCAACTATTTAGAAATCGAAATTTTTCAAAGTTTTAGCTTACTTATATAATTCTGCAAGTGAATAAATGTCATATTCTTTTGCATGAAATATAAAACTTCACTAAACATCTATTAATTTTTTTTTATCCTTACTATATATATTTAGCATAAGCACTAGTACATTTTATAGTTTTATGAATATATGTTTATAAAATATCCAGTCCGCCCATTAATCACTCAACAGCAGATTTTGCTAATGTCAACTTCCTATTTATTTCGAACTTTCATGAAAGCCTATATCGTTGTCAAATATAGCTGAACATTGATTCTTCTCACTAATTCAAAATTCACTCCCCTAATATCTAGAGGTGAGTCTTCTTTTTCTCAGAGATTTTGTCATATTTTTTGTTTGTTTCACTGTAATACAAAATCTTTCTTGAATCTTCTAATTTCCAAAATAACGTTCCTTTTAGAATGGATTAATAATCTGGGTAGAAACTAACGCCAGTTGCTGTTTAATTTACAATTCTAATAATATATGCAAAAAATTTGATGCTCATAATTCACTTTTAGTAAAAATTTTTTCGATTATTAACTTGCTAACATATTCATTAGTTAGAAAAACAAACGATACATTGGAAAGTAAATCGCTTGCGTTGCGTAAACTGAATGAGGAGATGATCTGTCATATAACATTGATTTATAAATAAAAATATAAGAACGATAAATATAAAAAGATGAAGATGACTGAGAAAGAGCTTATTACTATTTCCTCTTAAAAGGATATATTAGCTGAATTATTTATATTTTCTTAATTGAAGAAAATCTAAATAAAGTTGTATATTTCCAATTTTCTAATGAAAAATCGAGTAATAAGTAGTTTTTCAGCCATATTTATCCTCTTTTTTTACTTCTCATTATATATTATATGTAAATATATTTTATTTCACCTAGTGTATTATTTGTAAACATGTTTTTATACGACTATTAGATTAATATGTATATTTAACATGTATTTAGAAACATATTTGGTTAAGTAGGAAAACTATGCATTTTATTTAAGACGCGCGAGATGACTCATTCTTATTAAATATTAAATTTGTCGAAATTAAAACGAATCCAATCTTAAATAAGCGCCATTTCTGTCGCAGTACTCTCGTTTGAAACCGCACTTGCTAGAACAGCATCCCTCTGAACACACACACCTGCCACAATGTAAAATCTATATCACTCTACATGCACCCAGAGAAATCTCAATCGACGACGGGCGCCTCTATTGCTGCTGTACTCCGCTGATAACGTATGTCACCTGCTAACCCAGCTTTAACATTGCCGCGTATATCACTTTTCCCGCTGCCGCCGATCAGTCAATCTTTGGACACTTATTAGCCAAGGAAAACTCGCCAAATGGGCGCCAGGCGAATCGAGAGGGTGTCCGACCAATAGCAGTACCACAGATGCCAAGCCGACCTGTATCCGGGCAGGTTGTCATACGCCACGAGATAGCAGTGAACAGTCCGCCTCCTTCGCATGTGTCGCTTTTACAGCACAACAACGCGAGTTGCTGGATCGATACTCCCATGTAAGCTCCCTCGACTGCTGCTGCTTTGTGTCTTTCCTGTTAAAAGCGTAGAGATTAACACGCAGTAATGTCTCTGAATGACTATTTCGCGGCGAACGGTGCTGTGTACCTGCGACCCGTTGGATTGCCGGATTGTTTCCCACTTCCAGGTAAGGATTGCACTTTTGTAGATTATTTCCTTTTGACTTGGGAAGAAGAGTATCAGGCTAAAATTGGAGATAAGGTTCGGAGAAGAACTGTTCTTTCTGCTTGAAAAAAGAAAGAAAAAAAATGATTCAAAGATTAGAGCAGTGGGCTGTTAGTTTCAAATTTACAGTTCTGAAATTGTATTTAATTTTTTATGCTTTGGCTTATTTTGAATTTATTAAATGCAACATAAAATGTACTGTGATTGTTTACCAAAAATTAGAGAAAGAAGATATAAATGAAATTGAATTTTTTTTAAATAGATTGCAGTTTTAAATTATATATATAAGTCGCGGGAAATTCTTATCAATATAAATTTAAAAAGTTGTCTAATACTATTTTTCTAACGATTTGAGATTCATCATATAAATCACATGTCAATCATGCTAAAACAAATGGATCAAAGTCTTTATAATATTTTGTTCCTTAGAAATTGGAATTTTTCTCAACAGACGTATTAATCTAGAAATATATAATTCCTGTGTTTAAATACCACACACTAGTACTTTACTCATTTGAAAAAAATTATGCAAAAAATAAGATATGTTTTTCAGAGCTTTATTATTTCTCCCTTTTTTTGTAATTGAACGCAATGTAATGTAATGTAAATGAACGTAAAATAAAAATGCATTTCTAATTTATTTTTAAACATTATATAGATTTTCTGAAATTTACCTTATGTTTTCTCAATGAATGATCAGTTCATTTTAATATAATTTGTAATACCAAATGACTATATTCAGATGTGGGAATTTTATAAGTGAATTAGTAAATTGTAAGTGACTTAGTTAATTTACTAATATTTACCATATATAAAAGCATTAGCTTAACGTGCACATAATATATGAGAATTTTATAAGTGAGCTGATTTAGTAAATTTACTAATATTTACCATACCTAAAATCATTAGCTTAACGTGCACATAATATGGGAATTTTATAAGTGAGCTGATTTACAAAATTTACTAATATTTACCATACATAAAAGCATTAGCTTAACGTGCACATAATATAAATATTCCATTATCTGTGAAATATATGTTTTTATTTTGCTTTTGAAAGGGAAAAATCAACTTACCAATGTCCTAAAAAATATTTTAAATGTATTCTGTGAAGTTTGTGAAACAATAATTGATATGTTTTAATTTGTCTTTAAAAAACAACTTCATCATTAACGAAACACTTACATAATCATGGTTTGATCCATAAAAACATTGTTCGAGGGAATGAATTTGCATGTAAAGCTCTTTTAACAATTTCCCTGCATAGTTGTTACTTTTTAAAACAGTGGAATTATGTTTAATATATAATATGCATTCATTAGACGACATTACTAAATATATCAGCTTTTATTACTTCAAGAAAAATATCTTAAAATTAACTGTTCTGAAATCACGGAAAGAGTGGAGAAACGTAACAGTAAATGAATAATATTAGATTTCTTTTCTTAGTAATAAAGGGAATTTTTAAAAATAAGAACAATAGGCGTAAAATGTCTTCCAAAAATGATGATTTCTCAGAACTATTCATAAAGCTCGGAAAACCTACAACGTATTTATACAAATGTAAAAAAAAATGCATGTTGTAGTTTCTTAGTTGACAGCGAAAATACAAGTTAAAAATGTTGCATTTTTATACAATGATTTTTAATGCCAATGAGTGGATTTAAAAAATACATCTTCGGACGTAAACAATAAACTTTGAGAGGAGTTTAAAAGTCCCCCAAAATTAATTTTAACTCTTGAAAGAAAGGAATTTTGTCATATTGTAAAGAGTTTGATCTATTAATGTTCTCTTTCTCATTTGATACCATTGCCGTATCTATTAAATAAACAAAATAGAGAAATTCGGTTTATGTAACCAGCTGAGGGTGAATGTAGTGTAATAAATTCTAAGCATTTATGATCATTCGTAATGATGTGGCCTCTGTTACATGATTTGTTTATTGAACCTGAATGAGATTTTGATATTATTATACGTATGTGCCGCTGTATAATTAATGACACTTCACGATTTATTTAATTGTAATCTTTTTCTTTCATTTACATTTATCTGATTTAAATCTTTCAAAGATAAAATATTATGTAAAGTTCTTTAAAAAAGATAAAAAGCTTATTATTTCGGTTTCACTTTCACCAACTTTCAGTCACATATCAAATGAATAAAATATTTTTGTTTAGATATTTTTAAATTACTTAATTATTAATTCTCTTTTTTATTCTTTTGTGCGCAATCTGTGATAAATAAACCGTCAAACTCGATATGTACTGTGTGTGTACTATTTGTTTTTTCACTTATTAAATCCACTTAACTTTAGGGCGCATTTTAAAAATAAATTATTTTAAGCACTTCGCTAAATAATTCCGGTAATACGATAGATTATATGAAAAATCAAAATTTGTAATTTTCTTGAACACAGTGAATTCGTTGATTAAAAATTAACTTAATTTATTATTAATACAATAATTTAAAATATATGCCTACTATAAAAATTATGATTTAAAAACATTTGATTGATTATTTTTGACATTTTTATTAAAATGAACAAATTAGTTTCCGTTAAAATTTAATTAATGAACACAATAAAACTATTTTAATAACTAGCTCAGGAATTCTATAATGGAACATTAATTCACATGATTTTAAAATCATTGAAATAGTAGCTACGTTAAACTTTATCAATCAAATGTGTATATATCGAACAAATGGATATGTTTAGTACAACAAATAAATAAATTTTCATGACAAAATAACTAAACCTTTTATAGCAAAACAAATAAAAACATTTATGACTTTTAATTTAAAGTAAAACAATGATGAATCCTTAAACTGCTGAAAACTGACCAAAATTTTACAATTTAAATTAATGACATTCATAATTATAATGAAATGAAACATTGGATATAGATATATAACACCTACATTGTAAATATTTTATCAGTCGGTTAATTACATTTCTTAAAATCTATAGCAGTCTTTACAACTTATATTTTAAACTTAAATTTGGAAATTCACATATTCTCTGGATACGATAAGACGGAGCATTTGTCTCTTATATCAATTTATATGTGTGTGATATGAATGTGTATATAGGTCCATATATAATGAGAAATTTTAAAATTACTTTACTAGTCCTTATCTGGCATTTGTATGAAGCAGCATCTTACAAGATGTAACTATCAAACGAATGTTAATTGAAGAAAACATCCAAAATACTCTTCAACTTTTACGTTGTTGATATGTTTCATAGTTGCTCTTAAAATTAGAATATGATTCATATAAATTGCGCTCTAAAAGGAGACCTATGAAAAAAACTGTAAATTGTGCTGGCAAAATCTATTATGCATATCTCCATTTTCTCCCTTTGAAGTCCAAACAAACAACTTCATTACTCTTTTCCCGGAATTGATTGACCAAACCAAACAATGACAAGCGATCAATATATTTTTTGTGTCAAGATCACAAGCTTAATCAAGATCAGCACATGTGTACTCAGTTTATTTTACATTTTGTTGCATTTCGCGTGATGTGGTCCATCTATGTTTAAAAATAAATTGCTACATGCTTCGAGCGTAAAGGGAAAATGACAGAAAGCGTCACGCGATATAGGAAAACCAAACTCAACTGTATCAACCATTTCGTAGCAGTTTTGCTGTATCGTAAATATAAATATTGTACGCAAACAAATTATAAAGGGTACATTATTTTTCATAACAAATATTTACTAGGTTTGTATTTCAATTTTTTTTTGATTAGTTGGTTTGTCTTATAACTATTGGGAAACATAATTAACTATTGAAACTAGATCATTATTGTAGTTTTTCTCTTAAATTTTACTTTATTTAGTTAAAATTTCTTGCAGTTCTTATTTTTAAGTTTGTATTTCGATATTAATTGCAAACTATTGAAAGCTATAAACAATCATATGAAAATCTTATTATATACTTTAGAAAATATCATTAATTTTTTATTACTTTATTTCATGAAAAGTTTAAAATTCATTAGAATCAAATGTACATCATTTAATGATTTTCACTTTTGAAAATGTACAGTTGCATATCTTAGTAAATAAAATAAGATATTTATTTTCTTATATGAGCTGTTTTTCTTACATATTTGAAGTATAAATTCTTATAATAACTACAACATTTATTCAATACATGATAAACATATATAAAAATATCTAAAATAAATAAAATGCAATTTTAAAAAATTCTGTTAATAAGCATTAAAAACTTTAATTTTTAATTTCTTAAATATGAATTAACAATGTATTGTTAAATGTATTAAATAAATTTTACAAGAAAAATTAATTTTCTTTCATTTCAATTTAAATCAATTTTCTTTTTGTTTCTTGTGATTTTTTTCATTATTATGTTATTCCTTTCATTTTATTATTACTTAAAATTTACACATAATTAGATAAATTTAAATGAGACAAAGTTTCCCACGCTAATATTTTAAAATAAATGGAAACATTTTTCTATTCATAAAATGACAATATCAAAGAAAATTATTTTTGAAATTTTTTTATTAAGGAGAACAGTAATTTGGATGATTTATTATAATTTTTTAAGAAATCTACGATATAAAAGCATTTTTTATTTTAAAGCATGCCAATCTAAAAATATATTTTGTTTACAAAATAACATTTCTGTTATTCATCTTTATAATCACCATAAAAAGCTAAGGAAACTATTTGGCAGCCTCATACAAATAAAAGGCAGTACTTACAATAGGCATGGTAATCACAGCTTTTATGTTTAAACAGGATTTTTTTAATATGTGTTCAGCTATCTTGGAATTCAAGTAACATTTACTAAACGACAGCTGAGATTAATAATTTATTGAACTTTACCTCCTTATTTCGTTTGAAAAAAAGAGTTTTTATAAATCAAAAAGCTTATTTTACTTTATTTCTGCAGATTAAAATTATAAACTGGACAGAAATTCCTATTTAATATATGTTGTCCTTTGAAAATTAAATATTCCACTTTAACATTCACAATATACTCGTAAAAGTATTTCATTCGGTTATTAAAATTAAATTTTAAGATAAAAAAATATCAACAGAATGAATTATTTCTTTCAAACTATTTTATCAAAAAAGCACCTAAATATTTTAACTAAAATATAAATATGTGAAAATCTCAATGTTCTATAGATTAATGTTTAATATATTCTATGTATCCTATTTAATAAACGCTTAAAATATCTGGAGATAAATACTTACGCAAATTTAAAACTTTTATTTTTATGAATTCTTTAGTTCAATACTTGTTTAATTTTAATTTCGTTAACGTAAAAATGATTTAAATATTCTTAAGAAGCTATATGCGAATATTCAATAAATCATATTTTCCTAATTTTATTATTCAGTTAAATAATTCAATTTAAAGTTTAGCAAATTACATATGAAGGCTGTATAACTTAAAATATTTTATCCATATCAAACTTATATATTAAATTTTATAAATTAATAACTGAACATGCATTCATAAAATAAAATATGTTTATGTACAAATTCATTCTTAGAAATTATTTGCAAGCGCAAATTCTCAAAATATTACTATACGCTTAAGATCGCTTATGTTTTCTCACTAATTTGGGATGTTTGGGGAAATATTTACAAAATAGAGTAGATAAAGGACTAAATATACCCAATCTAGTAATTAAACAATAAAGTAATTAAAAAGAAGTTCTTCCTCTTCAGTCCTTTAATACAGATCATTATAATTATTAATTAAAAATGATGAAATAAGTTAATTGTAAAATGTACTAAACAAATTAGTTCTAAAAAATGGAGTTGAAAATTCCTAAGAATTGAGTTTCCGTTTCAATATCTCTGTCTATTCATATCGTTTCAATTTAATCTTCTAACAATATATAAAGCATTTCAAAGGCCTTATTTTCCTAAAAGTTGAGTATAAAAGTGCACTTTTGAAAAGGACATTAAATATAAGATATCATGAAATTTTGATATCTTATATTTAAATTGCATGCTAATATAATTCCTTATCTCCTATAACATTTCACATTTTAAATTCATTTATATATTATCATAAGATTAAGGATCTTAGAAATGAGGTTTTTGAAAACAAGAGAAAAATTATTCCATTTTTTAAAATCTTATTTTCAAGAACATCTGAAATGTCTTAAACCTCAAAAGCTTAAAACTGTTTATGCAAAATAATATTAATAATAAAAGGATTTACTTTTGCCTAGAGGTACAAGTACGTCACTATTTAGTGTTGGAGCCCTTAGATTAAATCCCATTCACTTGATTGATCCATGTTTCTTATCTAGTTTCGTTCTCCAAATCTTTCTGAAAGGGATAGCAACTGAAATATATTTACTCTAGATTGTAGTTCAACAGAGTTCACTCTTTCAACTCTCATATAAAGATTATATTTTTGAATTACAAAATACATTATAAACTATGCATTTTGCTCTCATGAGCTAAAATGTACTATGAAGCAGCAAACATTCTAAACTGAAGGAGTAAATGTTAATTAATTACACACTTCTTTCCATGCAACACATAAATGCTACCACTATCTATGGAATATCTTTTCGGAAATGTATATGTTGGGTATACTAAAAACGTTATATAAACTCCTATATGTTAGGCCAGCCATTAAGAAATGTAGCAAATATTAATGAAATATGTAGTATGAAATATTTGTCACTAAGCTTGAAAATTTTGAATAAAAGCAAAATTTTAAAAAAGATAAATTAAACATAAACATTAGAATAAAGTTCGCGAATATAACGAATAAAATTTCATATACAAAACATAAATATATTTTCAGTATTTTTCAATGATGAAGTATGTTATATTTAGGGAAAAAACTTGGTATCATCATTTTTTAATTTATTATTATATGTTTTTACTGCTATTTGAAATTGCAAAGTTTCCTTTTTGAAAAAAAAAATCAAATATTAAATTTAAGTAAGTATCATGTATGAATATATATTGTACGAATTCATTCAGTTAATATTTTATCTATCATTAATGTAAATTTATTTATAATCTTATCTTACCTTGCGCTAATTAAAACAGTGGTTATATGTTTCTCATAAAAAAATTTAGTTGATTTTGGAGCAAATGATTTAAATTAAAAAGGCATAAAAATTTTTGATAATTTCTTTTTAACTGAATTTCGTAACGTTGAAAGATATTATCAAAAGTATTATTTGCATGTGTTGTGATCAAGAAAAATCAAGAAATCTTAAGTTAAAGTTTCTTAAGTTTTTGCAAGATTAAAATAAATATATATTCTGTATTAATAAATCTTTTAGAATTGTGCATAATATTTATCAACTGTATAAGTTTTAATGTAATAAAAATTTCTATTATTCTATTTAATATTTTTGTTTTTTTTAACAACATTATCCCGATATCTGGTTTTGAGAATTTAAAATTCGTTGTTTAGTTTCTATAATTTTAATTATTTCTCCTCAATCTAATGAAATGTTTCAGATATTTTCTACAATTTTTCTCTTTCAAAATTTTTTTAATAAAATGAATTCTAATATAAAACATTAAAATATAAACATAATTCTTTTAATCATACTACATTTAGAGTAATTCATACAAAACTCATTAAAAATTATAGTTTTTTAATAGATTTTTATTTTAACTAGACTAATAAAAATGTTTCATAATCGAGCTTTTTAAAATGAAAATACTTTTAAAATCTCAAAATAACTTTTAATTAAATCGACAAAAAGTTTTGTTTAAGTTTCATGTTTGAATATTTTTAAACATTGTTTCAAAGTTTATACATTATCAAATTCTAAATTATTTTATTATTTAACCTAGAAATCGACTTAATTTTACATAATTTGTTCATTATGTTGAGAAAAAGTCTGAAAATACTTTTGTATATTTTATTTTTCATGTCTATTTATAATCATGTAGTAATCTGGGTCGTGAAGTTTCTCTCCTATAAATAAGAAATACAAATTTTTTGCCAAAAGTGTAAATAATAAATTTACCAAAATATACAAGTAAATTTTCATTTTAAATCTACATCTTATCTAAATTTGCATAACATTTGAATACAATATTACATGGATCCTACAAATAATTCCTGATATATTATAACCCATATCATTAAAAATTATTTCATGTTAAAATACATAAAAGTTGAATATATATATATATATATATATATATATATATATATATATAATTTTGAGTATACGTACAATAATTAATACACATTAAGATACTCTGTGCACAAATTATTTTATATGTTAATAAGTCAAATAGAATTACTTTTTGGAAATTAATAAAATAAAACCTGATTTAATGAAATAATTAAACCAATAGAATGATAATTGCTGAAATAGAAGATTTCTTACGTTTATGTTTAGATAATAATTTCAAATGTATAACTATGCAAAGTCGTTAGCTTTATTATAATTTTTGTATATAATCAAGATTTACTTTTGTAAATTTGTATTTTAAGTTATATAGTTACCACCCTTTTTATTATTAAAATTCTTTCCATTTTTAAACCGAACCGTTATTTTTACACTAAATCTTCGAAATATAAATTTATATCAATTTATTCTACTTTTAAGTAAAATTTATGCATATAATATAACAATAAGCTATCGAATTAATTTGAAGGATTTTCTTTTTCCATAAGAAATAAAAAAAGTGATAATAATTTCCAAACAAATGCATGCGAAATATATTTATAAATTTATGTGAGCAAAATACATCAAAAATTTATTACTTATCTGTAAATTTATAATACTGTATATATTTTACATTAATTAAAAACATGAAGTAAGAATGGAGCGAATTTTATATTCTAACTCAACAAAATCATATTTTAAAAGAGTTTTAAATTATAATGTACTTTATTTATGTAGAAATTTTTATAAAAATAAATTTATTTTAATTAATGATAAGAACTAAAATTTGAATAAACTGAAAATTGTATTGAAGAGTATGATATTTTAAATTTACATTTGTGTACATTTTTGATCAAAATTTTGTAAAATGTTTGTTGTTTATAAAATCTTTTCGTTGGCAATTGTTATTAAAATTTTACTACTTTTATATCCTTATTGCTTATTTCGAATGTTTCAAATTCAAATTTTGCAAAAATGGTTTGTCAAAGATTAATAATTTACATAAATGTGAAATTCTTTTTATTCTTATTGTTCATCTAATACAACGCCATTCATGTGGAATCACGAGGAGAATATATTTTGTTTATACTGCAAGAATTAAGATTTAATAATAGTGCATTATTTAAATAAATATCGAAATAACAAATGAGAAAGGCTTCATTTATATTAAAAAAGAATATGGTTGTTTGTGTTTAATATCAAATTTAGATTATTATTCATTCATTACACATCTAAATTATTATGAATTAATTTTAAAAAAATTGGACAATGTCATGCATATCTAAGCTAATTTGAGATTACTGTATCATATAAGTACTTAAAATTTTTGCTTAATAATTTTTCTGCGCTGCATTTTACTAAAATTTGATTTAAACATACACAATCAATTTCTATATAACATTTTCCAAACATATTGATGATTACTTCAAGAGTTAAAATTTTCATTTTACAGTTGCTCGAAAATTTTTCAAAGTATTGGTCAATTTTGATTTTTTGTTAGATGGTATTAAAAGTTTCTATCAACATGGAAATTTTCTTTATAAAGTACGTTGTTTAAAATATAAAAAACTGATGTCATTTTTCTATATTATGATTGTAAAAATTGAACATCGTTAAGTATATTAATTTAAACAATAAGAAATTAATTTAAATACCTATTTATTTTCAGTGGTATTTCATTTGAATGTTGAATAGCTTAATACTTGATTCAGAAGAAACGGCACTCAGTATTTTAAAGCAAAGTAAAAGTTTGCAAAAACTTTTATAAAATATACAAAACATTCGTTAAAGCGAAATACTTTACAATCAGGAAAATCATGATAAATTTTTACTAACTGTTGTTATTAAAAACATCAACTAAGAAAGAAAGAGCTATCATATAATATGGGATTGTAATGTTAAAATATTATGTTAAATATTTAGATTACCAAAGTAAATTTGTTTATTATATGCTAAGTAACATTAACTATAATGACAAATAATGTTAACTGTATTTACTATAAAGCTGTGACAAATGAATAGAACGTTGCAAATTATAATGATACAAAAACTACTGAAGTATTGTACTACAATTTTTGCGCAAAGAAAAATTAACTTTAAAATTTCCAAATCAAGATATAGACTTAAATCTGTTAAAACATTCAAGAATTTAGTTCATTTATTTACTTAGAAAATTTAATGCTAAAAATATGCGGGGTTTTTTATTAAACTTTATGATTTGTGTGGATTAAGTACAGTTTTAAAAGACAAACACCTTACAACAAAATATTAATGATAATTGAAACAATAATTTAAATTTAATTTTTAATTATTAATAAAATATTCATATTTCGATTTATTTATTTGCATTTTTAACTATTAACTTAAATAAAATTCAAAACTTTGTCCCAATTTTCTTTCTATAATTTTCATTAAAATAAAGATATACATACCAATATTTTTAATATATATAATATCTATATCTATTAATATATATACTATCAAAAATTAAGGAAGAAAACGAAAAATATGGCAACTTCCACTTTGTAGAGCATTATGAGGTTGGTTGGTTGGATTTTATGGCGCAAGGTCCAAAAATGGACATGCTGCGCCAAGAACATTATGAGGAGTGAAAAAGAAAAGATGCGTTCAGAGCAATAATTTAGTTACATGTAAAAAACTAAACTGTATTATTTGAAAATTATTCAAGGTATTTAATTTGATGGATGGTCTCCTCGTACAATTATGACTGTCAATGCTTTGCATTGGAGCAGCTTGTCCTACTTTTGGACATGGCGCCATAAAACCAAACCAGCACAAACCAACCATCAATGCTTTGCATGAATCCTACTTTAGATAATACTATTCCATTTGCATAGATCTCCATGTCTTTACAATAATAAAACCTTGCTCTTGAGGCGTTCAAAAGTGTCCTTAACATGCTCAATTGGATTTAAGTCCTGAAAACATCCAATCTATTCCCTATTCTCTACTGTTTGATATTTAGTCAAGTTCACTGCAAAATGAGACGTATATGAGATTTTTCATCATCATACACTTAAGGAAAGAAATTACTGGTAGCTTCATCATGAGCTTCGATCTGAGTTTTCAGTATTACGTCTATGTATACTGGGGACATCAAGTGTTGCCATTGTGAATGTGATGTAAATTTTTAAGTGTCAAGTTATTCTCATTCTCACTCATTCCATCAACTCATCTTGAACTGAGGAGTCAAAAAGTTTTAAGTCGTTTCAAATGACTCTCTGTGTAAATCAAAATTTGTTTTTAACCAATTTCCAAAGTAAATCGAATTTGTCATTTAACAGGACAAAACTGGTTAATTGCATTTAGTACCCAGCTTCAATGTCCATCACGCAAACAATTTCCATTCATTCGGTATCTTGAGATTAATGAAATATAAACTATTGGAACAAATGATAATCCTGATCATTTTAGTTATTTACATTAAAATATTGGTAGAGATCATCTTGATAAACATATTTAGGGTATTTTTGCTTCAGATATATTTTTAGTTGCCAAAATAAACTTCATCTATATATGAGTACTGTTTACTATTTTGTCTAACAGTGCTATCAACAAGATATTATTTGTCATCATTTGCTGTGGTAAAATGTAAATGACTTTGTCCTGATAGACGGCAAACGTTTCTAGTTTTTTTAAATCGACTCTATAGCTATCAAATGACACATCACATAATCGTTATTATTTGTATTTGCTCAAATTCAAATACACCGACAATTCGTCGTGGATTTCAGTAAATCAGGTTATTATATCCTTTACAAGTAACTTTTTCTCAAAACAAAAGCAAAACATTTGAATTTCATCTATGAGACAATGAAAGAGAAACTACTGCGGTATTAGAGTACGGTTACATTCTCCATAATTATTTTCCATTTTTTAACATAATGAACATTGATTTGTGAATTGCATTTGATGTTTACTGTATTCTATTATGCTTTAAATTATGGATGTTTTATTTGATGCATATTATATAGACATGTGCATGAAAATGAATTTCCTTCTAATGCTTCACAAATTAGTACAAGATATTGTAAGAAAGCTAAGTTATACGATGATAATGTGATAAACGAAGATATTTGATAATTTTGACTGCTTAATAATCAAAAGCAGCTATTGTTAAAATGTTGAATAAGTGTTTGATTTCCAAGAAGATGTTTTATTGATAGTAAGCTCTAGTATCGTATCTCAAGGGAGAAATCAATTGAACAACTGCAAAAATTCAACTCAACCGACGGGCATGTGTAAAGCAGAAGATATCTAGTGTCTGATGTGCTATTGTACTTCTGCTTTAGATCTAGATGCTGCATCTAAATCCAAGATCAAAATCGAAACCCATAGAATTCTGATTTGTCACTAGACCACAACCATAACATCATGGAATTACTCGCTTACTTCTGATAATCAAAGTTAAATTAATGTATTACATAAAGATCAATATTTAGAGACTAAAAACATTGCATGAATTAAGCTAAAATATTAATATAAGTGCTTGACATATCAAAGTATCGTTTCTGTAAACTATAGCAATATTTATAGTATATTTTAATTTAAAATTTGGAAAATTAGGAAAAGGCTCCGGAGTTAGAAAATCAGATTTTTTTCCAGAATTGGATGAATTCTTAAATAGGGGGATTTCAAAATCTTTTTTCTAGTGCACGCAGAAAAATCGGTAATATTTGTTGATTTTTAAATTAAGTTTGATCCACAATTTTATATTTTTTTCTAAAGAAAATTCCTTTAAATAAGGCGACAAAATACTATATAAGTTAGAGAATCTGTATTCTAACAAATAATACTTCCTTCAACTTATTTTTTAATGTTTCTGGAATGTATTGAGATATAGTTGAATATTCTTCAAGACTACCAAATGAGATTCGTTTAAAATGAATTAAGATAAAATCTATATTACATGCTTTCTTAATGAAAAGACAAAAATTTGTAGTATAATAATTACGAAACAACTTTAAACTCTTAATGAAGTAATTGCTTATAATTAAATTTCAGGAAAAATTATTAAATATTCCTTTTTTTGTATTATTTTAATTTCATACATTTTTGATTTTAATTAAACAGCAAAATTTTTGACTGAACATATTGAATGAATCAAACATCACTTCATAATCTTATTCTGTCAAACGGCGTCCTTAAAAATGTTTAGACTTTGAATTTCGATTTACGAATGAAATTAGCATTTTTATACTAAAATACAACGCATGCTTATTGAACTTAGACGAATGCATTTAATACAGAGTTTCATGTACTTCAAAATTTCTTTCCATCAAATCAAACTTTCCTGGGGTGTGAAACTGATATGAGATTTTAATGGTTTCATATGATATGAAAAGGCATTGTTTGATACTTATTTGCTTGCAATGACTTTCCAACTGTCTATTCCGATCTTCGAACTGAAGAAAACACTAAACACAACTAATGGTTTCGTAATTTTGATCCATGTTCAAGTAACGAGATCAACAACTGAGCTGGCTCATTCTTCTCCACACCACGCAACACCAGTGGAGATACATTAATACCACGGCCTATTTTACATGTATTACTGTTAATGAATACGCTGGAGTTTCAGATAGGCCATATGCAAAATCCATTATCTTGACCGCGAAAACGAACCATCCTTCAAGAAGGCTACAGCGGCTTCATAAAAAAGTAAAATTTTCTTTTCATATTCTTTTAATGTTCTATATTCCAAACACATTGTTATGTTTTTTATCTTTTTTATTTTTAAATAATATAATATAAAACTTGAAGAAATCTAGAGTAGACAAATAATTCAGAAAGTTAAAATCAAAAAAGGAAATAAATAAATAGAAATAAAATTAATACTTTTAAATTAATCACCGCTTCCGATAGACTGTTAATAAATGAATCAAATTAATACATTTATCTTATCAGAAATAAACTATTTTCATTTTTATCTTTTGTTAGACAGCCTCTCTTTATAAAATACACATTTGCAATGTTGATATTATAGGAATCCAAAATCAGAAAAATGCCATTTCTCCCCCAGTTCCATTATTTTCCTTTCATGTGGCTTGTATTCAATTTTCAAATGGAGGGGAAGAGTCAAAACCAAAAAATTGTTGAACTGAAGCCTAAATTGTAGCAATTTGTAAGCGGCCCCTAAGAGGGTGTCCGCAAAGCAGGAGAGAGAGCAAATCAGGATAATACCTTCCCTCCGGAAAGCGTCCCTTTTCAAAAGATCCGCAGTCGGCCGCTTACGTCAATAGGCGGCCTCGCTTTATGGCCACCTACCAACCCCCGATTTCTCGTGTGTGTGTGTATGTGCGTGCGTTGCCATGGGATCATGTTGCCATGACAACCATCTTCTTTTCTCTCTTCTAGCTCTTTACTCCAGGAGTTATTTCTCCGGCTCAATGAGGGGGATCGTCAGAGCAAGATGGGTTCATCAACACTCCAGTGGTCGGCCATTGTGCTCCTCGGGAATCGTTTGGCTTGTCGCCCATTAATTGCCCACCGACCATACCCCCCGTACCACCGACCCCTCATCATCCTAGCTGGGGCGGTAAGGGCGGGCGCCCAGGTGGTGAGTTGATATACCAGATGAGGTGTGGAATTTTATGAGAGTAGCGAGCGCCCTGCAGAATCCGGGGCTGATAACAATGTGCGGTGGATAAGGGGTTTTCGTAAGAGAAATGGAGTGGGTCGGGGTGTAGCATTTTCTGCAGATTGTTTTATCAGGCACTTTGGGGGCTGCTTGTACGTGGGCTCTTAATAGTATCGAGGATTTAGTGCTGGATCGTAAAGTTTAGAGACTATGGTGGTGCTTGACACTTTAAGCCCCAATTTTCCGATAGCTGTTTCTGAGTGAATACACGTAGCAACGATTTTTCATTGATGGGGCCTTTGATCCGCCGCTTGATAATAAATGGCAGCAAAACCTCCATTGATTATCAATGTGTACGCCTTAAATGTGAAGACATAGACCATAACTTTGTAGAAATTTTTGTACCGCTTCAATGCTAAGATATCGAATTTAACTTTGAAGAAATTTGTACATATTTTGAAAAATCATTGTTTAACGACAGTCAAATCCACTAACAAGGAAAAGATGCAATGAGCATATCCATTTCATCAATGTCGTAAAATGTTCAAGCAAACTTCCCATTAGCATGCATTATTTTTAATTCCATTAAGATAGGCTATATTCCAATTAATGAAAATTTATTTAACAATGGCCGACCGATGGTTGAGTGGTTAACGCTCCTGACTCATGAGCTGTGGGTCCAGGGTTCAAAACCCGGTTCGGCAAGGGCTGCTACTTTAAGTAGCATTCTTGGATATCGAATTGGATATTTTACATGTTTACTTCCTTATTTCACAAAGTGGTAGGCTCAGAATTTATTAAAGATTACTCAAAATAAAACTGGAATAACAAATTCATGAAATAACTATTTGATTTACTAATATTCTACAAAAAATTTCTCTTTGATCTAAAATTTCAATGTGAATTTAAAAATGCACGTTTACAACAAAGCTATGAATTTTTGCATACCATTTTTGACATTCAATTTTATAGGAATTTATTATTAAGAAATCTAATGAGAAGCCTAAAATTACATTTCATTAAACATTTTGCTAGTTAACTTAAAGCAAAAAGCTGATTTACAAAATTGGTCGCTCTTTTATGTTAATTTAAGTTATCATAATTGAAGTGTTTCATTTTATGTACGTTTTATCGCATGAATATATATATACACATATAATATATATATATATATATATATATATATATATATATATATATATATATATATATATATATATATATATATATATATATATATATATATAATGAAATGTTATATTTCTCCCTTATAATTACATAACATTTAAAAATGAAATTTTTTAATCTCCAAATTAGTATAATTTTCAATTGAAAGATGTCATCGCAAACGCACATTAAAAATTGCATCAAAAATATTTTAAAGTTATTAATATAGTTAATGCAACCATATTCAAATGACGAATAAAAAGTAACTTTTATAAGTTCAAAAATATTGAGATGAAACAAATTCATAAAAGTACTGGAAACTAAATTATGGAGTGGTGGGAAAATGTTGAAGTTTTTTTTTATTTTATTTCAAACGGCTTTGATTTTCCTATGACTTTTAAAAGTTTTATAATAGGTTATTACAATTTATAAATAAGTTTTCCAATTCTATGTAGTAATAAATGAAGTAATAGCTAAGGAAGCATTTTTGCATAATTTACTGTACGTGAAAAGTGTACAGAATCCTTCTTGAAAATATGTATCAAACTTTATTCATTGTAAAGAAACTTAGTTATTTTCAATTAAAATAATATAATTTAAGCCAATTATTTATTTTCGATTTAATCAGCAGCTAATTGCCAAAGGACATTAAAGGGGTTAAAATATTGCATACAGATTTTTTCATTCATAAAAGGAAAGTACTAATGGAGTTTACAAATGGAAAGGAAATTATGTTACTAATGGAAGTCTTATAAAACTTAAAATTTTTCTTGATCTAATTTAATGTACTTATCTTTAATAATAATACTATCACCCAAAATCATACTATTTACTTCCCTACATGATTGCATATTATTTTATATATCAAGAGTCTGCAAGTAATTCTTATAAATGATTCATGCTAAAAAGAGTTGCAACCAAATTTTGTAAGCATGACATATCAATCTAAAAAGATGTCTGGTTTATAAATGAGAGTTTAAATTTATTTTATCGTAAAACAAAGCTAATATAAAAATTTTATAAAATTTCAGCATTAAAATTAAGGAAATGTAATTGAGAAATGGTAACACTTATAAAACAATTATCTAATTCTGATTCAATTTGCCTTCGCATTTTAAGCTGAATGCTAAAACTATTATCACTATTATTATTACGAGTATTAGTTTTAACTTTTAATACAAATAAACTTTTAATTTTGTTATCTATTTATCTTATTATGTGCAGAAAATTAGAAAATATTTTAACAAGAGAAGTTGCTTGAAAAATATTAGGATCAGCATTTTTATAGGAAACCATTGCTTAATAATGTTGCTCATGTGATCTTCTTAACTTAAAAACATCTATTAATGAAAATTTCTAGCTAGTTAGAGATAAGGATAGAAAATCAACCACAATAAATATTAAAGTATTCAAAATAAATGTCGCTAAAGATCTTTGAAATATTATACGCATAATTAGTGGCCTAAATCACATATAAACGATAACTATGAACTAAAGAGTGTTCTGCTTGCTCATTAAAAGCAAGGATAAAATTTTTATGTGGAAAAAAATCAGTTTTTAGTTTTGTGCAAAAGAAGTGTTAAACCTTAAAATTGTTGCAAAGTTTTAAAAAGCATATTAAAATAAAATTTCAGTGTTCATAAGATTCATTAGAGTATAGCATGGATGTTGGGTTATGAATAAAAATTTTGACTCTAATGCTAGGTAATGAAAAACATATTGTTTGATGATAGTCAATATAGTTAAAATTTTAATTTACTAATCTATGAACATTGAATTGAAAAAATAACATGACAAGATGATAACAGGGAATTACTGAGATGCTTTATATTGTTTATGAGACATTTACTCTTTGGTGATTGCAAAAAAATATTCGAAAGTGATCGATTGATGATTGGAAAGAAGTTGCAGCAGCAATTTTCTTTAAATTCTAAACTACATCGTCAATTAGCTAAACTTTTGTTTCTTTATTCATGTAATTTAATCTTGGAAATAATATTTCAAAAACAATAAAAGCTGATTTGAAATACAAGTTAATTTTCCTTAAGAAGTACATTTATTAATTTAAAAAAGTACTCCTCTAATAAAAAAGATTACCTTAATTGTTTGATTGTGAGTTGAATTTCTATTTTTTTCATTTGAGGTAGGGGCAAAATATACATTCATATTTAATTGGAAACGAGCTATAGCAAAACCAAAAGTCATCATTTTTGGAAATGTTTACTTTCTTTATTATTTGAAAAAAAGCTCTGAAAATACACGAGGTATTTCTTCTTTCATTTAATGAAAATAAGAAAAATTTCTTACTTTCATTTTAAATGCTAGCAGATTATGAACACATTGTTTTGCTGAGGAGTCCATCAATCTTATTCGCGTTATTTGTCAAATAAAAAATAAATGTTATTAACTGAACTCTTGATATGTGCTTGAATTTTAAATAAATTGGACAACTGATAAAAATGTTTCACATTGAAGATATAATCGATCCCAAACAATCAATATTCCCTCTTTGCTGTCTACTAAAGTAAAGACATCCCCCATTTCTCACATTATGGCAGGGTCATTTCTAAGTATCAAAGTCCCTTTTCTTGTAGCTGAGTGTTATAAAGAGCTGCATCTTCTGGGTGACATATACTTTAATGCCCAGCCAACCATCGCTCTGTTTATGGTGTAGTTTTATATTCATTTCTAAACATAAAAAAGCATTATATAGCATATATTATAGGATTTTTTACTGTAGCTTATATATTACGTATTTGAAATTTTTATCCAAAGGTTTTACTAATTTGATAAGTATAATGTGTTTCAGCTTTTGTCTTAAGATTTGTCAGTTGGTTTGCATACTTGACACAACTCATTCCCTCTTAATTTTCCTTTAAAGAAGTACACTGTAAAGCAGTAGTTAGAAAGCATATTTTTCAAATGACTAAAATTTTTTGAAATTTTGAGAACGGAATTATTGTTTGTATTCAATTTAATAACAACTCTTCCTCACAAGCTTCAAACACTTTAATATTTTCCATAATGAATAGAAATTGAATATTTGTCTTAATATAACTCAGTAAAAGCGATATTTTTCTAATCAGTCTAGATTTCTCTAAATTAACATAACTTACTTAAGTATTTGCAACAGTTGTAGAAAGATTTAAAATATGTTTTTAAATCGAAAATGCTTAATCCAAAATAAATACGACAGTTTTTAATGTCTCTGTATTTTTATCTTTACCATTTTTAATAGCAAAACTCGCGAGTGCAAATTTAATTCCTTCAAAGAGCTTGAAATCATCCATTGAGTTTTGTCAATTCTAATAGTGAATTCTATGAAAAAATTTTTTTTATTTTTTTATTCGTTTACAAATTTTATAATTCTGTTTTTAATAAACGTTCCTACAAATTCTTACTTCTAAATATTGATAACACACTTTTTCCCGAATATTAACAAGCTAACAAATCCTATTTGTCAATAAATTTAGTTTACTATTTATAAAACGATGTATCAATAATAATAATTGAAGGAAATCGTTATTCAATTACTATCCATTACTGAAGGAATTTGTTAATCTATAAATGAAGATGTTTTACTTCGTCAATTATGGAATAACAATTAAGGATTTCATTACAAAGGAGTCGTCAATTAGGGATTAACAAATGAGGATTTCATTACAAAGAAATTCAATTACCAACGAAGAAAGAACAAAGAAAGTTTTATGGCTAGGTATACTTTTCAAAGTTAATTTAAACATAAATGAAAACATTTTATCAGAGCTGCAATAAAAACAGCAAAATTCCGATTGAATGTTAATAGTCCTCACCGGAAGTTTACATGAATAATATTTTGACGCTAAGTCTTGACAAGACAAGTTTTCTTTCCTGCAAAGGCGCCAAAGGAGCAAACAAACTCCTCAGAGTGTAAACAAGGTGCAGAGCACAGCGCGAGAGAGGAGCTGGAGGACAAGGGTGGTGGTCAGCGGTCATCGTAATCCATTCCTTCCCCATAACCCCGCTCCTGACCACAGTCCACCTGCTTTTGCCACTTCTGCTCCGTAATTGGCCTTTCTGTCACGCTTGGCCCCGCACTCTGCACTTCTCTAGGGTTGCCGCGGGAATTGAAAGGATTAGGAGAGATCGCCCTTTTGGTGTACCGTCTCTGATAATGGCGCGGAATATGCATTTTGGCAAGGTTAATGAGGATTATAATTTTCCTCGCTTACTGGCGGTGTCGCGCTATCCATGCCTTGCCAATAAATTATTTCCACTGGGTAGTGGGCATATTCTTCTCCTCGTGAAGCCTCGTAAATGAAATTTTAATCATTCTACAACGAACAGCAACTTGTGTGTGATTCATGGCTTAGAGGGGATTGGTCCGAAATAATTTACTGGGCTTAAGCCTTTTCTCTCACTTCTATTTATAAATTTGTAGATAAATTAATAACAATATTCATATCTATGAAGTAATTTAAATCTGTAGAATTTCTCCTTAATGATATTATTTGAGTTAGGCAATAAATTTTTTAACTCTTCTGAAAAATAAAGAATAGAATTCCTATTAATCAAGTTCTTTGAAATGGCATAAGGCAATTCTTTGTTATTTACAATTAGAAATAAGTTACTCTTTGGTTATTCAAAGAGAGAACAACGTAGTACACAATTTTCTTCAATAAAATCTTCAAATTTTCATACTAAGAATTATTTCAAGATTAATTCAGTTTCTTGCATAATGTTATTGCAAATATCTTTAGAAAAAATTTACCCTAGTAAAGTCCACAATTTTCCCTTTTAATTAATCCTTTAGGAAACATTGCGTACAACATTGTATAGAAAGAATTATACTTTTTTTTCTTATCCAAATTTAACTATGCTTTTGAATATCAATCATGAAATTACAAATATATAACCTTTCTTTTTACAAAGTACTTTATTTGAAAATATATTAGTAATTGCTGATTTTAAAACTAGATTAAAAATAGCACCAACATTCTTCTAATTAGCCTTTAAAATAAATAACTTTTATTAACATAATTAAATTATAAATGTGAGTATTCTCGATTCTGTAAAAGAGTTCCATATTTTTTAAAACTTTCACTAAATTTAAACTATAAAAATTTACTATAAGCTATTAGTAAAGCATTATTAAAATGCTTTAAGTTGTGTGTTTACTAGTTTAAATAGAAATACAGTGTTCTTTTCAAAATGATATCTGCTGCATGATATAAAAACATCAACAATCATTGGTGCTGAATGAATTATGTTGTGGTAGAAACGGATTCCTGTTGAATCACACATCCCCACTATATTTTTCCTAATTCAGCATTGCGACATTTTTTTATTTAGGAAAAGTAAAATGAAGCTACAAAATTTGTAAGTTTTTCTTAAAACCATTTCGACACAAAGGTTAGTAATCCCCATCAAAGTGATTTTCAATAAATACTTAAATTACTTTCAAATTTCTATAGCATGTATAAAAAATTAATTTTTATTTTTAGTTAAAAATTAAAATTTTTAGTTTAAAATACAAGCTAAAAACACTTTTAATACAGTAATGTGTGTACCACAATATAAAATTACTACTTCACTGAAATCTTTGATCATTTATTTTAGTTTATTATATTCATTATATTTTTGTAAATATTTGCATACATTCATGTGGCTAATATAAATAAATAAAAAGTTTTACTTTAATTTTTTTCTTACTTAAAATTCATTTTTGACCACTTATGTTAAGTCTTTATTGATAGATAATGATATTTATTTTGAATTATTAGCTAGATATCTAATGACATTCACAGTACAAAAAAGGCACATATCTATACTTTTTAAGCCCACTTAGAATAATATCATTAATCTTAATTGAAATTTCTTATTTAAATAACATTGTTCATGTTGGTTGTAATAGTATTTTTTCTTCTCTGTGTAATTAATTTTTATCACTAACGCACAATATATATTATTATGTATTCACTCTGCATTAACAAACTGTATATTGTATTAACTGTAATGACAAAAGTATAAATATTATAATCTATAGTTAAATGTATACTTATATATATATATATATATATATATATATATATATATATATATATATATATATGTATGTGTGTGTGTGTGTGTGTGTGTGTGTGTGTGTGTGTGTGTGTGTGTGTGTGTGTGTGTGTGTGTGTATGTATGCATATATATATATCATATTAACGTCCTGTAATTCATTTTAGAGTAAACACTTACGTCATTTAAATTGTTGATATCATGTGAAAAATGCTATATAAATTGTTTGGGAAAATATTTTAGCTATGTCTTAATGTTCTTTCCAAGCGTGAATTGTTTTATTCCATCACACATTAATAAATTGGTGTCACAATTATTGCAGAAATGTTATTGAAATTACATGAAGCGAAACTCTTAATTAGCATACTTATCACAACTAACATATTAAAATAAGTTTAATAATAGCATAGATTAATATAATAGATTAACTTGGAAGTTTATTAATATCATCCAAGTTAATCTTACCACTCATATAAAAGGTATAATCGTTCTGTAAGGTTCTAGTAGATTTCTTTCATAAATAATCTTTCATAACAAACAACACATTTATATGTGGCCTTAAAAAGAAACATATCATCAATATTTTAAAGTAATATTAATAATGGTTTATCAAACAGCAAGTATGGCGATTATAATTGTCACATCTCCAACATTCCATATTATTAAACACTGTTTATCAGGGGTATAAGAACCCTTATTACTCCATGATTGTTAACATAATCTATGAGTCAGGAAAACAATTGCTCACTGAGATTTTCACTGCATTCGAATAATGGCAATCATTACGAGCCATTAAAATTGCTGCACCAAGAAAATAAAGAACGACACTTGGGAAATTTATACGTCACAAAAAATACGATAAGTGTTTCGACGCATTAATATAAAATAAGTAGTAATATTGATATCTACGATATGCTTAAATGAAAAAATTGCGCAGGGGATTTCCACATAAAAATTATATTTGAATGCTATCGTCTGGCAAAAAGATGACAAGTTGTGCCTCATGTAAGAAATAAAAATACTTACCACCCCATTTTGAACTTTTATACTGGTCGAATTGTAGCCTAGTGCGGAGTATCATTTCCCACTACTGCTATTTCGTCAATCGTGATTTCATGACTGTGGGTAAAACATTGAACTAAGAAATTCAGGACGTTTCCATCATGAAGGACATTCCATCAATGAGATATAGCATGGAAAGCTGTGCAACAGCCCATTTTCATTCACAATCGAGAAAATAGAGATATTACCTTTATGAACCTTATGTATCATATAGTCATCTCAAGAAATAAATCGTTTGCAAAGCAACAAATACCTTTACGAAAAGTTCGATTATGTTTGTAGTAGTACGGACCCTCAATTTAATGACCAATGTTTTGGTCCCCCTAGGAAAAGCATCACAAATGGAAGCGACTACGATGGAATGACAAACAGTAAATCTGAATGAAAGAATAGTATGATGGCATGTTTTGAAAGAATCCATGGTTTGTTTCAGCATCATGATGGTCACATCTATTTTAAATAGCCTCATGGAAAACTTGCATTGCCAGCGTGCAATTGACTAGCCTATCATTGGGAATAATGATATAGACTGCCATTGGATAACATGCCATGGTCATATCTTCCGAGCATGATAACAACCTTAAACATCTGACTTAGCATTTCTTTTCTGGTAAGTCCCTTGACTTTACTTTTTATTCAAGTCTTGAAAAAGGTTACACCTCAGCAGAATAATGCTTAACCATATTTTTCTGATATTGTTCGAACAATCTTTGATAACTTACTTGTACATTTTCTCTAATCTCAATTTAATTCGATGCCAATGTGTAAACCTAGGCAAGTGCTATTAGTGTTGTCAGAAATGGTTGTTCTAACTACCAATTTTTCAGAATATATACTTTAAAATTATTTGAAAATTTAATCAATTATTATTTCCAGTATAACATCCCATGTATATATAGTGTAGCGTCAGAAATGGTTGCTTCAACTACCGACTATTCAGAATCTATACTTTAAAATTACTTAAAATTTAATCAATTATTATTTCCAGCATAAAATCCACTGTGTATATATAGCGTAGTGTCCGAAATGGTTGCTCTAACTACGTACTTCTCAGAATCTATGCTTTAAAATGTTTTGAAGATTTAATGAATTATTATTTCAAATATAATCTGCTTGTCTAATAAATATAATTTCGTCATTTTGATTTCTTCATGTAACATCTTTAATGGTATAAGTAAAGTAATGTATAAATTAAAAGCAATTGAAGAGAATCTTAGAGAATATTAATTTTGCATGATTTTTAATTTTGCTCAAATTAATTTACTAACTTATTAGAAAAACTTTACTAGCGTGAAATTAATTTTATATTTACTCAACTTAATCTGAGTCATTAACTATAGATTTTTAATAAATAATTTAATTAATTCCTGCTCTTAAACTTGTCTGCAGCATTATTAAAGCATAAACTAACTTAAGTTTAGAGCATACTTTACCTTAACTTTCTTTTTCAAAATAACTAAAAATAAGCTATATCATTTTTCTTGTAAATTTTTGATCAGCTAACTCGTCTATAATTACTACACTCTTTGCCCGTGTTGAAGTCAGGAATTAACCATTAAAAAATTCCCATGATACTTTCTTCTTAATTTATCAAACAAATTTTTCCAAACTTAGAGAAACTGTTTTGGTTGGCCAAAGTGATTAATTCGATTAGTTCTTAACCTTTTGGTTTTAAGAGGACACAATAATTGCGATCATTAGAGGCTAAGTAAGTGATTATGCTTCATCTCTTCCTCGCTTAAAATTCTTTCCCCACTTGATTTGGTGGCAGTAGCGATTAATCGATGTATTGCGTGATATGCATGAACATCAATCGATTATGAATAATCCCTTTCTAATTTTCACATTTGATTATTTAACAATAAGAAGCAATTAGCAAGCTACTTAGATCCAATCATTAAAAATTGAAGTTTGGGTTTCAGAAATCCCATTTATTTATTTCTCGAAATAAAACGATGTTGTCAGAGTCATCAATGTGTTTCTTTAATAGGAAATTTGTCAATAGTATCATAAATTTTGAATCTCGATTTTGATTTGAAGTTCAATACCAAAGTTGATGCAAAATAATTAATAGATTAATGTATCAATACTAAGTTGGTATTAATATATAATTAAAAAATTTGAAATAAAAAATCCAAAAATCTAATAAAATAGTAAAAAAAATTTTAAATTAAATTTCTTTTACTATTTTATTAGATTAAAGATTATTAGATAATAAATTTTTATTATTTTTTCTGATTATAATAATTTATAAATAAGGAATGCAAAATGATATAAAAGACAATTCGTAGATAGTGGTGACTGTATTTTTTCACCATTTGAGAACTATGAATATAATACGCTTCAAAAAACTATATTACTGATCTTTATATTTTTTGTTAAATAAAAATGAAAAACACGAATTACCTCCTTATAATTATCATTAAATTATTTAGTTGAATAAGGAACTTAAATCTCTCTCTCTCTGTATATATATATATATATATATATATATATATATATATATATATATATATATATATATATTATATATATATATATATATATATATATATATATATATATATATAAAGTACATGTTGGAAACAATTAAATTTATAAAACTATTACATATTAAATTAAAAACATTTCATTATACTCAATAAATTTAATAAATTTTGGGGTTCGATGTAGAAACGGGTGCCACTTGATTTGGCAATACATTTCAGTGATAATTTTTAATTTATGGTAACCCAGGCAAACCTTTTTGTCTAGTTTTTGTGTAACGGCCCTCTTGTTAGTCACATCTTAGCGCCTATCTTGGAATCAAAAAAGTTGCCAAAGAATCAAGAAGTACCCGATTGTAAACTTCTACCAAATTTTGTAATGTGAATATGAAAATAAAGAATAAAATACATTTATAAAGTATTAACTCTTAGAGTAAATTAAATTTTCTGCTACACAAGAATATAACAGAAATCTTTGAGAGCACATCTACTTTTAAATAAAATGAATATTCCTGAATTTTTGAGCAAACTCTTACAAAGTGTGAGAAATACCAGGGAATTGTTTTTGAAAATTGTGAATTTATTAATTTGTGAAATGTCTTCATTTCTTATTCAAAAATAATCCCCCTGTGGGATGACATCCCTCTACGAGAGAAATGGATTTTATTTTTGTTACTTGTATTTGTTTAGTTATATTCCGATACACTTAATTAGAGCCTATCTTGTATCGCATATCTATCTGAAAATTAAAGAAACAAAGGGTCCTCAAAACTATATTTTAATGATCAAAGCAATGTAACAAAGATTTAAAGTATAAATCAAAGATTTTTGTTTTAATAGTAGTATTTTCAATTTCATCAAGACTTAAATTTGACTACTAATATATATAGATTTTTTGTCATTGATTAAATCACATATTTTAAACAAATGCATATAATAAAAGCTTCATTATTTACTTTTACTTCATTTATTTTCTTATAAAATTCACTATTATCTCATAAAAACCTGAATGTGGGAAAGCTTAAATCAAGAAACATTAATTTTTTGTAATAATTTCCGAAAACTCGTAACATTTTTCATTAGAAGTTTCACTTTTGATACTCTAATTATGTGAACAGATCATTACTTCCATCAGTAAAAAAATGTAGAAAAAAAAGATTCACATAAACAAAACATTTTTTTTAATTAAATCAAGCTTACCAACAAGATAATCCTATTCCGACCACTTACAACTCACCGAGTGCACTAAAACACTAATTTTAGAATGGTGAAGATTTAACAGAGAGAAATTAAGCATCTTTCATCCGCTTATAAATTAATGAATATACCACCATTAAAAAGTATTCATTAATTTTTAAATGTGTATTAAGCATTTTAGAAAAAAAACGTTAAACTTCCAATAATCAGAAAATTCTGTTATAAGGATCCGTGGAGATTAAAACCTGAAATGCAGCCTTCGAGAAATATATATATTTAAAAATAAATTAAAACCTTCTTAATTAGTTTTTACTCAGAGCTTTATCAAGAACTTTCCATCTACCAAAGAGAATTAAAAATAATGCAATGACTAATGAAATATAGTTGAGAGTATAAAAAACACTTTAATTAAGATCCAATGAACGAAAAAAAGAAGTGACTTACTCTTTTTTTATTACCCGAAAGCCGAGGCGAAAAATATTTCTTTTTCTTAAAAATAAGAATAAAATTTTCTTTGAGAAGAAGATTGCAAATGTAACGTTGTCTTTAATAAATGCTTAATGAAATTCTGCTCTGTGTTTTCTATGAATACTAGCAGAAAATTATGGGAAAGAAGTTTAACTAAATTTATTTTCCTAATTAAAAATTTTTGTAAATTAAGCTTGTAGAACTTTGTTTTACTATTTAACTAATTTTCAAGCTTTGAGTTTTATTTTAAAAAAGAAAATGTAAATTCAAATTAAGTTTTATATATTTACTTAAATTATACTAAAAGAGATTATATTTGTATTACATTAAATAGAACATAATACAAGTTAATATTTCTGCAAGCAAATAGAATGCAAAAAAGAAATTTTCCTTACAAATTATATTGACATTGTTATTACAAAAACTATAAAACTATCTGAATTCATTACGTAAATAAACTTTTTTATTTAAATTATGCAGAACAAAGTATTAAAACCAAAAATTTGAAAAAATAATATAAAATTTAAGCAAATATTTGGAGTTGATTAAATGTTATACATAGCGGAATTAAAAAATCAATAAAATTAGAAATTTTGTTAAAATTTCTAATTTCATTGATTTTTTTTCTAATTTCATTGATTTCATGAGTTTTATTGATTTAGAAATTTTGTTAAAATTATTTTTAATTCATTAATTAAAAAATTTATTTATATTGCTTTATTTATTTACTCTGATTTAATGCTTTACTTACTTTTCAAATTAGTATTTTCTTTAAGAAGTACATTACATATATAATGGCATTAAATGAAATGATCTCATTTAAAATATATAACAGTATTATAAAGTGTTCCTCGCTTATAATTATGAAAATGAATTCTAGGATGTGTGAAGCCTTAAAACATTGAAAAAAATATGATGATTTCTGAAATCTTATAAGTTAAAAATCTTAAAAAAATATTATATTATTATTAAATAGGTTTACTTAAGCAATATTGATTTTTTCTAAGATACTATTTTCTACTAGTTCTTAACACTATTTTACACAACTGATTCCCAACGAAATTTCACATATTATTATTGTGACCTATTTTTAACATTTATGTAGTATCTTAGCAACTAATTCTAACTTAGCGTTAATAAAATATTAGTTTCTATTAGTTTAAGATAATATTCTATTAATTTAGAATTAAGAGAAATTGAATTGAGTAATAGAAAACTAATTTTTATTTGATAAACTGTATCAACTTAAATAAAATATTTGGCCGAATTTTTAACTTCTTTTTTGCGCTAATATTGAGTTATTAATACGATGTTATTGTTTGCTTTTAAAATAATGAATTCGAGTTAATATAATTATAATGGTATTATATTACGTCCTAAAACTCTTTGGCGCAAAATTTAAATCCCAGTTTACTTAAAAGTGAAGTCCCCTTTGTTTTACATTTATTTTTTTAAACTTTAGATAAAGTAGCTATGTGCGAATTATGCTTTCTCTAATCAGGATTAAGACTCAAATTATTTAACTGGTATTCAAAACTAAGCAATTATTTAATTATTGATTTAACATCGGGTATCAACATTTTGTTAATAATTATTTTTATTTTCCCCTTTACAATATGTAGCTAGAATTATGCTAAATTTTTGAAAAATATGTGTTTATACATTCAAGATCTAATATTTGAGCAAATATATCTATAAATATTAAGATATATATGTATATACGACTTTCATTCCTGGTTCTAGAAATCATTAGCAATAAAATAATCTGCATTAACTTTTGAAGAGAAAAACCAAATTAAACAAAACATTCAGTTTCAAAATTAAGTTTCCACTGACTGGGTGTGTATTTTTAGAAAAACACCATAAAACGAAAATTTGAAGACTTGATAGAATTACTTTCTTCTTGACTAAAAATGTAGAAACATTTCGAGTGAATGGTCCGAATTTTTATTACCTATACCCAAGTAATTTTTCCAAGATAGGAATTCCCATTAAAACACTTTCGTAATCAATATTTACCAGAAATGATACATTTTATTCTAGTAATACTCATTTGTGTACTATATTTAGGCTTCATTTGATCGTTAACAAAGTAAACATTCTTCGAAAAGATACTCAAAATTTTGTTTTCTGAGTATATATATATAATCAGAAATAGAGAAATGCAGTTAATTTTTATACGAATATCCATTTCTTATGGGGTCTTTTCAAACGATATTGAATTAAGTTTAAAAAATTTACATGATATAAAATATAATTATTAAGACCTGCCTGTTTAAATCAATTAATCAAATTTTACTTTGCTATTATTTTGCTATTACTATTACTAATTATTATTATTACTACTACTTGGTGTTACTTACTGCTATTACTAAGGTACATAGTATATCCTTCATTCATCTGAGTTGAAAGCTCAAGTTAATATTTTCTCATAATGAGGTGTTATATAATAACATGTAATCCTACCTTTTCTCTTTTAGTAATTCAATTTACTAATAACTGTATTGAATTTGTATAATTTATGACAAAATTATATTATTTATAGGTAATAGTTGTCTTAAAAAGTCTTTCTTATTTAAATAAATTTCAGAAATATAAATCAGAAAAATATTAAAATAAAATTTTAATATAAATATTTATGTACTTAAATTATTTTTAAGAATTAATTTGATTAGGAAAAGGAAAGTATTTTAAACTTTGTAAAATGTTTGTATTTATATAGTTATTATAACAATAACAAATGAAGGTTTTATACTTATTTACTCTTGTAAAATATCATATCTGTGTTTTAGTAATTTTCGTTCAATGTTGATAAAATTATAAATTCAAAATTTTCTTCAAATTTATTTTCTGTTTTCAAACAAACTGTTAAGTAATTAGAATAATTATGTTAATAGAGTATACTATGCAATTAAAATATTAAAAAATACATTTACATCATATTAGTTAAATAACGACAAAAGAGTATATTTAATAAACTCCCAAAGCAACTGCACTGTATCGCAAATTCAAAAATAATTCCCATCCTCAAATAAGAAAAGAAATCCCGCCAAAAATAACAAATTGCGTTTTATTGCATTTTAATATGATTAAGTCAGCTATGCATAAGTAAAAAGGTAATTTTGCGGCGCTTTCCGTTGTTTCCAGAATTTATTTAAACTAATACGTTTGTTAATGCTTTTACGACAGAAACAATGAAAATAAGTATTTATCGAATTTAGTACTCTGGGAATTTAAATCATTTCTTGTTGCTTTTATATTTACGTAAGAGCGTATTTAATATCCTCAAAGGCTCCTAAGGAGCATTAATGAACAAATGCCATTTTCCTTTATTTGCATAATCATGTGTTAAAATTCTTTTATGCGAAGCGCATTACCTATTTCCAGAACAGTAAGAGAAGAATCTATATATTGCCGGATAAAAATCATCACATTCTTGAAAAAAAGAATTTACAAATCATGTTACATTTCTGCAGTTAATATGAGGAACGCCTACCCTCCTTCTTTTCCCTCATCCACCCCCGCTTAGGAATGATTCCAAAACGAAGAGGAAGGGAGCGCTATTACGCGGTTTCTACAATTTTCATTCCCGCTTTTCTTCTTGCCTTCCTTTCTCTTCTTCAGCATCTCTTCCTCTCAGCATCCTTCATCCCGGATCTGCTCCTCCTCTTTTTCCTCCTCCTCTTGCGCTTCTTCTTCCCGGAGGCATGACGCTTTTCCATCTGGTGAATTCTGGAGTAGTGCGACTGAAGTCGTAAGGAGGTAGCGGGAGTGAGGGACAGGCAGAGAAGTGATTGGGGGTTTTTCAGGGGGGGATAGAGAGAAAGATTCTTGAAAACAGCGCTGCATGGTGGAGGTAAGGGTAGGAGAGACAAAACAAGGGGGAGAAAAATGATGGCGGAACGATAGCGGGAAAGTGGTGTACGCTCAGGAAAAAATATGGATTCTGCAAGTCCATGAGTCGAAGCTAAAGTGTAGGGGTTGTGGGGTGGATTTGCAGAGAAGTTGAGAGGAGGAAAAAAAAAGTAATGAAATGAAATAAAAAGGGGGGAAATATATCACCGCTACATAAAGCAAATAGAAAGACGATGAAGAAATTGCGGAAGATGTAAAATAAGTAACGAAAAAAAAACTGAAAAAAATTAAAAGATAAAAATATGAAGTGATTTAAAAAGCAGGCACGTTTTATGATGAAGAGCTAGAGAAGGTGGAATGTTAAGAACCCAAGAAATTTTAGACTGAGGATAATAAGAAAGAATAGTAAAGGAAGCAAAAGAAATAAATGCCGAATGCATTCCTATAAAAGACTGGTTTTAATGAGACACGTGAGAGGACAAAGAAAAATGTTTTTAATGAATGGGAAAGCTAACTGAAACGTAAAATGTATGGGGATATTTCCTTTATGCTTTTAAGATCAACTTCAAATATATAAATAATTTAATTTTAAGGAGTCAGTCTTTTGATGTCTTGATAGTCTCTTTCCTAATTATGAGATCTTATGCTGGGGAAAGTTTTACAGTAAAAAGAAACATGCTTTCATAATAACATACTGTATATTAATATTTATTTGATATTTTACTTTATTTCTTATTAGTCCATCTTAAAATAATTTCAACAAATTTACTTATATGAATTACTTTCATATACTTCTATATTTTAAATACTTTTTTTAAATGAAAGCTTTTCATAAATTAAGAATTCGTTCCTCCATTAAGTTTAATACCATTACATAGTTACAATTTTGAAGCTTTTTTGACTGCTTTCAAAGATTCCAGTCCATTTCATTTTTTCCAGTTGATTATTACTTTTAACAATCTAAAACACAAAATTGATTTCACATATTTGATTCACATAAATATTCATAGAATGATTTCACATAATTATTCATGATTTCACATAAATAGCATGATTTCACATAAATATTCATAGAATCAGTGCCAAACATTTTAAAACAAAATGCCAGGGTTAGTTTATTTATCATTTCAAGATTGGTATTTTATCCAGGTATGGCTTCAGAATTTTCTAAGTTTTCATTCCTATGAAATGTCAATATAGATTACTTCTCAGAAAATGTTTTTTATTTTTCAGAAAATAATGTATTATGGATATCAGAAAAATCACCTCAACGCATTTAAAATTCTTAGTACGAATCACTTAGGCAAACTTGTATTCTATAGAGCAAAATTCTCTAAATTTGTTCTTGACTCATGTTTTTTTTTTTTTTTTTTTGTAAACAAAAGAAGTTTAGGCATTTTAAATTTGTTCTGACAAGTTGGCAGAAGGTGCTGAACGCCGATGGTAATTACTTCGTTGACTAATAATAGGCTACACCTTTCTATAGTTCTGGGTCAATAAAAACAGCAAGAACTATATCTTGCTTAGACTGCGGTGGCCTTTTTAGTAACTTTGTCGTTCTCATTATCGGAAGATAAGGAATTCGAAACCCAGCTTAACCGAAAATCCGTCGTATTCACTAAAGGCGGCTGTGGCATGTTAAAACTAGGTGTGGTTGCAATATCCTCCAAGAGAAATGATACTTATGGGGATGACAGGCCTGATATTGGGAGTCTTCGGCTTGATTCTTGCTTCAAAAACACGAAGACTCTACCCGGATGCTTCTGTCTAACTGGTAGAGCCCAGGACTAATTACAGAAAAGCATGCTGGTGCAACAACAACATTATTTATTGTGTTTAATATTTGGGATTTTACTAAATTTTCTCCTTGGCAATATGTAGATATAAGTCATAATTTATAATTCTCTCCTTTCATGTTATACATAATAAATATTTTAAATGTACCTTTTTGTTATTAAGCTACTCCATTTTGTTACCAAGCGTGAAGGCAAGGCAATTGATGGCAATTTGAATTTAAATTAATTCAATTTATTGATAATGATAAATTTTTTAATTCATACACAATTTTTAATATAACTTTCATATTAGCAAACATTAAATCAGCGGATTCCGCAACAAAAACACCTCCAGTATGCTGTCTATCTGAGAACTCTCTCTAAATCAAACATAATAATAAATAAATAAACAACAACATAATCGGAATGGAAGAGGAGAATGGCAATTTTAGTGCGCATGCGCTATTCAGATATTTACTTTTGTTCGTTACACTACCCATAACGCAATTAAAAAACTATGGTTGAGCTACTGATACAAAATAAAACATAAATAAAGAAATCTTTCAGATCTTGAGAAAATTAATGCCCTGCTGTTTATCAACTCCCAAGGAAGCTTTTTTATTTTCGTTTACTCAGTTTTATTTAAAAAGTGATACAATTTCTTCATGTCTAGTTGATTGACTTATGGACAATTTATGAAATTATATGAAACTTGAAGGGTATAAATAAAAATTTTTCAAAGATTAAGAAAGAAATCACTTATTTTGAAGCATGAAAATTAAAAAAAAATTCATTTAAACAAGTGCAAGTTTAAAAAAAAATATTTGTAAAAATATTACACATTTACTTAATGTTTCTAGGAAGAAAATAATTTTTCATTAAACCATTATTTTTAAATATTGAAATCTTAAATTCAAGCCTATTCATAAACTATTTATAGAAACCAATTTTATATTTAGAATTAAAATAACATTTACAAATCTTACATCATTCATTAAAATTCCTTTTGTTATTAAAAATTTTTTATTAATAATTTATTTTATTTTATAAAAATTTTATTATTTCCTTTAATTTCACAAATTCTCTCTAATCTTACCTTTAATTTTCTAAATGATTATCCAAAATTTTATTTCAGATGTATATAATTTTGATAGATGTATATTTGAATAAAAATATTTCATTTTCTATTGTTTTTTCTAATATAATCTTTTACTATTTTTTTTGTTGCTAGAAATTTTTATAATTATACTATCACATACATACATACATATGTATGTATGTATATACATATATAGAAAATGTGTATATATATATATATATATATATATATGTATATATATATATATATATATATATATATATATATATATATATATATATATATATATATATATATATATATATGTATATATATATATATATATATATATATATATATATATGTATATATATCTATATCTATATCTATATCTATATATATATATATATATATATATATATATATATATATATATATATATATATATATATATATATATATATATATATATATATATATATATATATATATATATATATATATATATATATATATATATATATATATATATATATATATATATATATATATATATATATATATATATATATACATATATTCTAAATCAGGGCATAATTAATTATTTCTTAATTTTACGGTATATAATTTGAAATGAAAATCAATTCCGTTCAAATATAAGTTTGGGGAAAATACAAATATCAAAGAATTTTTCCATAAAATGCGGTTGATAAATTTTGTTCCAAAGGAGTACGAGCATCTTATTGTTTGGTCATATTAAAAAAAAGAATATTTTTTTCAATGTTTTTATATTTGGGCAATTTATTATACGTTTTCATGCTTTCAGTTCTTTTAAATGTCTAATATATTTCACTATGTTTAAAGATTATAAAAATTATTGCCTTTGAAATAAAATGAAAAAATCTGTAACGATTTAAAACAGTAGCTTTGAAAAGAAAATTTAAAAAAAAATAACAAAAAGATTGCAAAATTTGCTTGAAGCAATTATTAATTGACGCATGCTTTTAATGCTTTTTAAAACATATAATGCTTACTATATATTTTTAACATTTCAACTTTTAATTATGAAAGTTTCTAATCAAATTATAAATCAGAGCTAAGTAGTACAAAAAACGCGTTTCTAAAAGAAATAATTTTTCATAAATTTACTGTATTTATATGAAAGATTAATGTTTTGATCACGATTGTTAGATTCTGTAAACAAAAAAAAAACCTAAATATCATATAATATTTTTTAAGATATAATTTGTTACATTTTTTACAAAAAAGAAAATAATATCCCAATAACTAGTCTATGTCTCTTTAAATATACTTGAGACTGGTACTGTACATAATCCTTAAAAAGTGATAAATTTTCTTCAGTTTAAATATATGTATACAAAAAACTTCCATTAAAATAATCTTAAAATAGGAGAAACATTTAGTGTTATAATTCCGTGTTACTTGTTTTCAAATGAAAATACAGCATTTGATTTATTTTCCTGGAATTTCCAATTTTGATTTTAATGAGACACGTTTTTAATTCTGCTTTTATAATGTATGTCTGAATCATTCAAAAGACAGCTTCATTTTGGTTATGAATTTTCTGCTACTCAATCCAGATTTCACAAGATTCAGCTAATCTGTTTATCTAAAAATATTATCATTTATGCTTCCCTTAAGTTTTTAATCTATTTTATTTTTATATGTAAGAAGAGAGAGAAAATTATAAAACGTTCTTTTAATTTTACCAACAAAAGAACAACGTTAGCAGTTGAATAAAATTAAGGACGATATAGAAATATACAGTAATAATAATAAGAATTATTTCAATATTTGTAATTATTATATAAAATATAGCTATAGCTAGCAATTAAATATTCTGTATTCTTGAGCTAGATTGATTAATTTAATTTTTGAAACATTAGCTTTTGCATAAAACTGCATTTAATGAAATTGCTTTACTAAGTAAAAACTTTATAACCCACAAATTTTGATAAAAGCTCAGTTACGTAAGCGCAACTCCATCACACATAATTTAATCAATATAAGTACTTAAAATTGTGCGCGTGAACATTTCTTTAATTAACTCTTTCATTTCTGGCCTCAGAATCGAGATAATTCATGTTTAGTGCAAATCTGCTTCATCAGCTCGAAAACTTAAGAATGATTACCCAAACACTTCACTTCCTCCTAAAAAAGAAATGAAAATAAAAGAGATACATAGCTCATTTAACTGAAAGACGTAAAAAACAAAGTTTAGAAGCTTTAGTTTTTTTTCTTTTACTTTTTCCTCCTATCCTTCTCGTACTCAATCTGCTAAGTACAAGCCGCTCACAGAAGAATATAAAACAAAATAATAGCAATCTCAATCGGCGGAAGAAATAAAAAGAGAAGAGGGGAAAAAAAGAGCACAAGCACTCGAACTACAGACACACACGCGGAACAAAAAGAAAGAATAAATAAATAAACAAACAAAACCTCCGATGACGACCACACATCTCCCTAGATGGCGCTCCGACCGAAAACAGAAACAGCCCTCCGGATGGAGATAAAAGATGCGGAAAGAACGACATCACGGCAGATAGACAGAAAGGAGAAGGGAGAAGAAAAGAGGAGAGGATGAAGCACGTTCCAACCTCATTAGGACTCCCGGACACGAACATTCCACCCACTCTTGCACCCCACACCCCCCTTAGGTTTGTCTATCTCATGGGGAGGAGGAGATTGCAGCTATCTCCAACCACCCCCTTTTTCTACTCTCCCCAATAACCCCAACTGACGTGGCACGTGAGAAGGTCGAGTACCTCATCCCAGAGCATCCTATAGCTCCTGCGCTTCTTTTCTCATCCCTCCTTCTCCTCATCTTCCCACAGTATCCTCTCTTTCTCTCCATCTCCAGTGGTGCGCATCTGATCTCCCCAAGCGGCAACACACTTTCTTTCTTTCATCACTTTATCCGGGGAGATGTCCATTTATATGGTTTTATTTTATTTTTTATACTGGTAGTCTTTTTTTTGTCTTTTGTAGTTTGTTTTGGTCTTCCTCCTCTCTAGAGTGACCTTAAAGCCAATGGTGCGCTTAGACGGCGACAAGCGACCTATTCTTTTGTCAATCTGGGGTTGGTCTTCTCTCTTTTTTCTTTTCTACTTTTGGATGTGTGTCAAAGTTATTTGATCTGGCGACAAATAGGAAGTATTTGCAATTATAGAACTGAAAAACTTCTTCCAAGTTCGTAGCAAGATATTTCTACTAAACTCTGGATTTATTTTGGGGTATTTCTCTAAATACATATCCCTATTGGGCTTTTCTTTATTATTAGTTTTATTACTAAGAAAGAAAAAATACCATCTTGATAGATTTTTATATATACGTTTCCAAAGGTAAGTTAAAAAATATTGCAATGTATTAAAATAGCAAGGCTTTTTTAAACAAAATTATAAAACATGAATATCTGATGATATTCGGAATCTTAAAATTATGTTTATTAGTAACTTTACCGGTAAAGAAATTATTAAATTTTTTTCAGAAATTGATAATTGTCTATTTATTTTTTTATTTACTTTAGATAAAAGTTAAAAGCCATGAATGTAAATGATATATTTTCTAAAAATTGATGAATGATACAGTGCTTCTTAACATACTGATAGAAGTATTTTGATCAAATATAAAATGGTATCAAATATGAGTTTTAAGATTTTCTCCTTATTGAAATAGAAGCCATGCAATTTTTTTAATTTTCTTTTGCTGACTCTTTCTTTTTCTCTGATAATATTTCATTTTCAAGTCTTAACAAGAACATTACTAAAAGTATTTCTTTGTTCGCTTCAAATTCATGACAAAAATTCAGGATTTTAATTTAATTTATGGGACGCGTTTAATGTTTAATAAAAGAATTGTCGAATGGAATAGGGAAAAAATATTTTCATATTGGTCACAAATTTACTGAAATATAAGATAACAACTTAGTTGCTGATTGCATGTCTTATATACGTTCAACAATAATGGAAATGTTTTGGAAAACAATCTCAGAATCACAAGGCGACATTAATGGTGTATGTGTTTCTATTTAAAATATTTACATAAGGGTTTAAATAATACATTTTTTTCAAATATTACATACAAATCCTCCTAAAAATATAGTATTACAGAGATATTAGTTTACAAATATAAAGAAAACTATACTCTTCGATTAAGATTCATATATAAACAACATTTAATTCATAATTTTGTCATTTTTTATCTATACACATTTCACATTTGACGAGTTATATTATCTTGCAAATTTTCTTCAGATAATACTTTTTTTTAATTTTTAAGTTTAAGAAAAGAAAAACACAATTTTATGTAATTAAAATACATTTGAACAAAAGAATATCATGTTCCCATTAATTTTTTCGATGAATAAAGTTATTAAATATTCAGTTCCTAAAACAATGAAAACATGAAGAACTTTTAGATAGTAGAAAAATCACCATAAAATATCATCCCTATTTTTATGGCCAATTTTCCAATTTGACTTAATATTAATAATATTTGAGATTTTTCATTTTGTTTATTAAGCTTAGCAGCATATGGATAAAATTACACTGTGGAATTCACGATTTCTTATATTTTGATTGAAACCATATCTGACGAATAAATGTATTTGTATAATGTGTCAATTAAGCTTCTCAAATGTTCCTAAAACAAATTAGTAACCATTAATGAAAGAGATTTTACTTCACTATAATTGGTGTAATTTTTCAGGTTTATTCAATTACTTTGTTAAAATTCCTAGTATAAATTCGAAAAAAATCAATTTATTTCAACAACTAATTCTTTTATAGAAAAATATATCTATGATTTTATAAAAATGATGTGTTATAATAATAATGTTTGCTCGTTAGGTTAATTATAGTTAAATATTAGGACAACTTAACTTCTGATGAGTGTGCATTAAAAATGTGTTTTGATTTCTAAGTTGTAGCACATGTGTTTCAATGTTTTCTACGGGCAGAGGATCACATTGAAACATTCATCTCGTTTCTATAGTATTATTGATAAGAATTTATGAATTCTTGCTCAGATTACTTCAGGAATTGTGGATGATAATTCTAAAAAAATGTATCTCCTTGAATTTTCTAACTGATAAAAATAGATTTATGTCTATGACTATGTTTAAAAAAAGTCTTTCCTAATTTTTTTTCTATATTTGTTGGAAGCATAGTCACAAAATTTTAAAAATTTTTTTATGGGTTTTAGACAAGGAAGATATTATATAAAATACCACATAACCTGAATTCAAAGAACTTTAAAATATAGAAATTTAATAACACTTTAAGTAATTTTATGATATAATTAATAAATATCATCACATAATTAATAAATATCATCACATAATGATAAATAAAATCACATAATTAATAAAATATCTCACAATTTGAATTCAAAGAATCGGAAAATATAAAATTATGAATACTTTATGTAATTTCGCGATCACTGTTTTAGAAAACATTAATAAGCGTTTTGAATACTAATTATGAAGCTGTATAATTTTATAACTATTAACATATATTACACTTTCAAATCGGCAACATTTCAAATATCAGATGCATATTAATGAGAATCAGGCTTCAAAACTAATTTAAAATAAAAAAAATAACTTAGATCAACAGGTATTCTTTTGATCAATGATTTATTAGAATTTTTCTGAGTTAAAATTTATGAAATAAAACGAATAAAACCTTTATGAATGCTTATCAACAATCAACTTAATGAGAAAAACCATCTTGGTGATAGCTATGAAATACATTTTATATCCGAAAAACATGTGATTTATTTCCGTCTCCCGAACAGTGTTTCGAATGATTGTGCCGGTGGTCGTTAGAGGGCGGGTCAGTAGCAATCAATGTTCAGCCTTTTATTGCACTTTATCCCACCCAATCTTTTCCAGTTCATTTATATCTCCGTCATTTGAAGAGGTCATTTCGGGTTTTGTGAACCAGTGGTCTTTAAATTATGTCCGAAAAAGCGAAGAATGAAATTTTTTTTCATCTACAATTTGTTTCCGAATTGGGCCACTCGATGAAGGGCATTTTTTACTTTATGAATTATTGAGAAATTTTGAAGATAGAGAAGAAAAATACATGGCTAACAATGTTTTTTTTTTAAATCTAACAATAAGGTTTTAATTTAGTAGTTTTAAATTTTATTTTATTTAATATTTTAAAACATTTTTAAAGAAATGTCACCAATCTTGCTCGTATTTTGTTGCATTTTCAATCTAAATTACAGAAATATTCTATGGTATTGCAGCATTTTTTATTTATTTTAAAAAAATTACTCACTATCACAACAATTAGATAATACACATGATTCAGATTGATAATCATTTTATCACTCTGAATGTTAAAATATACAAATTATAATTCATGATTTACTTTAAAATCAGCTAGAAGCTTTGGGTTATATTGAAATATTCTCAAAGACGATATCACATAATGAATATAAGTTTAGATAAGAGAGAAAATAATTCAAAAACTCAAATAACATTTATGTCTGACACAAAGATATAAATTCATTATTAAAGAAAGGAAAAAATTAATAACTAAATATTAAATTGCAAAATCTTTTTAGTAGTGTTAGAATTAAATTATTTCATACGTTAATAAAATCAAAATTAATTTGAAGTCATATACTCATTTTAGTTTTTGTGCTTAAGAAACATTTTCTATGTTTCCATATCTTATTTGTAAAATTTATTAATTTATTCTAATTTCATTTGCATTAGTTTAAATAGATTTAACTAAACTTAATACACAAACGAAGTAAAGAATAAATTTCCTGTGAGAGCTAAAGACTTTCTCTGAATTCATTCTAGATACTAATAATTCTCACAAAATTCAGAAGTATTTAAAATATTAAATAAAAATAACACAGACGTTTTCTTGGTTAAAATCTTTGATAATACAAGGAAAAAAATTAAACAATAAATTGCATTTAAATTATGAACAAATTAAAAAGAAAATTTTTGATATCAACAATGTTTATCTTATCACAGTGTACTGGATCTTAATATTAAATTCAATATGTCTACCAAATACTGGATTAAGTGTAAAATTTAAAATTTTGAAAACTTTTGTGGGATAATAGAGAAAAATATTATCAATTAATACATTATATTTTAATATTTTCTATAATTGTATATTAAAGCAAACTCATTAATTTAAATATGTTTCACATTAATACACTATAATTTTTCCACAATTAGTTTATTTTTTTATTTCTTCTTCTTCTCCAATATTATATATATATATATATATATATATATATATATATATATATATATATATATATATATATATATATATATTGATTCATAAATTTCACGTTTCAAAAATTCATGAAATTAGTTCCGTTTAGAATCACATGTTATTTTTTTCTTCTACGCCTTTTTAAAATATTTGCAGCTCATTTTGTTGTTTTTTTCTGAAATTGTGAACATTTAGTTTATGCTTAAAACTAAACAATAAGTCATTTTTGTAGACAATTTAAAATAAAATTCAATTTCTTAACAAAAATATTTGGCAGTTTTATTATAAATGAATATCTATCTAATTGGGAGAAAAGTATTCACCTTTTGGGAAGTATTTTACTTTGAAATTATTTGGGCCCATCTTAAAACATGGACATATTAAATGTGGTTTTTACAAAATTCTTAAAAAATATGTCATAAAAATGATTTCGTCTCACTTTTGAAAGTGCGGGGTTTGAAAGTGCCAATAGAAATACATTAGATTTTTCAAATTATAACTTTTAGCGTAGATAATTTAAGATCAAAAATTTTGCATTCTATTGAAAACAGATTGACATATTAATAGATTAAATCCAATCATCAGGATTGGATTTAATCTTAAAAATATGTAGGGAATTTTAGATTCAAATTTTAAATGGAATATTTTTTGAAGAAAAGTATAAAAATAGGTATAATAGTCCTAATTTAAGTTTAACAGCTTATGTTACCGTTGATAATTAATTTTGAGTTACAGCTATCAATTTAATTCGAAGCAAAATGAGGTTAATTAGTTGTAATTAATTCAAATTAAAAATTAAAATTGTTTGAATAAATACAAATTATAAATCAAAATTATTTTATTAAATTTTTAAAAAGGATTTCCTTTTTAATTCTTTTAATATAAGCCGAATTTATATATTTATTATAACATACTTTTATAGTTTATAATTAAATTCTATTGTGATATTTTACAAATAATGTAAATCAAAATTCACTGACGAAATTTGTAAGCATAAATGTATAGAAATAAATAAATAGATCATTATTTTTTATGCATTTACTGCCTTAAAAATATATTTAAATTACTAATTGCGTAGAGAGGTGTAGCTATTAAATTAACTACTTCATCTAAAACTTAAAAATTCTAACAAGAAAAGTAAACCAATTTCAGAAAAAAAATTAATCTTTCAAAAGCTTTTTTTAAATTAATAAATTATACTTGAATTACTAAACTTATGGAATTGAAATATCAAACTGACAAGTTAACTTTTTATCCAACAGTTAAAACTGTTATAAGAGTTGTAAATAAAAGTGAAAATTTTAATATTTTTATAGCTTATTTTCAAAAATGTGTTAAATTAAAATGACATTTTTCTGAAGCAGACAATCTGCCCGAGAGGTAAATAATAATCAATTTAATTTCTTGATTTTGGTTTATTTTTTTACTGTATAAATTCCAGAAATTTAAACATAATTTCCATTTAAATGAGATAAATTTTAAGCATTTTAAATAAAGAAAGAAATTACATTAAAAACAGGAACAACATTAATCTATACTATTCTGTATTTCTCATTATTTATTATTAAATTATTTTGAAATGTATCACATATTCCGTTGTATGAATGAAAATTTATAATGATATTTAAAAGTCGTTTATAAACTCAATAGATTTCGTTAGGAATTTATTTTGGCGCAAACGTAACGCATATTTTAATTCGTTTAAATTTATTTCGTGTATGCAATTCTTCAAGGAAGCTTATCAAACTTCAGAAAAATATTTGAATTTCAGCTGAACGCAAATCTAACCAGTGTTCAAACGAAGAAGAACTGGATTCGTGTCTTTCTATCTCCCGCTCCTTTCCCGAGCTTTGGGAGTGTTAAGAGAAGCAGTGCAATTAGTTTTGATTTTCGGTTTTCATACCCACCCAATTATCTTTGCGAAAGCCTCGTACGCTTTTGAGTGAACTCTCTGAGGATTTGGGTTCAGAAGGCTAGGCATTTTTAGGAACTCTATATTTGGCAGTTTATTGCCCTGGTGATAGTTCTCTCCGTATAAATTAGCAGGAACGTGAAAAATGCTAAAATTTGTCCTTATTAGATTTTAAGATTATTCTCGAATCTTTCCTTGTTCATTGGATTATTTTTGAAAATGATCTCCTTCAATTTGCATAGTCAAGGTATTTGATGTAAAATTCAATTTCTACGTGAGTGTTTCATATTTTAAGCAGATTTATAAAATAATTGGAAATAAAAATAGGCAATAACATCAAGTCTTTCCAGATTATTATTTTATTGATTGGGACTTTCAAATAATTCATAAACAAATTTCAATTTGTTCTAAGCAATGATATTTTAAACAGAAATTTTTCCTAACAAAATAATGAAAAAATATGAATTAATAAGTAATTAAGGCTAATTATTGTCATAGATTTTTCAATTTTTTCCTATGATATTATTCAATTTGTTCTCAACAATGATATTTTAAATAGAAGTTTTTACTTACTTTTTTACAGTCAACTTACTGTCTCAATCTATATAACATTTAATTAATATATAGCATAAGATATTGTTGCTCCTGTGCACACTATAGTACATAATATGATTTAATGCATTTACAGAACATTCAATAATTTAAATCAAATTAAATTTAGTACTTGATCTTTATAAGGAATTAATCAGGAAAATTTAATTTATACATTTATTATTTTATCATTGTTTTTATGAAATTTTTATATTTTTATGTATTATTTTTATATATTATTTTTATGAATAAATATAATTGAAAATTTAATTATATTATCATTGTTTTTAAAATATAAATCTTAAATTTAAAATAAAAAGCTTGTAAAAGGCATGTATTTATTTACATTAACAAGATTTATAGACAACTGATTACAATTCGAATTAAATAGTTCGAAGGAGAATATTCTTTGAAATATTTTTAATTTCCTAATCATGAAATTGAGAGTGTGATTAGTATACTAATAACCAATTAATTCAAACCCTTAAAGAACCTCAAAATTGTTGGAAAATATTTTAAATAAATACAGATTAAAAACTGTTTCATAAATTCGAAATCATAAAATAATCACTTTCATTAAAAGTATGTCATACCTAAAATTTTAAAGAAAATACTTGCTTTTTATTTTACTTAATCGCCACAAAAACAAAAGCTAACATATTCTTCTAACATGTTAGCGATATGTTTATTTTCTTATAGTAAAAAATTTCTATATCTTAGAGGAATCTGTAGCAAAATAAATGAGTTGCAGCTAATATTTATTAAATTAAATTTTTCAAAACCAGTTTTTTATCCCAAGGTTTTAAACCAGTCACCTATATACTACTTTGTTTAAAAATATTTAATTCTAAAATAAGTACTTTTTACTATCACAGTATTGCTTTAATTAATTTTTAAATTAAATAAAAAATCTATATTTAAAAATTTCTCTGTCAAAGTTAAAATGTTTGTGTGAAAAATTGTTGTTAGTTCATCAAAGAAACAAACTAATTGAAGTATCCAAATTTTGTGTACAGTTTTCAAATAGGGTTGGAGTACTTAATACAAAGAAATTAATGATTTCTCCTAAATCAATATATAGTTGTATTGTATTTTGAGAGGCCTATTTTTCAATACTTAAAAATTATGAAAATTAAAAAAAATCTGAACTTAAGAAAATTATAAAAAATTTGTTAGCTTAAGAAAATTATAAAAATCTATAAGCTTAGAAAATTATAAAAATCTGTGAGTTTCGGAAAATTATAAAAAACATTATGAGATAAAATGCCATACAAAATGAACGAACAAACAAAATTTTTGATGAGATAAATAAACTTGTATAAAATACATAGAAGAGATGACTCACATAAAATAATTCAATGGATTAATTCACACTCTATTATGTGTTTCTAATACCAAAAATAAACACATTTCCAATAATTTTGTTAAAATTTGCAAATTTGCATCTCTTAATAATCAAATTTTACTTAAAGTCTTCAATGTGTCAGCGATTTGTTATGAAATTTAAAAATTAAATTGATGTATTAAAAATTGATAGTTGGTTTCATATAAATTATAAAAGCCAAAATTTTTATCACTATCGTAATTTAAGTCCTTATAAATTTAGACTTATGTAAATGCCATATGTATTTTTTGGGCACTCATTTCATTAAAACCACAGGATTTTGATCATAAAAATATATTCAGATATCTCTAACATATATTACAATATACTATTAATATTTAAATTTGCTTTGTAATAATTTTCCTTTATAGTTTTAAAAAAATAAACTTAGATAAATTGATTAAGATATGTTTAATTGGTTTAAATTTCAAATTATCAAAATATTTAAACCATATCTATGAAATTTTATCCATTACTAAATAAACGATAAATTCCTTCCAATATTTATTCAAATAATAAACTTAATGCTATGCACTTATGTTAATCCAATCAGGTATACGAGTAAAACCTTAATGTCTGAATATTTAACTTCGAATTTATGTAAAATATTAAATATAAATTAAAAACTGTCCACAGAATTGTCAGAGAATTTTCTATAATTAATGACAATCAACTTAACTTTTTTATAAAAGTCGATTGTATTTCTCTACAATAATTACAAAAGCTTAATTGAAATACATTTCTCGAATTTCAATCATTTTGGAATGTCAAATGTTCGGCACAGCCAGGATAATTTATCTTTTTAATATGCATTATTATTCAGTAATTTAAATTTGAGTGCTTCTAACAAATGCTGAATGAGCATGAAAATCGGCATTAAAAATTGAGCCTGTCGTCCCGCTTTGGCGGCCAGACGAAAAACTAAATTTTCTGGCAACCCCACCAAGTGGAAGTCATGCAGATGCATCAGAGTAGGAGGAGATGAATAGGTATTAAATTGCAGAGGCGAAACAGAGAAAGAGAGAAGGAGTTGGCCGCCATAATGGCTCGATGGTTGGTGCTTTTTGATTGAACAAGTGCTATTGATTCCTAGACTGTTCTCTACTCTGCACTTCACGCGGCGAGGAAGGGGGAGAGTAGAAATTCAATCATACCTCCTTTTAGGAATGTGCGCGAACCCCTCTTTTTTTATTATTTGTTTTTTTCTCTTCGCCTTTCGCTGCAGGCGATATTTGAAAACATATTTTTTTTTTACAAACGAAAAATTTCTTTTCTTTTTCTTGCTCTTCTTGTGTTTTGATTTTGATCTTTGGTATCTCTTGCTTGACAAATTTTATTATTGTTTTTTGTGGCAGACGATTTGAATTAACGGTCTTGTTTGTAGATAAGTCGTTACTTTGAAAGGAATTCCGGATTTGGTTTCAACTAAAAAAAAATTATGATTTAAGTGCAATTAATTTACTGAAAGGATTTTTCTAAATAAAAATAAAATCAATATTAAAACATGATTCTTTGAGACGTAGGAGACAGAATATTTTATTCAATAAAATTAAATTGTATTCATTTTTCACAAAAGAGCTCCCAATATTGATTAATTTAAAAAATATATAACATATTTTTTGAAGCATTCATGTATTAAATTTTGTTTACTCTACTCATAATATATTTGCTCAATGTATATAAGAAAATATAAAGAATTATTTTTAAAAAAAAAATTCTTGAAAAAAAGATAGAAAACTTAAAAAAGCTATTTTAAGCAAAATGATTTCTATATTTCTGATTATAATTTATCTTATAATTTCTGATTATGATCTGAGCAAAATGATTATATATTTTCTATTATATGACTTTTTTTAATTTTTAAGGAACAATCACTAATTTTCATTTATTAAATAATTTGCCAGCAATTTGTAATAGTTTGTCACTATCTATTTAAAAAATTAATACTGTTTTAATTAGATACTATATAATGAATAACTGTATTTAATACCCAAGAATCATACGAAATAAAATCATTACGCTTACTTTAAAATAAAGATATTTTATAGTTAATAAGAAGCTAAAGAATCAAATGTATTACCAATTTACTTTATGATTTTCTTAGAACGAAATTTTACCTAGAATTGATTGTTTCCAATTTTACTAAGAATCTTTGCATATTTCTAATTTAAATAATTTTGTTGTATACAATTTTAAAATTATAGAGTGCAATTTCTGTCAAACTGAGTGAATTTCTATTCTTTTGCACTCTAAAACTCAATATAAAAAGATATATTTAAGTTTAGCAAGCGAGTTAGACAAATCGTACTCAACGAGAATAGAAAATCAAATCTTTAAGAATGTAACTTCCAAAATATGATTTTTCATAAACATAACATAAAAGTGAAAATAAGAAATCTTTCAAATTTAAAAAAAGTTTTTCTTCAGTATTCCCGTATTTATCATCAGGAAACCTTAAATAATCATTATTTTTGTGGAGCCTATAAAATAACATACATCTTTCAAATCATAAATAATCGAATAAAACTGAATTATATTGTGTTTGTTGCATTCAATAGTCATGTTTGAATAATCAATAAAATATATAAGTATTGAGTACAATAATCACAAAATTTAAATCAAAACTCAATTAAAATATTTAAATAAAATTATTAATTTTGCGATACATAGAATATGGAAGTTGGAAGTATAGAATACGGAAGATGAAGAATTGATGAACTCGAACTCCACATTTCGCGAAATCTGTAAATGTTGCTTTTTTACACAAACACCCTTATTGCTAGAAAGCACGCTATAAGAAGCACAGTTGTAATTCCATGATCATTGACCCATAATTCCAGTTGTTAGTGGTGATTGTTTTTCTCCTAAAAAAAGATGATAATTTAAATCAGCAAACTTTTTTGATTAATATTTTTTATTTTTCCTATTTATCTAGAAAAAATGTTTCAAATAGCAACTTCAATAAAATATGTACAATATTTTCATGATATATTTCTCTTTAAAAATGCGTCGTTCACTTAAACAGACACACATATATGTACGTATGTAATGTGAGAGTATTACACAATTTATCCCCACTCATAAAAGATAATAATAAACTTTTCACGGCATGTACGCAAATTCACAATTTGTCGCTTGTCTCATCATACGCCAGCTTTCTTATTTCCCACCCTTCGACGTTTTTGTTTCCCAAACAACCTTCCCTTCCCCTACCCCTTCCGACAAAAGAGGGGTGGAGGTCGAACTTTCTCTCTCTACAATCAGCAACGCCCAACATTGAGGGAGATAGGGGTGGATTAGACTCGCGGTTGCGGTTAGCTGCCAAGAACCGAGAAATTACATGTTGCGTACTGAAGCGTGTCCCGATGAATTAATGATCAATTTAGGAGGCCGTTGCCTATAGTAACGGGGAGCCTAATCCAAACAGTGATGAAGTTCAATTTTTTATTTACTTTTTATTTTTTGAAAAAAGGATTTTCTCTTTCGATGTCACTCCGTACGTGACGTGTCTGCCTGTGTCAGCCGGAAGAATAATTAGTAACCTTTTTACCCGGGTTGTCGCATGCCTCGCGGGGAAGAGCTCTCCTAATTTTCCATATTTAATGGCGACTTAGTCGTGTGTGATCCCCAAACGCTCAAGGATCAATAATCATTACTAAATGATTACGACTTCAGCATTTGGTGACTGTTGGAGACTGCTTTTCCATACTGTAAAAAATGTTAATCTTATTTTATTTCATAAATTTCATCTGAAAAACATTTTTCTCTGAACGTTTCTTCATGCGAGAAAAATGTAATTGCAATGATTTTGTAGAAAGTTTTCTTTTTTTTACACCTTAAACTATATCAAAATACTAAAAATGTTTCAATAAAAATTAGTAGCCAAACATATAAAATCGATTATTTAATTAAAAGCTCATTTATATTTTAACTGAGGAAACAAAGAGAGTTTTTGTACAAAAATTATCATTCATTTTTAAATTTGATTATCAAAATAATTCTCACTCGATTTTTACTTCAGTTTGAAATGAAAGGAATGTGTCACTAAAATTATCATTTGTTTATGAGAAAAAAATTGCAGTTTAGTCAGGAAAAACTAAAACAGTAAGTTAGAGAAGGAAATTATGTTTATATGACAAAATATTGTGTATAAAATTTTTATGTAAAATTTTTCTTCGTTAAAATTTCCCAAAACATTTTATAACAGTCATTATAATTTCTTGAATAAACTTTCACTACTTGTTCATCAATTTATAGCTTTATATTTACTGATTCGGAGAAACTTTGTTAAAATCATGGTATGTTGTCAAGAAAGATAATAGAACTGCAAATTTAAATTAAGAAAACTTTAGAATTAAATATTTGAATGGCAAAAAAATTTTTAAATGATTAAAAAATAAATAAAAATAAGAGTTTAGAAAATTATTCAAAATTATTTGCCTAGTGATGTTTCTGAAATATGTGTGAAAGAATTTTAAAATTATCTTTTATCTGAAAATTATTTAGATTGCAATAATTATTTATTAAGTGCAAGATTACAATTCTTCACTTCTTTTCGATATACTATTTTAAGTTTGATTTATTTAAATCAAGCGCAAACTGTCTCATTATATTCTAAATGTAATTATATTGATACAAAAATATCTTACATCTAAATGCATATTAAGTGATGCAAGATTTTGTTACGATGTAGTCTTTTAAGAGCCATTGTGTAATAATGTTATTAACTGTTAAGATATAGTTTAAAAACTGCTCATTTACTAAGTTATTTTTTCAAATTTTCTGTAAGTGAAAGCTTTACAAATGTAAAGTATTTTGCTTTTTCGAAGGGGTATTATAATATTATAGAAGGATATATATATATATATATATATATATATATATATATATATATATATATATATATATACATATATATATATATATATATATGTATATATATATATACATGTATATGTATATATATATATATATATATATATATATATATATATATATATATGTATATATATATGTATATATATATATATGTATATATATATATATATATATATATATATATATATATATATATATATACATATATATATATATACATATATATATATACATATATATATATATATATATATATACATTTATATATAGTACATATATGTATGTATATATATACATATGTATATATATATATATATATATATACATATATATATATATATATATATATATATATATATATATATATATATATATATATATATATATATATATATATATATATATATATATATATATATATATATATATATATATATATATATATATATATATATATATATATATATATATATATATATATATATATATATATATATATATATATATATATATATATATATATATATATATATATATATATATATATATATATATATATATATATATATATATATATACACACACAATGATCAACGCTGACAAGAAGAAAGTCAAATATTGTTAAGCGATTGCGATGACCCTAGAAAATCGATATGTATATTCATTGTATCAATACAAATCGATGAAGAGAAAATACAAAAAGAAATGCAGTGCGTGATTAATATCCGAAATACAACAGAAGGGGAATATCAATTCCATTTTCGTGGTTTGTTTCCTTTTCTATTCTTTGTTTTATCGATCTCAAACCTTATGTTTTATTATAGGTGGCATTAGCGTTGTTCTTTTACTTGTTTCCAACACCCAAAAAAGAAAAAAGATCAAAAGTTGAGGAAAATAATCTCCAAGCGTCACGTGTCTAATTTTTCCCAAGAGAGAAATAGTATTTTTAGGCTTTTTGTATTATTAAGTAATATCGGTGTGATATTGTTTTCTTCTTTTTTACATTTACAAAGAATACAAAGAATAATAACTATAAATAAGGGAATAACATCTAATTAATAGGTTTTTTGGGGTATTGAATAATTTTTAAATGATACTGAACATTAAGTTATTAACTCTCAAAAATTTAAGTAAGTTATTTCTAACAACGAAAACTTTTTAGTTTATTAATATATGCTTAATTTGTTCATGACAACACTACAATCCTATAAATTTTGTTAATTATTAGCAACCAACAAGTAAAAATTGTTGTTTCTTTAATTTAATATCTCATAATGTTAATTCAAAACAATTTTTATTATAAATTATTTTAAGATTTAAAATATGAATCAAATGCTTCAAAAATAAATTGTGTACTTTCTCTAGTTTTGGAAATCAATATTTATTCAGTATTTCCATTTCTATCAGAATTATATTCAATTTTTATCAATATTCATCTTCTATCAATGTCCTTTCTCTTAAGAATTAAGTGATATGCAATTGTATTTGCCGAAAATAAAAATAAAAAATAAAGTCATTTAAAATTTAAATGTTCAGAATTCATTATAAATCACAAATTATGTCAGGAATTTAAGAAAATGAATGAAAATCTTTTATTATTAGTTATGTCTTTCAATTTATACTGAATTATATCCTACTTATAATTTATGATTTCTTACCTTCTTATTTTAATTCATTTTCAAACCATGTGGAATATCAATTTTAAATTATATAGTAATTTGCGCCTCATTTATTAAATATATTGATTTTCATAAAAATTTTTCCTTAAATCCACCTTCACTATAAAATTGGAAATTCTTAATAATTTAAATTACAATAGTTTTAAATAAAATAACACAGATTATTTTCAATATATTTGAGCATTTTCCCGCAAATTTAAAAAAAATTATAGTAGCATATGAATAAAACAATGCTGAATCATTTAAAAATTATTTAAAAAATAAATATAATAATTATCATATTCATATAGTTTATTTATTGAAACATAAATGGTAAAATTATTTCATATTTATTAACAATATTTTTTAAAGATAATTATTTATAAATATGAAATATGAGTAAATAATCTATAATATTTATAACATTATAATCATTAAAAATTATTCTTTTATAAATTCGCATTATTAATTTTAAAAAATAATAAAATTATGACATATTTTTTCATCAATGATTATTAACAATGATTAGCACTTTCGTATACAAGCACTTACTTTTAATGGGTGATATTAAAAGCCCTTTAAAAGTTAGGAGTCACTTGTCTTCATCTGTCTTCAGAATGTTTACAAGTAAGATTCACAATCCGTTATTTCATAATATTAAATCTCATTTTATTTTTTGCTATGTTTATTTCAATTAAAATTATTTTAAATTATAATTAATAATCTACATTAAATAAATATTTATTGCTCTATAATATATGGATCATTTAAAATTCTTATTTTTTTAAATATGAATTTTAAATGATCATTTCATTTAAAATGCACGATTAACAAAGAAATTTTTTTTCTCAAAAAGATATTCATGAAAAATTCACTACATTCTTAAAATTAAAATTTATCATTTTTTATCAGTAATTAAACTAAGCGTTCAATTAACACTTTTTTTTAAAGTCATATTATTTAATTTAAAAATTTATTTAATTTCTAGGGCTTATTTTCTTTGTATATTCAGTGTTTAAATTAATTAAAATGTTAAATTATTTCAATTAAGTCGTTTTTAGGGTTTTAAATTATATGGGAATATTTAGGTAGTAAATTAAGAAAGGGCTATATAATTTCAAAAATCGTTCATTTGTAAACTCCTCGTAACGTTAATCGGCATTTCAAGCTTCTTATAAAATTTATAAAAATATTATTTTTAATCAACTTAATAGAATATACAATATATGTAATAATTTAAATAATATCAATAAACAAAAAAATAGACTAGAAAATATTTTAACTCATAATGGCATTCCAACTAAATTTATTAAACACTATTTGGCTAGTAGAGCATTGCTTATAAGAGTGAAGTAAGGCGTAGTTTTATACTATAGAAGGGTCACCCAAGCCTTGAAGGTCTTATAAGAAACTTGAAATGCCGATTAGTGCTTACACTTAGTATATATATATATATATATATATATATATATATATATATATATATATATATATATATATATATATATATATATATATATATATATATATATATATATATATATATATATATATATATATATATATATATATATATATATATATATATATATATATATATATATATATATATATATATATATATATATATATATATATATATATATATATATATATATATATTCGTGAAGGGAGTGGAAACTTAACAAAATCAAAAAAGTTAATCAAAATTAATCATAGGAAATCAAGTTTTGTAAATTTAATTCTAAAAACTTTCTCTACTTAATATTTAGAATGTACTTTTAAGCAAATACTGTTCAATATGCTACAAAAGGGGATTTAACTCCCTTCAAAATTCCTATTAATCAACTTACTTTCCATCTAAATTGGCTCTGAAAGCATAAAAGGGAGTAAAAATAAAGAGTTTAAATCCTTTTACCCCTATTTCCCCTAATGCTAATTTAGTTGAGAGTGAGAACAATCTATCAATATCAGGAGAGAAGCTGAAATGCAGCAGCTGATGATAATGATCTCACCTGGTTGAGGAAATGTTAATTCAATACTTCTGATTATCATGCAGAACATGGATCTCTAGAATAGCGCCATGATTCATCTTTTCCTCTGCATTTGGCAATAAGTTCTTTCCCTTTTATGTTTTTCCCTCCCTTTCTTCTTCCTCTTTTGTTTTATTAAACACATCTAGAAAAATTTTCAAGAATCATTCTGATCAGCTGCGCCATCTAGTAGTGATCCTCCAAATTAGAAGCTTTCGTTTTTGTATCGCAGTTCCTTTTCTGAGTACAAATATATTATCAATAAGAAAAAGCGAAAAGAGAAATAAAAGAAGCCTATGTAATAATTAAAAATATTAACTGTGGTGTTCGAATTCATTAGAAGTTTAAAATTAATGATAATATTGTGGTAGATTTTTATTTAAATTTCCTCATAGTAATTTTTTTTTTAATTTTTCGATTTCAAAAATTCTAAAAATTCAGTATTTTGTGTTATTAAATTATTTACTTTTAAAAAAAATCAATTTTTTATTCTTATATTAATTAATGCTTCATTTCTTTTAGTGAAACAAATCTTAATAATATATATTTAAAATTTTGTTCCTGACATGCTAAATAATTAGTTTCTTAGATAATTATTCTTATTTTTCAAAATAATTTAAACAAAAAAGGAAGCTAAAAACTATAAATAATCATAAAATATACAAGAAATACCTCTCTTAGTTATTTATAAAAAATTAATTTCGAAGTACTTCAAAAAGCATTCTGTAGGACAAAATAAAAAAGCAGTTTGAAGAAAATAAAATTTCAAGTCGTCAAGAAAAATATATGTCCATCTAATAAAAATTACAATTCCTCTGCTTTCAGGAAAATATCTTTCCATTTTAATACTACGATTAGTTTCTCCAGTGGCAAATTGAAATGCTCCAAAAGTCCTTGTCGAACATTCCATTGAAATCAAACTCCATTTCCCTCCCAAGGTTCCTCCGGAAGTATTGGTAAATCCCACTTTTCTCCTCCATTTCGCAACGAATGATCTCCAGTGAAACAAAGGAATCGTAATTAATTTTAAAGTTGTTTAGTTCTAAAAGGAATCACCCCCTAATCCGAGTCCTCTCCATGGCCCCGCAAATAGACGTTGTTAAAGACGCCCGAAACAAAAGGAGTTTTCCTTTCACAGAGATGTGCTTGCGTCTACTTAACGACCAATGCGAAATAATTACCTCAACTTCGCTGGGACCAGCTACTCGGATGCAATCCGAATCGTCAACGCGAATGTTTTCAACTTTTCCAGTTATTCCTCTAAGTGGGCTTTAAAACGGGACGCGACCTTTCTTAATTATTCCACAAGGGCAGGATTTTAATGCCTTTACTCCTGGAAGATTAATGTCGGGACGCTGTTCGCGAGAAAGAAGAGAACTGGAGAGCTTTCGTCATTAGCCGAGACATTGCTAAAGAGACTCCTCAAGTTTGTCTTTCCATTTCTACGCGTTTAGAGTTCTCTCGAAAAGGTACTCTAGCGAGTGTTTTGTGGCGTCATTCCAGTGTTAAGATAGAAGCAAAAGTAGTAGGGACTGAGCACACTTTTCACAGGTCAAATATTTTCATTATCTTAGAAACGAAACATTCCCCATTTATAATTACAACACCATGACATTCATCTCTTCGGAAGGATTTTTAAAATATAGAATATAAATCGTGTTGTTTGATATACTTTCAGTTCCTGCTGAATCCAAATTAATGCAAAATCTTTTTTGTAACTTTTGTAAATATCACTGATTGATAATTTAATTGTAACTTTATGTTGTTAAGTTACTGAAGTTGCGAATCTAAATTTTTATTGTGGCTAAAAAATTTTAAATTATTATATTTTTGTCAAATGAAAGTATGTTTATTCAATCTAATTTCGCATAAAAGTATTGTATTTTTTTTTGTCAATGTGAAGCAATCCTATTAGTGAGTTTTAAATACATATTTTTAAGGAGTCATTACATAATGGACATCTTTTATTAATGTGTCTGAAATATTTGTTAAAAAATATCAAACTTATCGAACCAATTATTATTTAGCATTACTTCAAAGTATTGAGATATAAATACATAATATACATAATTACGAAATTAAATATACGGAGTAACTAGTCAAGTAAGAGTAAATAATTATGATACAATATAAATGCATGCGTCTTACAAATATATATCTAATAGGCATCTCTTAGAGGTAAAAAATAAAAACTAAATAAGTAAACTATATTAATTAATCTGATGTAATCGCACAATTTTGAATGTTAATAGATAAATTTTTAAAAAATCATCCCTCGATAATAAGTGTGTTAGTATTTCCTTCATTTTAAAAAACCATGATTACTTTTTAAATGGAGCCTAAAGATGGCGAAGGGATTAACGTCCCTAACTTCGAAGCAGTAGGTCTCGAGTTTGAATCCTGGTTCGGACATGGATGTTTTTTTTACTATGTGTTTCTCAGTCTTTTCACTTTCTTGATGAAGATGGCACATCAGTTGGGTGACCCACTTTATAAGTTGCAGTAATCTTCGATCCTTGTACCGCTGAACAGGATTAAATTTTTACGGGCAGCCGGGCATTGGAGAAAAAATTTAAATGGAATGAGTAATGTGTAATTCTTTACTCAATCTTTAGTTTGACAATTGTGAAGGAAATTACATCAAGTTAGTTGGAGGCAATATCTTTCATGCTTTATATTATTTAATTTAGCTCAAAACTGTTAAATAGAAACCTGAAATGAAATTATGCTTGCATATTTTAAATGTTTACCTTATTTTAATTTTTCACTATTAAAAATTTGGGGATTAATTTTACAATTAATTCATAATTTATTATCTAAATTTTTTGAAATTTATTATAAATCCTATATTTTTTGCAGTTAATTATTTTACTTAATTTCAGCATAAAAACTTAGTAAACAATAATTTTTATAAAGTATGATTATATTACTGTTCTGCGATCATTCTTTTCGAATAAAGACTAATTCATTAAGGTACTATAAAGGAATTCTTGACCACTTCCAATAGATCTATACTGCAGACAAGAGAAAGGGTAATTCACCGAGCAGCTCTACTATAAATTTTAAAATTTTCTCCAAAAGGAAGATTTTAATAAAGATAATTTAATAATGTTTTTAGTTATCATAAAATATATGCTAACAAGCTGATCATAAATGCCATGTAATTTTATTTGATTGATTGATGAAAGTAGGAATGATAACTTTAACTTATCTTTCGAACTGTGATTATTTAAATATTAATCTCACGGAAAGGCTTAGACGCATAAAATATTAAAAAAATTATTGGATTATTTTAGCTACAAAAGCTAACCTACAATTTTTCATCGTTAATAGCTAATGAAACATGTTCATTATATATATATATATATATATATATATATATATATATATATATATATATATATATATATATATATATATATATATATATATATATATATATATATATATATATATATATATATATATATATATATATATATATATATATATATATATATATATATATATAAACTCTACATCAAATATTCTCTAATAATAATTTAATTAATAATATGGGCTTATGATAGCTAAATTTATCCGAAATTGTTTGAATAAAAAAAATTAGACTTAAATTTTTTCTCTTGCTAGCACTAATAACACTAAAAAAAGTATGCAAGCAAATCATCGATCAATACTTCATAATAATTCCTACTGAAGCAAGGAGAACATTTTAAGACCTGTATGAAGCATGAGATTAATGGAAAATAAATTTTATCCTAATTGTTTAATAATAACGATAGAACTCCGATACTTCTTACCGTACACAGTTCTTTTTTTTCTTTTACCTTATAATCCCCTAATCTTTTCCAAAAAGTATTTTCTGCATCAGATCACTTCACTTCAGCTTCACGTTTTTTGGCAAGAGAGATTTTATCGACAAATATTTTTTTTTCCAGTGTAGAACTTCATCAATCTAAATTTACCCATTTAAATATCCATCAATAAACAACATTTTCACGGACAAAGAAAGCTTTTCTCTTGAAGATAAATTGCAATCCTTATTATTCTGGGCATTTATAAAAAAATATTTGGATATTCGAATCATCTCACGGTATCTTATGTTTTTTCGCCTTAATGCGAGAGAGATAAGATAGTTTATCGATATTTTTAGGAAATTTTTCTCTTTCGAAAGTTACGAAACAAAAAAAAATTAGCTAAATCTATCCATAAAAGAATAAGACATTTTAAAATATTTTTCTTCTTAATAAAAATCAAATGAATTCTTATCAACTATAAATCACAATAGAGAAATTATATGTATCAATAAGTCATTCAAATTTTTTTCAGATTACATATGCAAGTTGGGATATTTGTTCTCATCAATAATTTCAATTTTAATTAATAGTAATAAAATCAATATTTAAAATTAATTTAAATATTTATTTTATTAAATAAATATTAAAATATACAAAATGTATGCTTAAATATTTTTAAATCATAAATTATATATATAATTTATAGTGATTTATCCCCCATCAATTTTTGCTTTCTAAAAATTTTTCAAAATTTTAATATATTTTGGAAATTAAAGGTTCAGTAAAACTTCTTAGAAGTGAAGTAAAATTTTACTTGAGTTAAGTTTAAAGTGCTTATAACATTTTGTCAGTTGAAATATGTTCCTGAAATTTTATGCTTTAATGGACTAAATACTTTTAAATTCTTAAATTTTGAATGATGACTATTTTAAATAAATAAACTAATAAATATAAAATTAAATATAAATTGTTTTGTAATTTTTAAAAACTGATTTTCTAATTGATCCTTATCTTTCAGACCTAAGAACAAAACATTAAATTAATAAATATCACATCAATATGTTTTAATAGTTATTATTAATCCTAATATTTTCAAATTATAATAAATAGCCATTACTTTCTTCATTGTTTCAAAATAATACCATAATAAGTGGGTGAATAATATGTTAGGCTGTGTGAAATGTAAAGTACTGTAAACTTTAATTTCCGATAACAGCTAAATTGGATAATTAATATATTTTTATATTTCTTATGTTTTTCATTGGAACTAATTACTTTTTTAAAGAATTTTATAAACACTAATAACTAACATGGAAATATGTTTTTTGTTTTATTTTAACATAATTTTTAAAAAATATTTATTAAATATGCCCATAAAAATCTTAAATTTCATAATTACAAAATTATAAAACTAGATAAAGTTTTTTTCTAAGTTTTCCAACTTCTCACTAGTTTATTTAAAATTATTGTAAGTTTTGTTAAAATCTTATGCTTCAATATAAGGTACGTTATTGTATTAACAACATGTGTCTTGAAGAAAATAAATTACTGCATAAACATTGCTATAAGTCACTGTATCTTAAGTAATTTTCTTTTCTTATTTAATATCTACTTGGAAAAATAATGGGTTTGATAATAAATTTAGGAAAAGATATCTAAAATAGTTTTAATGTTCTTAACGCTATATTAATATTGATCAGATCTGAACTTTGATGTTAGATTTACGCACATTTTGAGAAAGTGAATTTAAATCAATAAATTTTTTAATTTATTGATTTAAATTGAGTTCATTTCTAAATTTTTTATTCTTATATTTTTCATTTTAGAATTTATTTTTAAACTAGTTTATATTTTCATATCAAATTACAAGATTTTAAATAATTTTAAATAGTTGCTCATTTTATTTAAAGAACTTTTACGATTCTGCTAAAGTTGTATCAGATATGAATTTTAATTAAAAAGACCTCTTAAAAATGTTTAGGCAAACGCATATATTTTTTACTTAAAAGTTATAAAATTTAAAATAATTATAATTATCTACGATTTGCATTGATAATATTTATTACAGGAATGCAATAATTAAAATTAATATTTTAATTATTGTTAATAATTAAAATATCCATTTATAATTATGTTTTGAGAAAAGTTTTTATCAAAACAACAGTTAATGATGATAGGCATTAGCAAATCTTAATTTACAAAGTTCTAACTACAAAATGAATTTTTAATCTGGATCCATTTGTGCTCATTTTATTCAATCAATTTTCTTATTACCTCATATTATGTTACGAAAGTTTCAATAAAAGCAAGATTTTCCCTGCTCTTGACAAAGTTCCCATTAATCTCTAAGACTTATAATAAAATTATAATTTTTTATTTTAAGATTTATGAAATCAGCTTTTGTACTTTTTAATTGATTTGCTGAAATATTTCTATAAAATATCTTTATAACAAAAAATTATTTCAATAAATAAATTTTGGCTAATTTGTGAATGTATTGGATTGGGATTCGTTACATAAACTGCTACAAGCATAAAATTGAATGGATTATAAAGTCATTCATTTTAAGTGTACAGAATAAAATAAATAGTTTTGTCCATCAAAACTTCCTATTCACAAAATTGATTTTCGAAGTTGTCAATGCAATGTATTAATAGACAAGTAGCTCCATGCATACCATTGAGTAAACTTTAAATTTGTCAACATGCATATCGTTTAACTCATTTTCATTGATCCATATTTAACTGCATTCAAGACTTAAATTACAGATGCATGGTTAATTGGTTCAAGACATAGTTCTTGGCTTAAATTGGGGATAGAATAAAACTTTCATAAGAAAAGTATATTTAATAAGGAATAGGAGTTTACTTTTTATAAAAATTAATCTTTTGTATCTGAAGTGAGACAGATAATTATTTTCCTCTGATTTTAATGAAAACTAAATGTCGTCTCTCAATTAGATGTGGATGAATACAAAACAAATTAATTCTTTAACTTAAAAAAAATCATCAATATTATTTTTTAAATTATTTCATTGAAAATTCATTTGATTAATCCAAATGTTATCAACAGTATTTCAGGAGAATTATCGATTTTTTTTTCCTACAAGAACGAGAGCTCAAGTGCTTTTGCATTAATATAGATAAGAACATGGGATAACGCAACAATACTCTTTCCCTTAAAAAAAAATCTGTTTGATTCGCGGTCCCCAAGGCAAACAAAATGTCAGGGGAGACTCAAAGTTAATTTTAATCTCAAACACGACAAGTCACACTTCGAATATTTTTATCAGCAGACCAGCAGAAATTCTGCTGGATAAAACATGTCAGCCTCCCCCGCCACCTATGTCATAATGGAAGAGCACCCCTGCAGTTGATAGCAGCAGCTGCCCCCACCCCTCCTGTTTCCGGCACTGAGTCACAAAGCCTGGAAGGGTCAGCTGGGCGCCTTCACGCACACACAATGCCCCGAGTCCACCCCCTCGTGAACATCATCAAACCATCAACCTTTCGCTTTAACCCCTCTTCCCCAATCCTTCCACGCACTTCAGTGATAGTGGCCTACCGTTTGCCATTTCATTGAAAAGCTATGAGGGGCTTCTTTGGATGCTGGAGGGAGGGTTACCACAATTGGCTCTTTAGCATGATAGCAATTGCATTACCTAAAACTGCGGGTAGAAAGGAGATTTGAAGGCTGTTGCAGATCATGTATCATTGAGTCATCATCTGTTTCCCCAATATATGATTATTTTTATAATGATGAAAAGGCTGTTAACGTCAGGTGCCAAATCATATTATATAATAAAAATTATATTATAAGTATTGATTTATGAAATATGTAAGTGATATAAAATTTTAACAAGCAACTTTTTACGTAAAAAAAGTTTGCTTAAGTAATCAAATTTTGTGTTTAAAAGATATCAAGAAATTTTTGAATTGAAGAATTACATTCTAGTGGAATATTGAAAACAATTACGATTGCGTTGATTTTAATGTAATTCTTAAAATTTATCTTATTCTAAACAGTAATATTGCAGTTTTATATTGAATTTGCTAAATTAGATTAGAATTATCAATTTATCAATATATATTGTCAACAGTATATGTATACATACATATATATATATATATATATATATATATATATATATATATATATATATATATATATATATATATATATATATACACATACATATATATTGACTGTTTTTAATACTTTAAATATAATATTATATATAGTATTTATAATATAATTTAATTCTATATAATATATAATAGAATAAATTAATAATATTTTTAATATATAATAGAATAATTAATAATATTATCTTATGTAGGTAGAGTTTGTGAATTGACTGCAAATATTATAAATAAATAATGATTATGTTTTTATAATAGCATATATTTATTTTGTAAAAAATTTTCCTTTTTTATTTAAATCCCTCATAAAGCTATTAATAAACCTACACAAAAAAATAATGAATCTCTCATTTCTTCCCTATGGGAACACTTGGCGATTCTATTGGCGATTACTTTCTCTATTTTTACTTTTTGCGACACAAACGCGCCAAAATTATCTCAAAGCAGGAAAATGTGCTCCAAAAGAACAGAACTGAAACTAAAAGTGACTCCAAAATATCCTTTTCTCAAACATTCTTCCGATACTTTTTGAAATGACACTGCTATTTGATAAACAACGCCTAACATTCTCAAAAGGTTGGTAACTACTTTTTCTTCTAACTTTATTTAGTATTTAATTAACAGTATGTTACTTTGCTCAAAAAAAAAAAAATCATTTATAAGAGAAATATTGAAAATAATGAATTCGCCACAATTTTCTACTATTATAGCGCAAAGGTTGAAAATTGGCAATAAAATTATTCTATATTTTATATTATTATTTTATTACCTGAAATTATTTGGTAAATTTTATTATTATTTAATTAGCTAAAGTGTGCCAATACTTTTTATTCTTAATCAATCGAATGTTTTAAAAATGTTATATTAATTACTTTCATTACGAGATTAAATAAATATATGCTATCTTATTAAAGGGGTGAATAGTTAGAAATAGCCTCAAAATTGTTCTTAATTGAAAACTAGCAAATGTAAAAAAATTAATAAAGCAAAAATATTGCTTATAAGGTAAATGAAAATAATTTTTATTTACTGTAAAATAATTTTTTATAAATCTCTTAATCATATATTAAAATTTCTCGCAAAGTGAATGTTAAATTTTCTATCTAAGATTCAATATGCATGAGAAAAAATTTGAATTAAAAAATTAACTCATAAAATTTATGTAATGCTTAGAAGCATTAATTTTTTCTCATCATTTACATTTAAATTTTTATTCTTACATTTAAGTTATATATAATTAATAAAAGATTACTCTTTATACTTGTGAAAATCATCTTAATTACAACATGAACCATTTATTCAACAAATTGATCCAACTGTGTCCAAAAGGCTTATCTTCCATTTTGAATCAAATAATGTATAAAAAGTTCGTTTGTATTTTTTAAGAAGCTTTTAAAATGTTCAAAATATTTTTTTTCAAATGGAGATGCTAAATTAATTTTGAATAAAAAGCATTATAATTTTAAATATTATTCAGAGGTAGTCACATATTTATTGATATGGAAAACATCTGTAACATATAAAAATCGTAAAAAAATAATATAAGAATTTAGCGTATATATGTACATAAATAATATGTGAAATATTTATATATACATCAAACATCTTTGTTGCTGTTAAATATACTTTTATTGCTCCCTGAAAATAAATGATAAAAACATAATCAGCTTAGTTTGCAAATTCATTTACTTTCTCAAATTAATCAATATTTACATTTTTAAAAAATAAATAGTTTGGAAATTGTATAATTTTTATAAATAATCATTCTTATTATGCATTTAATATTTGATACTTAATTTAATTGTTCTATCCTGTAATTTGTTTTTTATATAATCTGTACTACTTATTAATTTTTAACTACTAAATGCATATTTTCACAAGGCTAAAATTTAAAGTCCCTTAAGGAACTTATTAGGTTTTAGAGTATTAACTATTATTATATGAAAAAAAATCACTTTTTGTTAATTGATTGAATGTGCTTAGAATTATATTATGATTTTTTAATTAAATGAGTAAAAGTTAAATTAGTTTATGTTCTGAATGTGTAAAGATTTTCTCAGCGTATAATTGAATCAATGCAATATTATTCCACATCCCTGTTTCTTTTTATTAGTATGAGCTATATAGAAAATATAATCATTGCATTATTATTTAACTATTTATTCCTTTATAGTCGCATAATAAACTTTCTCCATATGAGCAGAAAAATATATTTAAAGAATTATCATAAAACCATTTTAAAGATGATCAATAAATATCCAATAGCGATCGATTCTTCTCCTCAGGGTTTTGAACTCAAACACAAAAAATGGAACATTTATCCAGTACCACAGGCTCAACGATCCATTCCTTTATTGTATTAATGGTATTTTTATTTCCTACGCATGATGCCTTTATATCTTAATACGAGTTTAATATCATGATACGACTGTAAATGAGTCATATTTTTTCAATATATATGTCTGCATAAAATTAAAAAGGACAAAAGTAAGCATTTTTGTCCTAACTTTAAGTATTAATGCCAAATGTTCAGCAGCAAGCTACGGCTTTATTTTCGTTTGTATCTGATTGAACTGTGAAATCACTTAAGAAAATGAATGTGAGCGAAATTATTCTGTATAAACGACTTGCAGCTAAAAGTTAAATCATTTGGTAACTTAACAACCTAATTGTTTGCACTCTCTGGATTCACTGAATAGACTATATGTTCTAATCTCTTGTGAATGATAAGTATAAGTTGGTAGCATTTTTTCATCGTTTCGGTAATCATGTATAAATATTTATTGACACGGTGGATTTTTTCATGTAGCCGCCAGGATCTCTTTACCTAACATGATACAAATCTTCAGCAGGAAAATAATGTACAAATTGAAATTATAAAACTAATTCCCATACATAAATAAATAAACTAAAATTAATTCAATAAAATATTATCCAATGATTTTTTTTTGCCTAATTAAGTTAGCTATCATATAGAACATATCAATATTATTCAATTAGAGCATATATATTAGAATGTTCGTATTAATAATTAAATACATCATCATTTTAATTACTGTTTTATATTTTAACATTCATCCACACAAAACCTCAAATATTAAACAAAACATTAGGTCTTAACATTACCTCAATAAACAGTCAATTCAGAAATTCATCTTATATATCTAAGCTAGTCTAACCTTTAAATTGGAGTTACAATTTTAATCGAAAGCCACAGAAATCTTAAGAGCAGTCAGGGCATAATAATGTAGAGAATATTTCATCAGGTATTCAAGCGGGAAATGGAGTGCGGACTTGACCACTAACACTGTGACCTCCAGAACGGCGTGAAAAGCACCTTATTAGGGGTCCCCACCCCTTCACCCCGTCGACATCTCTCCTCCTGGAGCTCCTTGTCTCTTTTCCGAAATGTCCTCGGATAAAGTGATGGAGAACGAAGCGAGCGAGCATCGCGTTGTCATGGGAATGGGAAGCGGAGGAGCAAATGGATTTCTAGAGTGTGATGTTTGAGCACTGTTTTCTCGCTTCCAGCTCACGCACGCAGGGAAGTTCGAGCGATGTTCCCTTTTTCCTTCTTCGGTAGGGAAATATCCCGATGATAAAGAATTTTCGCCGCTTTTTAGGGAAGAAATCTTTCTTGGAGATGAACTATAACTCTGGAGCTTTCTGTAAAATCTGAAAGCTGGAAAAGCTTTTCGATTAATCGATCACTTTATCGAAACATTTTTATGATAGACGATTGTTTAGTTTCTACTTTTTTTTAGTCGTAATCGATGTTTTTTTTAAAGAAAAGTCATTTTTAAGGCAAAACTTTTACAAATAACTTGATAAGAATTTTTTTATACGAGTTATCAAAATAATATTTTCTTTTCTAAGATGTTAAATTTGCATTTCATTACGCTCATTAACATTAAATGTACTGAATAAAAATTACTTCATTCTGCTTAGTTTGATTCCTTATTTATTTTGAACGGCCATCAAAAATATTACATGACCTTTTCAGATATATTTTGATTAAAGTGGGATTAATTAATAAGCACTGAACTCTTCTTTATAATGCATAATTACTCCATTCCAAAACTTAATAGCTTAATGTATTTCATTAATGTATTCATTTCCCTTTCAAAACTGCTCATTAACTAATTCTTACTATGTTTTCTTTTGAGAAAGCATATATTTTTGTTTTTCTGGCTAATACATATTTACGTGCGTAATTGTCTATGTTACATATTTGATCTAATCTCAAAATTAATCTGAATGCAGTTTTGAAATAAAAATAAAGATGGCTACAAAGTTTGGAATTTAAAATTAGTTTTCATAATCAATTTGTTATAAATTTGATATAAGATAAAAATTTCCTGTTTTATTATGTGTCATTCTATGATTCCTCATCCCATCAGTCCTTCAGGGCTTGTTTTTGAACAGACTGAAATCAAACATCTTGAAACAAAACATTTTGAAATTTTAAAATTGTATAAATTACATTGTATTTACCAATTTCCAGTACGCCGTCATGCGCATAATCAATTGTTCAATTTGTGATATTTAGTCATAATCTGTTCTTGTTTTTGCTTATAACTTTTTACATCAGCCAAGGGCTTAAATTTGATAATGTTGTAGCCAACTATTTCAGTTTGATGGTGGCATGTTCATTTTTGAAATTTAATTAGCATGTGCCTATACATAATAAGAAAGTAATTTAATAGTTTTGATTAAATGAATATGTAAACATAATGTATTTGTTTTCTATATTTAGTGAATTTTGTTACGGTAAACTTTTGGATCATTCAGTTTTAAGATCTTCATTGTGTTAAGATATTACCCTCGCGTTTTGTTTCTTATTTATTAAATTACTTTACACTAATGCTGAATGGATTATATTTTTTTAAAAATGCAAGGAAGAATTGATGCAAAATTCAACAAAGAATTTATTTTCTTGATATAAATGAAAAATTATTATTAAATATTAAAATAAAAACTTCTAAGATAAATGCTCTTAAGAAATTGCACTTATATGTAAAATAAATGAGAAAACATAACAATTTTCTTATTTTTTAGGTAAATATTTTGATGATTTTAACCTTTTTCAAGTTTGTGTGTAAATCGAAATTAAAAAAAAATTCTTGCTTTCTTGAATTCAACTAGAATAAGTATTTTTGGCTATGTAATTTTTCTGTTGATCTTCTGCTTTATTCATACTCATTTTTTGAAGCATGTATATATTATCGATAAATATTTTTCCAAAACATTTTCAATATTGACGGAATTGTTTGCAAGCGTAGTAAATGTCAGTTTTAGAATCTGATTTTTAATAATTCTCATTGAGTATTTTTCCCTATATTCCCAGAAATATATTTTTTGTGTTCACATTTTTTTATTCACTTTTATTTATAGTACATTTTTTCTATGCATTTCTTATTATTTAATATTTCTTGTGGCAACGCATGAAATTTTAAATGGAAAATAATGTTACTGTATATGACCAAATTCTACAAGATATAATTTAATTTTATTAATTTTAGATTAGTAATTGACTTCTTAAATTTTTTCATATTGTAAATTCTATATTATTTTTACATTTTAAATATATAAAAGTAAAAATTTCTGGTTTTTTCAGGACTGCCCCATGGATGCAAGCCACCAACTCTTGCTATGCAGCATCCTTGTAATCCCCCACAGAAACCCCGCACCATGGCTGCAGTGTCACCATTACATCAAGTCGTGCCACCGCAATCCACGCTTCCTTCCTACGACAACAACAACCTCGCCTTCAACTCGGCCTCCAGGACATCCAGCTTTGCAGCTGCTCTTCGGAAACTGGCCAAACAAGCCGGAGATCCCGTTACAGGCAAACTGAATACTATTTGCTCATCGTGATTATTTCCAATGGATGTTGTATTGATGATCATCAAGCATTTAATCAATTCATTACTCCTTAACATAGAGAACACAATTTTATATTTGCCAGCTTCAAAAGTTTCGGTTAAGAATTTTTCTTTCTTATCAAATAAAGTTATAAATTAATGCAGCAATACAATTTTCTACAACAAAAGTATATTAGAAAGTATTTTTGTAATTTCATTTACAATGAAATCACAAGGCTTTCTGCTCTATTGATATATGCTATAGTTGAAATTTAATCTTATTTTACATTCGTATGCGCACACTTCAAATTTGATGAATAATAACAAAATTTCAAACGATGAAAAATGTATGTAAACATACCATATAAAGTAAATAACATTTAAATTTCAAGTAAAATCAATTCAAAAAAAGAACTACATAAAGTAAAATGTTAAAAAATTAAAATCATATTAATGTATTTCTTATTTTTTATATATAATTCTAAGAGCTGGTGCTAAAATTTTCAAAAGGAGACAATTTGCTTGCCTTAAAATATTCTTCTTTGAGATCTTCACCCTATTCGTAAACTCACGAAAAATGATTGTTGATCTAGATAATCCATATTCAATAATGTATATTTTAGTAATTTTTACTTTAAAAGCCATTTATAAAGAAATTATATTGTTTGCACTATACGTTATGTCATTTTAGTACGCATAAAAAGAAGGTTTCTCTTTAATAGGTGAAAAAGATTTGACTCAGATATCTCCAGTTTCTTCACCTGTTCTAAGCCAAGGTTCTCTGACACCGAAAAGAAGCGTGCCCAACCCTCCTCCTCCTTCAATATTTCTCACTAACCATCAAGTTTCTTATGCGTCTTCATCTCCACCGGTAGTGACAATCGCGCCCAGTAGACCTGTTGCCACCCACACCTCTGAAAGCCGAAAGGTTTGTGGAAGTTCAATTCTTAACTAGGAATGTGAGTCCATTCTCGTAATTAAATACGATACAAAAGATGTATACGTTAATTAAAAATGAACAGTACCGCAACTGAGCCTTTAACAGAATTTTAATGTTACAACATTAAAGTGATTTCATGAACATGAGTCTCATTCATAAAAATTATTTATATGCATGAAAAGTATTTAAATAAATGTAAAGATTGCATACATTTATTAGAACTTTTACATATATTTAAATGTTTATATATATGTATGTCTTTATACTGATGAAACAAATGTAATTTAATAATGAATTTTATGCTGGAGTTGTTTTAGTTAGAAATTAATTAAGCATTCACTAAAAGAAATTTTTCAGGGAATCTTTAAATATATTTCAAGCCATAGAAATATGTCTTCTCATATTTCTTCTAAATTAACTTCATTTGGTATTGAAAAAAGAAAATAATAAAGTATATCTTGCAAGTAAACATCTCATTTAATTATTTTTTTTATTACTGTGTTGTTTTCTTATTAATCTAAGGGATATCGAATAAAAAATTTGCACAATGAGTAAATTGGAATAATACAATAAAAAAACTTACTCCAGAAATTTATTACAGACACTTTGACAGGAAAACTGGTTAAAAATCTCCAGGTAATATGAAAAACAAATTGAGCACTTACTGCTAAACTCTTAGACAAAGTTGAGTTAAGCATTTTAATTCGTAAATTGATTAAATTAGGGTTAAAACGTATTTAGAAAATACTTAGTTGAATCCATTTCTTCTTGTTTAACAAATAGAACCTTATACATTAATTTTTGTTACATTTTATCTGAAAAATTTTACAAAAGTCAAGAAAGTGCTTTTCAACTTATATGTATTTAAAAAAATGTATTTTAAATGTATGTATTCACTGATGTATTTTTAAAAAAATTATTATTTGCTGATGATATAAAATTGTATAGAATGATTTTAGTCATTTTTCAATGATAATCCGCTAATTAAAGTTAAAATTTATAAATTTTTGTATCATATCTGTAATATATTTTGCAACATATATGTAAAATACCTTATATGACACTTTTTTCCCTAAAGAAAAAATTTTTCTGCAGTGAAATTTTACGAATAACAGAAATTATTGTTATGAATCCTTCCCATATGGTATATATATGCATACAATAAGATAAGATTCTATAGTTTTCCTTAATACAAAGTATAGTAATTTTAACATGTCATCAGTGCATTAGTAACAAAAATGACAAATATTTGTGAACACAATAGTAATATATATTATAAAATAATAAATTGATGCTGCAGTATTGTACTAAAAGTATTAGCAGAACGGCATAATTTTTATTATTCAAATTTTGTGAGAAGTATGTAAGTACTAAATTTTCGTTCCGTTTATAAATAATTTCAAACAATTGCTCAAACATCCTTAACTTAAATTGCTGTTGTTGGATTATAAGCAATTTTAAAACAAAATCTTATGTTTGATGTATAATTTGATAAAAGTTTTATCTATTGTTTCTAAATATCAAGCTCTAGTTGGTAACTAAAATATCGAAGCTTTGACCTTTGCTATATTAATTCCTAAATTCTATTACCCCTTTGGTCACAGATGTTTGTTTATTACAATCTAGTTTAAATTAGCTTTAAACAGTATGTTCTATTTGAAATTGCCATCCCATGCGGGAAATGGTCATTAAGTGACAAATCGAAGCTTAAGTCTCACGTATTGTAAATTTATGCATTTTATTTTTCAATCAAATAAAAACATTCGTTAATATAAAAAATTAAGATTAAGTAAGATAATAATATTATTTTGAATTACTTTTTCACTTACAAATACTTCAATGCCATTATTCAAACCAAAAAGATTCACAATTAATTAATAAGTAAGTAAGAAATAACATCTTAGATTAATTTATAAACACACACACACACTTATTCCTTTAAGAAAATATCATCCTGATAAATGTTAAGTTACGTCTGTCAAAAAATCTAATTGTACCACAAAGAGTTATGTATTAAAGATATTTTTTTACTTCAAAAATCAAATTCAAATTAATTTGCTTCAATCTTTCCATAAAAGATATATTTTTTTAAATATTGTGTGTGTGTATGTGACTTTAAAGTGAAAAAAACAAATATTAATTAAATGTAAGTAAAGTTACTTAGATTTTAAGTTTATTTAAATTTGTCCAAGTCAGTTAGGTTTCATTGGAAGAGAATTGTAAGCTAAACTTAATAAAGTATCATTATATAAAAATTTTCCTATGATATTTTTACAGCAATTGGATATATTTACTGAATAAAGATTCAGAAACAACTTTAATGCGCTCTTCTTTTTTGTTTATATTATAGATTAAATTTTCTGTATATTTTTAGTTGTAAATGTTTATTAATTTATTTACTGAAATTCATAATTTCTCAGGTAAACAGCTCCAGCAACTTAAGCAATGGCCATGTTCAAGACCCCCTTGGAGTCAAAATGGATTCCTCGAAATCAGGTCCAAGACCCGCTCATTCGGAAAAATGGGAAGAGGCCACAAATAAAGGGTTAACGGGTTCTTCTACCTCGTCACAAGTCAGGTAATGTTAAATAAGAATATAAAAAGGTAGATGTGTGTTATTTTAACATCTAAAAACACTTTAAACTAATATTTTTCCTTTACACAAATAATAAGTAACTCTAAAATTACCAGAAATTATGTTATCAGGAATCAATCAATGAAATCATAGCTTTTTTATTTATTACAATTTTTATATATATACTGATAAAATTAATTGACTATTAAACAGCTAAAATATGAATTAATAGTTTAGTGTGCTGAATCAAATTAATTAATGATTTATTGAATTGTTAAAATGTTTAAAGCAAGAAGGTTATTTAAATTATAGTAATTTTCCATATTTACAATAGCTTTAATAGTTTTATTTTATACAGTGTGAAATCAATAAAATTTCAAAAATACTTTCACTATTATTTCATACATTTTAAAAATTTTCAAAAACAAATTTTAATGTTCTTTTAATTTTCTTTAATGGATTAGAATAATTATTTTAAGAACTTTTTTAAATTAAATAAAATTAAGATCCTTAAAAGTATTCGTGAAAGCCAAAGAAAAAATTATGTTATCCTCTTTAAAATGAATTCCTTTAAAATGAAATGGTTTCGTTTGTTGCGATGAAGAAAAAGTAACTGGTATAATGTCTATAATTATAGTTATACATAAAGTTATAACAAATAATGCATATAAAATATAAAATTATAACAAATTAATGGTGTTTTTTAAATTTACTAGTCATATTCAATTTTTTTTCTGGTAAATAGATATTAATATAATTAAAATTTGTGACAAATTAAAAATTCTAAAAAGTAGAATGTTAAGCACCTTTAACATAGTATAACATTATAATATAACACTCTTTAAACACAGTATAAAATTAAATATATTTTCTTAATTAATAATCTATTAATAATTTGCACTAATTTCAATGTATACTTTTTATTGCTTTTTAAAAATTTTTTTAAAAATTTTGAAGCAAATATTTATCTTTATTTTCAAGGTTATTATATGTATTCATGAAATATTATATTCCTTAATATATTACGCAAGAGAAAATATAATTGTTCTCAGAAAAATTGAAATTGTACAATTGAATAGTTAAGATTTGTGGAAATTATCGTAAACTGGATTTTATTTTCTTATTGCCTCCATAATACAAATATAATAATAAAATTAGCGATGTTGTTGATGTCTTGCGCCAGCTAGGCTGGCATTAAAGGGTGCGCTGCTCCAGTTATCCACCTGAACCATCTTTTGGTATGGAGTCCGACTTCTTCAGTACACACATGCCATAGGAACCCGTTTATAGGGTAGACAACCATTCACAGCCCATTTATACTAGGAAAGGACAAAGACAGGATAGACAGTGAGACAAAGTTTATCCATGTCCGAACCGGGATTCGAACCAAGGACCTCCCAATCCGCAGTCAATTACCCTGACCACAAGACAGAGCGAACGGCAATTGGCGATGTAAATTAGTATAATGAACCGGAATTTTTAAATTCTAAAATGGAATTTCCTGTGTGTTAGAGTTAATATCAACAAAGCTATCGAGTATGCAAAAAAGTAAAAAAATATCTACAGCTAAATCTTTTAACCAATTTTTTTATAATTGATTACAGTTCTTATTTGTAAATTGTGAATGAATATCCTTTTTTTAACATTTCCGAAAATAAAAATATATACCAACTGTAATAAATACTCATTCGTCAATTTTTCTTTATATATAATTATAAAATTACTTAATGCTTTCTATTCAGAATAAATAATCAGCATGTATCTTATAGGCCTCACGCGACAATCGCACCTTTACCTAGACCAGATGACTCCCTAACATCTTCAAGAGGATTCCAGCCCTACAGAGGCACAGAAGAATCAAGAAACACTCTTCCTCACCACATCTCTCTTTTCGATCATCATCCTGCAGTATCCTACCCTTACACACCGGCATTTCTACCGCCACCTCATCTTTCCCATCCGGCGTACAGGTAAGACTTAGCACCGAATGTCTGATGTCATTGAAAGTTAGACAAAACTAATATTTATAAACTAATGGAATTAAATTCATTAGGATTAATGAAATACAAAAGACGATACCATAAAATCGATAAAAAAAGGAATATAAATTAAATTTTTATTAAAAAAATTAAACTTTAAAAACATTATTATAATTACAATAATCATTTTCAAGCATACCAAAAAAATGTCTAATTCAACTTGCATTTCAAACCTTTGTATGAATAAATCATCTCAATGAAATAAGTGAAATGCGATAAAATCTCAAGAAAATCATATAATAATCATTAATTATAAAAAAAAGGATTATGGTAGGTGGTTTTATAAATTATTCAATGAAAATTGTCAGTAAAAGCATTTTTAATTTTAAAAAAAATTACGCAAAATAGAATTTATAAGGATATTTGAAAATAATGCACTTCTGTCATCAAACCTTTCTTTAAAAAAATCTATCCATGATATAACTGAAAAATATAAAAATAAGCAAATATTAATTTATGTGATAGAAAATTTTAGAGCTGTTTTTCAATTAATTACGAGAAATTAACAATTGAATAATTAAGCGAGAAAATCTGAAAAATCATTTTACATTATATGTTTACAATAGTTAATTTCTTTATGATAACCTAAGGGGGAGCATTGTTATCGCTCTAAAAAATTCAAAATGAATCTAAATTATTCCACTTGTATGATACATTAGTACTTAATTATCACTTAAACTTTTGCATCATAATTTGGATGATAAACATAATAATCGATTACTAGTAAGTTAAAATATTAAAAAATACCCAAAGTATTACTACCCCCTTTTTATTAAAAATAACTGCAATTAGAAATTGTTAGAAATCATTTGTTACATAGAAGAAAAATCCTATCTAACGTTTTATATATTTTTTTAAAACTGTAGATAAAAAATTTAGGAATAGTATAATTTTAAACTTCAGTTAAGTTTCTTTGTCACAGTCAGTAGTCACTTCTTTTGAACGTAAGGGTTAATTAGACGGGTATCTACAATTTAAACTGGGTTCTGCACCTTTACAGACATCCGCGCCCGAGGTAGGATTCGAACCCACGAACCGTTGAGCCGAAAGCAAGAGCGCTAATCTCGGCTGCCGGCGTAATGGAACTTTACCTGAAGTTGGTAACTTGTGTGAGCTTTTCAACTCTTGAATAATGATCACTTGCACAATTTGAGCAAAAGATATTCCTCGCATTTAACGAACATAAAACTCTAAAAAACTAACAGATTATAATTACTCATTTACACATTATTTAATTAGAAATGGTACTACAAATTGTACATTATCGTCATTATGTTCCATTTGTAGGATAAGATCGAATGATCTTAATTTGATCTCACAAAGCTACTACGTAAAATTACACCCTGTATCGGGCTACTGACGAAGTGTAACAGTATAAGACAGCATATATCCACACATCGAAGTAAAATATAATTCATGGAGAAATTTTGAAACTAGGTGCTGAATATGAATCAGAGATTTATTTCTCTTGCTTAACATCGCTTATCATTTCAAAAGTTCTTGCTTAAGAATTATTGTAATGACAAATTAAAAATTTCTTCAGAATATCGTTGATGATTTTTAGCATTCTGTCTTTAAAAATGCGTCTCCCTTCTTAGTCAAAATTAACTAAATTTGATTTTTACTGTAAGCATTTTGAATTTTTTACCACTGAAGATCTTCTACCTTACTTAAGAAAATGTATGCATATATTTTTTCATTCCATTCTACTTTGCAATGAACTTATATTGATTTTCTTATTTCAGATTTGACGACCCTCTTTATCTCGAGCGTTACAGTCTACTTCGACCCCCAGTCATGCCCTATCCTCAACCAGGCATGATGGCCCCACCGGCAGCCTTCTATCCAAATAGCCGTTATGCAGCGGATTTAATTGCTCAATCCTTATCTCTAGGTTCAGCAAACAACAGCCTCCTCAATCACGAACGGTAATACACTACGATGTCATTCACAATTGATTTCAATAGTGCATTCATTTCTTTAAACTAATTAGTTTGCGATGATTAGAAATAAATTTTTTAATATGTATATATATTCTTTGTTTAATGAATTAATAACCCACGCGCGCGATCAATATTTTATTGAACCACACCTTCTTATACGATTAACAACTGTTATTAATTTGGATACCGAATATACATATCTCTGAAGGGCATAAATGCCCAAAGGATGCCGGGCATTGATAATGAAAATTTTTACAGCTTGTAAATTAAATGGTAAGTAGAGAATTTCAGATGCGTTTTCCCACTATATCCCACGCACTGTGTAGCCTGGGAAAGAGTTAGAAATTAGGCTGATGTTCAGTGAACCAATTTTTATGCCTTCTGGCACGATATATAGTAGTTGCATTATTGTCCATGAAGTGTTGATTCATCGCCATCAGATTAAAAAGGAAACACTGCAAGGGGCATTTGATCTGAATGTATATCTAGGTATCTCATTGAAGTCTGTTCACACTCTAAGAGCACCAGGCCACAATTCTATAGCAACAGAATGTATCATGTCCGTATCGTGTATCGTGATATTCCCGCCACAACCTTACACAATGCTAGTAAGACAAGATGCGTTCATGGTCTCGTGATATTTTCATCAAACTCAAAATCTTCTATCAGTATAAATTAAGGTGTATCATGATTTAAAATACCATTTAACCAGTTTCTAGTCTTTAAATGTCAGCGTCTTCTTTTTCCTACATCATTACAAATGTTTTTCTTTTCACTTCGGGCAGAAATGAATGGTATTTCCCACTGGTAACAGACAATGCTTTCCTATCTTCTGCAATTCTTTTCGCATGATTAGAGATCAAATCATTTGAGATGAAGCTTGTCTGACAATTTTTGTCATTTGAAATAAAGTGGATTGATTGTTCTTCTTGTTGAAGCATAAAATATCACTACTTTGATAACTGTACTGAAACAGCAGTTACGTTTGGACAAGTGTGCGAAGGTTGCGTTAATTAAATACAAAAGAATTCTAAATAAAGCGTTTATTTTGCTACGTGTTTTCGCTGCGCGTGTTTGCGTAAGAGTACAACATTAAGACTTACCAGAAAAAAGGTTGCCGTAAATGGCGTGATTACAGAATGCACCAAGGAGGGTGCTCCGTAGCCAAGGGTATACATAACATATACGGAACAACAAGGACTGTGGTTCATGATTGCAATTTTTGAAACTCTTTGATATATCTGTTTTTGAGAATCCAGAGGAATTGCTGTCTTCAAAATCAAGACCTCCTCTAAGTAGGCAACTACAATAAGCCCCTTTTAAAAGTAGTGAACGTTCTGTAGTTATTTCCCATTTTACTTCCTTCATCATGAGGTACACTCTTACAACTTATACTAGCAACAACGCATACTAGCATTCGAACAACGTGTAACCATGTCTTAAAAATTACATAGTTCATCACTAATGAACATTTAAATTAAAATAACCCAAACGTTCCTAGTACATTGGCCGATGTCTGAATACACACACAAATATTACACGCACTTATCTATATATAAAATGTATCTGTGTTTTCATTATAAGAATAAATTTATATAAATTCAATTGGTGTTTGAGTTTATAGTAAAAGGTATATTAACTATTTACAAAATTTTGTGTTGCTAAAATAAAATAATTAAAACGTTTAATGAATTTTAATTGGTCATAAGCAATCCATGAAATAGAAAATTCAAAAGAAAATATTATAATTTATTTTTTGGAAATAACAATGTACCTGACATCTGTAGGGGGGAGAGAGAGCAAAAGTCATAGTTTTAGTTTTGTGTCAAAATATTTCTCTCTAAAAATACTAAGCCGTTTAAATAATAGGGATATTCTTTACAGGTTAAAACAAGAGGAAGAAAGGAGGATGCGAGAGAAGGAAATGGAGCTTGATCAGTCAAGGAGCAAAGAACAGGAAAGGCAGAGGGAAAAAGAGCAGAAAGAGAAAGAAGCGAGGGAAAGGGAACATAAGGAGAGGGAGCATAGGGAAAAAGAAAAGCGAGAAAGGGAAAAACCCTACAGGGATAAAGAGGACCACTCCGATCATAAAAAGGGATTACATAACTCCCATTACGTATCGTCATCATCTTCGAAAAGAATAGAATCTCCAAGTAAGGGATTTTCTGAGCAATAGGATTTTAGACATTTTTTCTTTTTTTTTTTTATAAGAAAATGTATAAGAAAAATATATGTTTTCTAAAGTTTTCTGCTTGTTTTAATTCTTGTGGGATACAAAATCATGATTACTTGACTTTGTGAAGAGGTTTATACACTTTCAGACAATAATATTATAAAAGGATTTCAACGCTTCTATTGGCTATTTTATCAAAATATGAAACTCAATGAAATAAATTAACAAAATAATTTTACTGAAAATAGAGAGAAAGATTTTCTCTTAAGTTCATAAATCAATATTTAAAGCTTAAAATACTTAATATTAAAATAAAATGTAATATTTAGCACTTTAAATGAAAATGCTATTTGCATATAACCTGACAGTTTAATAGCGATAATCAATCGAATAAAAGGAAAAACAAAATATTTCCAAAAATAGTGTTTTTTTCATACAATTTAATAGTATCAAAAGAAACACTATTTAGAGAAGTATATTTTTTATTTTATTTCAAAATACGCACACCTTTCTTTTAAACACATTTAATGAGACGATTTTAAAATGATTCAAGAGTTCTCGGTAAGCTTTCTTTAAATTTTACTTATATAAATTAGTATTAAAAGTTTCAGGTTATATCTCTTCACCATCATATCAACTTCTTTTCATAAATATATTTTATCCTGTTTTAAATCTTCTTTTCCGTAAGGACAAAAAATTTTTTTTAACCAATATTAAATTTTCTGTGACAAAATATTTTATTACAATGCATTTTTAATATATGAATTAAAATATTTTTGGTTTAATGCCTGAGAGTTTGATGACAACATATAATTAAAGTAATAAATAAAAGATAATTCATAACCATTTATATTTTTATTAAAACTTGAAATAAAATTTAGCTAAGACAAGAAAGAAGTGGAAGATACTGCATTTACATTAATGTGTTAATGTAATTTAAAATGTTCATATCTCCAAAAATTTTACATTAGATGATAATCTGAACACTTTTCTATTTTAGTTTTATGTGTGTAAAATTTTTTTATATATAATACTATAAAAATGGATGGAAAATTGATGTTAAAAATATTAGGTTTGGGAATAAGTTCGTAGCGTTTCTACCAAATACGTTTAATTAAACAAAAAACAATAATTATATCAATAAGTTAATCAATTATATACTCGCCGTTGCTGTTTATAACCTCTTTCCACTTCTCGACCAATTTGTTGATGTCATTCCGCCAAAATCGCCTGGACAAAATCTGGTGACAAAGAAGTTGTTGAGCCAGGTTTTAAGAACCTCTTGGTGCAATGGGAAATGCTCAAAAAGAATGCCACAGTCAACAAGGAGCCCTCCATTGTCCAGCTACACCGCGTGAATGAGGCTATTCGACTGAAAAGACCTGATCGACATGGTCAAACCATACTCCTTCACGACAACGCCAGGCCCCATATTGCACAACTCGTAAAGCCGTATTCCAAGAGCTTGAATAGGAGGTCCTTCAGCATCCGCCTTATTCTCCAGACCCTGCTCAGACCGATTACCATTTTTTCTGCTCCTTTTCAAACCATATGTAAGGCGTTACCTTCGATAACAAAGAGGTTCTTAAAAACTGGCTCAACAATCTCTTTGACACCAGATCAGGCGTTTTTTGGCGGAACTGCATCGACAAATCTGTCAAGAGGTGGGAAGAGGTTTTAAACAGTAACAGCGAATATGTAATTGATTAACTTATTGATATAATTATTGTTTTTTGTTTAAAAAAGTCTTTGGTCAAAACGTTACGAAATTATTCCCTAACCTAATATATTCTGTATTGATATTTAGTAAAAATGGTGGAATTAATTCCGGGATAATTTGAACATTTGAAATACAATATTTCTCAATTATTCATTGATTCAAATGTGATTCCTTTTATTTTTTATTAGTCGTTAGAAACACTCCAACTGTTCATTCTACTTCAAACCATACGTCAGGAGCATCGACTGTAGTGAATTCGACTCCTCTCAATCTCGTAGTTCAACCAGGCGCCGAAACCCCCCGAAAGGAGACAGAGCTTTGGATGCCTTGGCAGCAGCCATCGAATCAGTACCCAAAAGACACCAGTCAAGAAACCCCTGTGGTCTCTAAACAGACGACCATTCGTTCGCAGGTATGAGTTCTCCCTCTCTGATCAAAAACCAAAACTTCATCTTCAAGTTTCAATCGAATTATTATTAAAATGTGCTATAATGTTAACACTACAATGAAGAACTTATTCATCAATTAAAAATGTGCAGCATCTTCTCATTCGCTTAATGTATCATTAGATTACGTTTAAAATACAAAATATACCTTGAATAGTTAAGAACTAGAATTTAAAAAGGTTTTCCAGAGACTATAAGCATCACTTGTTTTTTGAAAAGTCATGAAAAATTATTATTAATTCTTTTTGATATCCTAACACACATACTATGTCTTCAATATATAGGAGTGAGGTCAAGTTTATAATTCTAAATTTTTTTTACTGAAATTTATATTAATTTATGAATTTTTACTTTGGGGTTTATAAACATTGTTTATCCTATAATGTTTCTTTTTCTCTCATCAACATTTAAGTGGAAGTTGTAAAGTAAAGGAAATCCTATTACTGTTGATTTCGTTTAGTTCTTGTAATTGTTTATACTCTCATTTCCTTCTAGAGTTTTCCGTTATGTGGTTTTCCGGGTTTTTCTTTTCGTTCTTTCTATCGTTTTTCGTTCATTTTTGCAAAACAATGGTGTACATTTCCCATTATCTAAATCAAATTTTAATGAAAAATGCTTTTACCAAATATCATGTTCCTTGAATTATTATACATTAGAAAATAAAGATAGTCATTTTATATAATTAATGAAAAGTTTATTATATATTAGAGTATTTTAATTTTAATAATATTAATCAGCAAATTGGCAATAATATATAAAAATGTCAAGGTATCATTTTATATTTTGTTAAATTGACCTCTCTTCCAATTCAATTATAATAAATTTTTATTGTGAATCAATATTCTATTGAAACAAAAGTTAATAACAAATAAAGAGATTTTGATATAATTTTTTAAATTTTTTATTGTATATCTCTTTCTTTCTTTACTCCGAAATTAATTTTAAAATAATAATTGATAATATTTAACCTTGTAAAAGTAGACTAACTGCACCAGGGAATTGCTTTTTTAATGCTAACGAATGTATAATTTGTCTCAAAGAAAGATTTTCGTCTCATTTACTATGTTTCCTGGGTCTATAAAACAAAATGTTAGAAATACTAAATACGCAAGATACAAATTCCTAACAAATAAAAATTAAAATAAATTAATCTTATTATTTTAAATTGAAATCGAAATCTTTGATGTTGAAGAAATAAATTCAAAATTATTTAATTTATAATAGAAATTCGAATAAAGTTGGGAAGAACTTGCAAGAAAATTCTGGTACCAAATGAGAATCAACTGATAATTTCATTTGTCTAAGATACTATGATATATACAGGGTCTCCCAAAACGACCGCATAAGCTCTGCACAACTAGATTCCTCGTTGGGAGTACATAAAAACTGCCCAAAGAAGCGTTCCTGTACGATTCAAAGTTTACGAGAAAAATACGAAAAGCAAAGTATGAGGTCACTTCCAGTGGAAGAAAAAAAAACATTTTATTGAACATATCAACATCAGTATATGCACAATTTAAAGCAGATGTTCAAAGTGTCCGCCCTGAATGTCGAGGCAGGATAGAGCTCGCCATGGAATGGTTGTCATCTCACGTTGTAGCATTGCGGGATCCACCGAAGTGAAAGCAGCATGCAGACTAAATCCATTGGTGTTGTCACTGCGTGCGCATCCATGGCACCGCACATGCATGAAGCGACATGCGCGGCGAAAGTTATAAGCATTATCATCTGAAAAGATATGCAAACTGTTATTGATATGTACAATAAAGTGTTTTTCTTGCACCGGAAGTGACGTCATACTTTGTTTTTCGTATTTTTCTCGTAAACTATGGATTGTACAGGAACGCTTCTTTGGGCAGTTTTTATGTACTCCCAACGAGGATTCTAGCTGTGCAAGGCTTATGCGCTCGTTTTCCCTGTATTTGTGTTAAAGAGATATCCTTTGTGATAAGAAACGTTTATTAACAAATAACAGAATGCATGGGAATTAGAGTGTTTAATTTATTCTGTTAGACGTATAAATGAATTTTGTTTTTCTACTTTTATAAAATATAAGAATGTAGTAACATCTATAATTTAACAGATTTTTATAACGATAACTTTTAACGGGATAGTAAAATGTTAAAATAAATGTATACAGAGTATGTTAAAAATTACCAATTTTAAATGTACCAATTTTAAAAATTTAGGATTTGTAAGTTTTTTAAAATTTAAATGTCCTCAATTCCAAATTGCTTTTCATTTTATGGGAATTTTAGTTAATTTTTAATATTGTCAGCTTTTAATTTTTTTTCTCATTTGGAATTTTGATACGCTTATGAAAAATGATCTTTTCTAGGACATGCATCGACACCATCAAGTGAAAGAAAACTGTACCTCTGACAAAGTGAGCTTGAGATTCAGCCCATCGATATTGAATGATAAAAAGCATTCAGCCGTACCAAGTACCGAGCTTCCGACAAATGAGCCTGTTAAAAAGCACTACCCGATGACTGAAAACAAAAGGATGGAGCCCATGCACCATTACACAACAGACCACTCAATAGCCAATAAGGATCATGGACCCCATGAATGGCGGCATGAGAAGCTGCAGAAGGCCTGCACCAATAACCACAGAAAAAGCCATGAGTCTAAGAAAATCAAGGATGGTAATATGCAGAATCAACAAAGGAAGGTGGTGAATGGTGCGGTCTTGAAGCCTCCACCTTACCAGAATGAAGGGATGCATGCCAGGCTCCTGGAATCTGAAAAATGCAGGCTAGAAATGAATGGACACCTGATGCCTACAAAAGCGCACACACCAATCAGTAACGATAGGCTCATTGTTCCTACCTACAGCAAATCTAGTCAGTTGTTTCCTCCTGCGAAAGACAATTTCCATCAGGTTAGCTTCGCAGATTGTTACAATCCTCCTCCAGTGCTGAAGAGCAATGTGGAGATAACCCCGGTGGTCAGTAAACTTGACCTAGACGCCAAAAACATGCAGAAGAATGGTTTTAAATTCCTCGAGGAGAATGATGATAAAGAAGAGAAAAAACTGAAAAATTTTCTCATTCTGACAAAAGTACCACCAGCGAAATATGAACATAATCCCCAGGTAGGAATAAGAATGATTCCTTAATACATCTTACATGGTTAGAACTTCAAAAGTAATAAATTTTTATATAATAATCTTTTGTCATATATATGAGTAAATTAAGGTAAATCATAAGGTAATGCATTGCAATGATTGGATAGAAAAAATTTAAGGCAATATTCTTTAAGTTTTAATTAGATAAAAAGAGTTGAAATGTAATTGTTGTATAACATATTAAATCAAATTTTTAATGAATTGCTAAACCTTGCATCCGATGTGGGAATTATCATTACCTTTTTGAATGAAATACCGCTTATACTGCTTATGATAAATGTCATAGAAATCTGAAAACTGATTTTGTTGTTCTATGAATGCAGTAAGTAATGAACGAGATAATCCGCACATATGTATTGTATTCTGTGAAGCAATTTAAGTTTAATTGGTTTATAGTATTTGAGCAAATGTTTTGATGAGACAATATTGTGATATTAAATTCGTACTAAATTGGCTCTTTGAATTAGTTCTTTAAAATATTTGCTATCATATTATTTAAAAATGTAAAAGCGATTACTTAATTCTGAGTATTGTGTTATTAACAATGCTCTAAGTAAGCAATTAAAATTATTTTAGGAAAAATGTTTTGCAGAACAATATTAAAATAACCTTTAAATTTGAATTATTTTCATCTAAAAGGATGACTTATAGTAGTATAATCACTGTAGCCTAATAATTTTAATAATTAATATTTATTAAAAAAAGTATTAGTCTACATTGTTGAATAAAAATGCCATGGACTTTTAGATAAATTCATTTATAATTAAAAAATCATTTCATTATCAAAATGATCTTATCCAAGACATTATATTTAAGATATGGATTTTGTTTCGTTTTTCAAATCAAGGTTTAATTTAACTTCAAGCAGTATTATTTATTGTTGATAATACATTTGAAAAATGATAAACCTTCTAGTTTTTCTCGAGAATATGTGTTACATTATATATTATCATATAAAAAATGTAAACATACATCAATACATTATTTAGAATCTTAGCTCACGCAAAAAATGAAGAAGTTACTTTTAGCTTGTTTCTTAAAGACTCCCTAATAAGTGATTACTATTAAAAGGTTTGTTTACTAGTTTTGTGTACGTTTTTATTTTGAAAGCAAACATTTAAGTACAATATCAAAATGCTGTAGTTAAAAATTATCATTACATTTAGAATCACTATGATGAACTTAGAATTCTTTAACATGCAAGCAAGTTTCTTACAAAATTTGATTTGTTAATTTGCTCCCAATTTTTTCTGCAAAAATTAAAAGAAACTTATGAATTATGATACTTTTGCGCATATTACCTAATAATTTACACAAGTGATGGACAAAAAATAATAGAAATACTTATAAAATATTTCCAGCATACAACTCCAACTCTGCTATTCATTTGATAAAATATTTAAGAGACGTGCCTTTGTCTTAAAAATTACACATGACAGTTTAATCTTCTAATTTTGGGCCAACTTCCCTCTTTAAAACAACCATCTATCATTGTCAGTCAATCTTGAAATATGCACTCCCAATTCTGCTTTATAAAGGAAATCTTTTAATTCCTTTATAAAGCAGTATTTATTTTCATAAACCTGTAACACAAGAGTCTTTGAGACGCCCACAAGCTTGTCTATTCTTGTCACAGTCTTCTGCAAGGTGCACTTTTAATGTTCATGTTTCTTTGCATGCCAAAAAGATGGAAAATAACGGATCTTTACTTGATTTAGATTTTCTAATACAACCTTCTTAAAATCTTATACTCGACTATAGCTTTTCTTTAACTCTCCACATGACAATTATGTGGAGCATTATTGTATTGGAAGATCAAGTTACTAAATATTTTGAAAGAAAGAGGTGTTTCAATTCTTTTGTTCACCATTTAAAATGATTTAATAAAAATGATGATGTCTATTTATATGAGCATGAGAAATTAAAACTGATATTATTTCTCCGTTTTAGAAACTGAAATTCTTGCGGTTATTTGGGTTGACAACGCATTTCAAAAGAAAAAGTTAGTATCAATTTATGTATATTTAATTCTCAAATTTATTAAATAATAAAATTATTTTCATATAAATTTTTTTTTTGCTTATCACATTAGACATCAATTTATTCAGCATTTTATGTATTCCAAAATTAATTCTAATTCTTTATATATTCATTGTATAGAAATTTAACTTTCAGAATTTAACCATTTTCTGAAATAGAACGCTTTAACATAATACGTGTTAGCATTCAGAATTTTTGTAGTGTTATGATTTGTAGCATATTGTTTTTTGCTCTAAATTTTGAAGTAACCATAAATTTTTCAATATAATTTTTTGTCTTTTACAGAAATTGAATTTGATATGTACCTTAAAAGGAGAAAAATATTAATGGAAGATTTAGAAGTTCCTCCTCTGAGTCCAGAACCAGAACCAGACGATAACAAACGAGCCTTAATATCACCAGTGGAAGAAATTTGTTTTAAAAACGAACGCTTAGCGGAACAATTAATTGCGGAAACGACACCGATGAAATTGGAATTTCTCTATAAAATCGGCCTTTCTCCTATCACTTTAGTCAAAAAAGAAGGTATAAATTTAAAACTAAATGTAACTTTAAGGGATTCATATTAGCTCATACTCTTCCTTTGTAAAATCTGTTCCATAAATTTTCAATGACTTATAAATAGTTTCAATTAAGTTATTTAAATTTGCAAAATTGCCATATCTTGATTAACCTAAATTCACACACACACATCTATAAATAAAACATCAATTATTATTTTATATTTAGAAATATTAAGTGCTCGTTATTCAAACACTACGTCGAAAGAGATTATCAGTGTCTCAAAAAATTAATTTAAATCATTAAATACGAAAAATAATTTTCATACCTAAATTATTAGAAATAAAAACTCTTATTTGGTATCAAATCTTGAAAAAATGTTAATGAACAACTGTTTTCATCCGTGTCCAATAGATATAATGAAAAACAAATAATTTTTGTAACTGGGAGAGTTAAATACTTTTGTAAAGTATGTAGAAGCAGATATTCTAGGCTAAAAAGCTTTTTAAAATTTTCTTCAGTAATTGTAAGATTATTAAAGGTATCTTGTGAATAAAATATTCTAAAGTAATAAAATAATCATTGATAATACATCTGGTAATAAATATTCTGAGAAAATAAAATTATAAATTTCGTATAACAAGTTGTAAGAACAAGAATATACAAAATTGCAGCTATGAGACAAACAAAAAAAAAATTGCGAAATAAAGGAACATACATGAAGCTAAATAAGTAAGTACTTGAAAATAGAAAATCAAGCATATACGAAATTTTAAATCCAACTTAAAAACAAATAAATAAATATTTAGTTAATTTCGAGAATGTATGATGTAGGTTATAGTTTATTTAGTGGTACAAAAAGTTTTCATTGGAAGTAAAACGAAAAGATACAATAAAATATATAATCTTAGCTACGCATTTTCTACTTCTCTGTCAATACTGTCTTATTGCTAGAAAATAGAAGTTCATACTTGGCTATTTTAAAATTTAAATGCTCAAATAACGTTCTGCATTTTTAAAAATTTCGAAGGAGGAATATTCATAAATTCATGAGAGTTATTTTCATAGCTAGACACCATTGAAATAGCTATATTATATTTTAATTTGTAAAGAAACCAATTAGGATAATAATCATTATGACTTACCATATATAGATAATGATCTAACATAATGTATTCATTCACGTTCACAGAAAAAGAACGTATTCGGCGAATTGTTGAAGAAGAAAAGATGAGGAGGCATTACCGGTTGTTAGCAAAAGTAAATAAGAAAGCATCACCACGTCGCCTGTTCGTGCCAAAAAGTGAAGCAGGTAAAAAAAAAGTGATTTTTCACAAGTCAAGTTACAAAAGTTTATTTTTAGATGCTTAAATTTACATGTGCATCTGAGTAGTTTTATATAAGTATCTGAGTAGTTTTACATAAGTATCTGATTAGTTTTACATAAGTATCTAAGTAGTTTTATAAAATCATAAAAGCATAAAATCATAAGTTTTATAAAAGCACGTGATAATTTTTAAGTTTTCTTTCTCTCGGGTTTTTAATTTTCGACATGTATTTTTTGCAAAATTTAAAATCCATCATTTCGCTCTTTCTATAACTTTCCTTACTTCAGCAAGGACATTAATCTATTTAGTATGGAGCTGAGAATATCAATATTATAGCAGAGTTGACTGCTACATTTTTTATGCACTGATAAATCCATATTCATTCTAACTACTGAATCTCCATGCCCGTTCCTTTATCGGAAACTCAACAGCAACCCACATTTTGCCATCAAAATTGCAGAAAATTTAGCTTATTATTCCAGAATTTTATAATCTAAGCTAGCCATTATTTTGTAAGGGTATCTATTATTCTTCCAAACCAACAACAATCCTTAACAGTTATTTTGAGGTTTCTGTAAGTGTAGAGAAGAAAAGAAGTCTGGTAATCCGTTATTTGTCTTCCAGAAATCGTATTAGTTTCTGGAGAAACAGAATAATGGAATGAATTGGCTACCCAGATCACTAAACATTAAACATTTAGAATATTCTTTTGAAGGCATTTACCATTCTTTTAATCTCCTATTTCTGGAGCACACAAGATTTGAAAGTTGAAAAATGGAAGCAGTGAAACAGATCACTATAGGATTTTAGACCAGTGAAATTGATTACTCTATAGGAGTTCATCAATTATCTTATTTTCAACATGAATTAATTTTAAAACAAACCCTGTTAATTCCTTTTTAAGTTCCTTATTGATATCTCAATTTTGCAAAAAGTCTTATTTAAGTCCGGTTTTTTCTTCAACTTTCCTGCACTTAATAATTATACACACGATTATAAATATTTAATATAATTGTTTTGTACGAATTATTTGCTTCACGACTAAAAGGCAAGCACAATCTGGAACATCTACAGTGTTGAATAAAATGGTTAAATATTCAATCGTTATTTCATTATTCATCTTATTGTATTAAATACGAAGTATAATCTGTAAAATAAATGGGCTTAACGAAACATTATTTCTCAATTTTTTGAAGGCAAAAATTTCAGTAATTATTAATTATGATATTTATACATTTTTATTGCTTAACAACATTTGAAATATATCCGACCCAATAGGCATTCTTCTAGAAGGAATAAAGTGTAAATACTCTAGTGTAATCTCAATATTATTGTTATATTTCTCATTAAGTTATTGTCAATAGAAAGATTCTGTCTTATATTGACATTATTTAGTCAAATTTTAAAAGAAATTAATTTAAAATTTTCTTAATTCCCCATTAAATTATATTTTTTGTACTAAATCTGTGATATGTTTATTATTTATTATAAAAAAAAGATTATTTGAAGTATTTCTCGCCTTAAATTTAACTCTTTTATATTTCGATTCGAAAATAATAAAAAATAAATCTGTAGACTAGTTTGTCTGTTTGGTAAAACTTTTCGCGCGCGCGCGAAGTCATTATCGATGTAAACATCTTAAAGAACAAATTTAGCACATAATTCACGCTAATAGTTTAATATTAAAACCAACTTGATGTTGAATTATATATTACATTTATTTATATGGAAGTCTAATATTTAATAAGTCATTTAGTTTAATACTTATTTTTATTATTCAATCTAATATCCTAAAAGAAATTAATGCGTTAAGATATTGCGTACTTTGAATTTATACTAAATAGTTTTTTAAAGTTTATCCTAAAACTTGAAAAAAAATTCATATTATTCGTTGATTTTTTTTAACTTTGTGATCTTTTGAAAACAATCACTCTAATAATCACATAGAAACAGTCAAAGACGTTAAATATTGTAGTAGGTTATAATAAAATGTTTTAGTTTCCAAACACATTTCAATGTATATTAATACAAAGATAAGAAATTAATTTAGGGATTTAAATAAAATTGCAACCATACTATTTTTTAGCTTCCAAAAGAATTAAAAAGTTAATTAAGTTTATAACGATTTATATGCATTAAGCTTTGTTGAAACGTATAAAGTTCAAATAATTTTCTTTATCAAATAACTGGAATTTCAAATACGAAGTCAAGCAAAAAATGAATTACTGCCCTTATACAATAAAATGCATCATTTATTACTGAACTGTTAAAAATTATTTCTCAAATATCCTAATTTATAATAAAAATAAGTCTTCAAAATAGTCTAAGGACTTTACAATTTATGAATAAAAAATGTACAACAATGTGTTCAACAACTTTCCAAATATACTGTAATTAATAAAATTTTGTAATTTTATTAATTAGTAACTTCCAAATATATTATCATTAATTAATTAACTATTATTATACAGCTCAAAGATTGGACCATTTGAGGAGGCTGAGAGAAATGAATGCCATTGGAAACGGCTTAGTATCGAAATACTCATCCGAAGAAGACGAAGAAATGTGTGATGTGAAACCTTCTAGTCATTTAGAAACGCCAAAAAATAAGCAAGGTAGAATATTTTTAGCTAGATTACATGATATCATTATGCCATTGCTGTTAATAATATCAAAGTGAATTTAGAAGAGATAAAACAATTGTTCATATATGTATATATATTATACTTTTAAATCTTAATTTTTATTTTACCATTTCACCAGTTAATAATAACTTAAGTAAATTTGTCATTTAAATATTGTAAAATATTTGTTGTAAATTTCCAGTGCCTTATCTTTGCTCGTCGGAGAATCGAGAGTCCCTGACGTCTTCACTCGTTCCCACGTCAACTGATAGCTCTGACCTTTCATTTTCATCTCAGCACAACAAGTCTTTCAACAAATATTCTTTTAAAAGAGGGCACAGCTTAAAAAGTGAATTCAGATTCTTAGCCCCTGAACCTATGTATAAAAGTAAGTCATAAATCATTTAGATTTTGTATTTGAATAACCAATTTACATAATGTGAGTTACACCAAAACATACATTTACCTAATTTTAATCCTGTGCCTTTTAAATTCGAAAGATGTGCACTGTTCCATTGTCTTACATCGATAGCAACTGTCCGTTACACTCTAACATATATATATATATATATATATATATATATATATATATATATATATATATATATATATATATATATATATATATATATATATATATATATATATATGTATATATATATATATATATATATATATATATATATATATATATATATATATATATATATATATATATATATAAATGTATGTATTTAAAATAAAAAGAGATTTTTATTATTTTTGTTTTAAATTAATTTAATTTATAATTATTTTAATATTTTATGGAGATTACATTAGAAATAGTACACTACGTATGACTAAAGCGTTTAGAATTCATACGATATTTTTACAATATAACAGCAGAACTCCTTACAGCAGCATTTGTAAGTACTTTTAAGATATTTTAATATTTCAGCTTAACAATGAGTTGTATTTTTCTCAAAAAACGTTACTGAAGTCTTAATTTCAGAGATTGTTGTGAATTACACAATATTTTGCAGCATACTTATCAACAGATGTACCAATAAATTCGATGTAAATATAATGTAATTGTGTATCATCACTGAAGTTATCATAAGCAGCATGTCTCTTTTTCTCCCAATTAGTTAAGAATTCATAACATTTGGCATCAAGCACAACATCAACACAATGTTGAATTAAGATTACAATATAATTTGAAATTTGTTTATTGTTTATAATAAACAAATTTCAAGAGTAGACTGGAAGTAGCTTTTGTACTAGAATTTTTTTGAATCGAATAATTCATTGCCTTAGAGAAATTTTGTTCTTTTGTATTGATTCCTCTCTGATTTCGCCTCATTAGTTCGGGATTTTTTATTTGGGATCATTTTTTAACTTTTTTAATCTCTCTTTATTTTATCGAAATGAATAATCTTATTTAATAAGAAATCGCGCTTAAACTGTAAAATAGTTTAAGACTTGAATTTAAGAAAACTCTATTGATATTAATAATTTTTAGTAAGTTTTTATATTTTAAGGATGCAAAATTTAGTTTCTAATTTGATTAAAATAATCACATTTATTTACAATTAACGACTATTTAATGAATAATGGTTTTTAATAATCTTGAATACCACTTCATAAAATTGCATAGCTTGAAAAAAGAATTGGTAGACGTGCATGCTTCCAAAATGGGATGAATACTTTACCACCAACGAAAATTAGAAATGGCAAAAGTCCACCGTATTCCTTCGTTTCCATCCTTGCAGTTTTTTTAGTTTTTGATACTTTAGTTATACTTTTAAAATTGTATACTGAAATAATTTTTATACTTTTTAATCAAATATTTTTGAAAGAGTTTTGACTGCTTACTCAAAATATATTCCAAATTCAAATATTTACACTATTTAATTAATCGTAAATTTAGTTTATTCCTAAAAGTATAGACATTAAATAGGAACAATAGTTCATTGTGACTCTGAAATAATTTGCATGATTTTGATTACGTAAAGATATCAATAAAGCATTTGATACAGAAAATCATCATTAGTACTCATTTAGTTCATCTTTAAAATATTATCAAAGACCACTGAAAAAAAAACACATTCACACACAAATTCAAGTTTTCTGCAATTTAGAAAAAATTCTTCATTCGTTTACTCATTAAGTTATTTAGCAAATTTTAAAAAGTATAAGTGGTTAATTTTTAGGTTGGGGAATAAGTTCGTAGCGTTTTTACCAAAGACTTTTATTTAAACAAAAAACAATAATTATATCAATAAGTTAATCAATTATATATTCTTCGTTGCTGTTTACAACCTCTTCCCACCTCTCGACCCATTTTTTGATGCCGTTCCGCCAAAAATCACCTGGTCTGGTGTCAAAGTTTTTGAGCCAGTTTTTAAGGATCTCTTGGTGTACTGGGAAATGTTCGAAAAGAATGCCGCAGTCAACAAAGAGCTCTACATTGCCCAGCTACACGGCGTGAATGAGGCTGCTCGACTGAAAAGACCTGATCGACATGTGGTCAAACCATACTCCTTCACGACAACGCCCGGCTCCATGTTACACAAGTCATCAAAGCCGCACTCCAAGAGCTCGAATAGGAGATCCTTCAGCATCCGCCGTATTCTCCAAACCTTGCACCGACCGATTACCATCTTTTCTACTCCTTGTCAAACCATATGAAGGGTTTGACAAGGGATTGATGGGATTGATGATACCTTCGATAACAAAGAGGTCCTTAAAAACGGGCTCAACAACTCCTTTGACACCAGACCAGGTGATTTTTGGCGGAACGTCATCAACAAATTGCTCGAATAGTGGGAAGAGGTTGTAAACAGCAACGCGAATATATAATTGATTAACATATTGATATAATTATTGTTTTTTGTTTAAATAAAAGTTTTTGGTAAAAAAAACTCTACGTACTTATTCCCCAACCTAATATTTAAAAATACGGATGAATAACAACAATAGTTTTTTCATTTATGACAAATGTGAAACTCTTCATTTTATGTTTCCTCTCTTTCAGACAATCACATTACAAAACCCCATGTCTTACATCCTTACGTGCCATGCAAGCCTGCTGTAAGCAGCGCATCCGTGGGTGTCCAGGTGGATGCCGGACATCTCGGCAATAATGTAGATAATAAACCCTTGTCAGATTTGAAATCTTCGTTTAACTGGCCTGGTCTCGAAGCAATCATGGAAGCCTTTTACAAGCATCAGAATGGTAAATTAATCAATTCTTTTCTATACATTTTAGAATGGTTAAGCACCAGTTTTTGAATAGGATAGCATCAAATTAATGATGTGTTTTTCAGGATTACTATTCTTATAAAAATCTTTAACAATAACTAAGCAGAAGATGGTAAGTTCAAGAATATAATAGGATAAATGTTAAATAATATAATGAGCTACCTAATACTCACATACAAAATAAAATCACAAAAAATTAAGACTATTTAACTTCGTAATTTTGTAAACAAAGATAAATAAAGCTGCATTAAGTGCTAATGTAATCTATAGCTAAGTATTTTGACTTATATGAGAATTATTAAACTAATTTTAAGTAATTTAATTTGTTTTAACTGTTTAACATTTTCTATTAAATATGTTTTAACTGCTGTTTTAACTATTTAGCATTTTTTATTAAATGTCAATTTGTAATGTATAGTAAAAAATTTATGCATTCACTTTTTGGGATGAAAAAAATTAGCTTTATGTGTAGAAAAAGTAAATTTATTAAGTTAATTATATTTTTTATTATTTCATAGAACAATCAAGTGAGAAAACAATTCTATTAGAACGATGCAAGCAATTACGTCAAAGTCAAGAAGAACTAAAAAGAGAGGCAGACTGTCTTAGTAGGAAGATGTCGGTAAGAATAAATTCACAATTCTGTTTACAATATATTTGTAACTTAAAATTCTCTGTTTCTTAAGAAATGGTCTTAATCAATAATTTATTGAAACTCTATTCAAGATATAATATTCCATTTAAATCAATAATATAAATGAGCTGGGTGTTTGTTGGAAGCAGATCTCTTCTATTTAGCACTGTAGTCTGTAGTTCAAAAGTTCCTATGTTCGATTCACTCATTAGGCTGGATTCACTCCAGTAATTTATAGTAGTTTGGAGTTTAATTTAAGAGTAAATCCTGATCTAATTAGCCCTCTTGAACAAAAGAGGACTGTTGATCAAAAAAGGACTCAAATTCCAGGAGTTAATACGAAAAAATCATTGTTATTTTCCTATTTTTCTCATTTAGTCTCCTATTTCTATTTTATTCTCATTATTCTATTCATACTCCTATTTTTGATGGTAAACTCAAATAATTCATAAATTATATCTTTAACAATGTGTAAATTATTCAGCTCGAAAATTAAATTCTATATTTTAAAAGTTTATAAACGTTTTTCATATATTTAAATAAGACAAATTTTTATTTAATTACATAGCATCATCAAGTAATTCTCGAATTCTTTAATTTTTTAAAAAAAATTTAATTATCAATATTAGGAAGAATTATAAGATCAAACTGATTCATTAATCTCAGCATTTTTATTACATAGAATAATCACTTCATCAAAGCAAAATATTTCTATGATTTATAAATTTTTATTTAAAAATTAAATTCATTTTTCTATTGATAGTTAAATTTCAACATTTCAAAATGTCTTATTGGATTTCTTGTAACTCTTAAAATTAATTTCAATACATTTTAATATTTTATAATTAGATTAATGTAGCTGTCAGCAAGACAATTATAATTTATTGATTTCAATTTTCACTTAAAATTATTTTCAATATATTTTATATAATTGATGTGATATTGATTTCATCAATAAATATTGATGTGGGCTCCCATTTTTAAAGAATAGTTTAAATATTTTTTTAAATTATATTATTGTGATTAATACAATATTAGTTTACGCAATTCACAAAATAATTTTATAAGTAAAACTAAAGATTAGTTTCAGTATAGTTTATTAATACTTATAAAATTAATATCAGTAGTTGTGGTATGATACTGATTATAAGTATACATTGAGTATTTCATTATTTTTCATTAATAATTTTATGGCTAATATAAAATTATTTTCATCAAATTAAAATATTTTGTTGACATGTGAGTTTTTCTTTAGATAAGTTTCAATATCATTTATTAATGGTTTTATAATTGATAAAATGTTTTTTTAATTTACCTCAAATCTTCTGTTTCATAAATGTACTTTTAGGTTTGATTTTATATCTCGTATAAATATGTATTTACAATGTGTTTAATAATGTGTTTTGCAAATATGTCTATCAATAATATTTACCAACATTTTATTAATATGTACGATTTACATACATTTAATACACACATAAATCTCTTGATATATAAAGAATATAAAGTTTGACTGCATTTATAATATATTTAATTTAATTAATTTTACTCTTTAATATGAAAACTTGTAATATTAAAATGTGTACTGTAAAATTTATCTCAAAAAATCAAAATTGAACTCAACTTTTCAGTTTGCATTGTTTTACATCCAAAAATTGGAACAAAATAATTTTTCAAACAGAGAAAATTTTAATTATAGTTTATTGCATTCTTTTTCTATTTTCTTTTAATCAAATTTAACTTTTTTATATATGTGCTTTCGATTTTAAAATTAAGATTTTCATTTTACAATTCACTTTGTCTTTTTTTTCTCTTTCCAATATTTTTCAATCTTTACAGAAGTTTTCATATTTTAGTGTTACTCACAGAAAATCTTAATCCTCTCAATGAATGCTAATTAATATTTACAAATTTTAATAGATTTTAAATTGGTATATTAATAATTTTCAATTCCAGGAGTTGCTCAGGAGCAAACGTGAGCTCGATGAAGACCGACAATGTCATCAGCGTGCAATTGACCATTTAAAACTGTGCCTTCAAATCGGAAGATAACAGCACAGACGTAAAATGCTATAATTAAAATTTATTTGCAGTGCAAGAATCTTTTCTTCATTATGCATAAACCCTATGGGATTTTTAATTGCTACGTATCCGAAACAGTTTGGCTGTCAGATTGAAGAGAAGAAAACAGAAATCAATACATTTTAACTTGAAACTAGTCCTCTTTATGTTGATTATTTGTTTATACTTATGTTATTGTTGAATGTACACTGGTAAGAATGTCTAGGACCAATGACCCTATAAGGGACCATGCAAGAAATATTTTAACATACCAAATATTACTTTCTAGTGGTTTTTAAACTAGTCTAATTACGTGAGAGGAGAAGAAGACTTTCTTTGTCAAATCCTCCTTGTATACATTGTACACTATTCTCTGTAAAATGCGTATTTAAATGTTCACACCTGCAGCTGGCATGGAACTTCTCCCTGTTGTATATCATTGTACAATTTTGTGATTTACTATCATGTTTTGCACATTGATACATATTCTTATGATGTTATATTTATATTTTACTTTATTTAGGTTAAAGGAAATTAAATGTGGTACATTAAATGTTGCTCTTTGGCTTTTATTTGATGATAATTATACTCACAAATTTACAATGACGAAAGAGTCAAATTATTGATATATACACAATTGAAACATTTTCATTATTTTAAAAACATATGTTGTAATTCATTAATAAAATGTGTCAGACATTATGTGAATAATCAGGGAAGAGTTTAGTTATATGATGTTAAGAATGTCAAAATATTTATAATCGATTAACATTGAATACTAATCGGTTCTAGAGAAAACTATTCTCTATATGGCCGGTTCTCAGAATCTTTTTATGCTTTTAATAATTAGCGAAATCAGGTATTCAAATAGCATCATTTACGTATATCTACTTGAAGTACACAGTTGGTACCATAATATCTATAGTTGACACAGTAGGTATGTCCATATAAATATTTTATTAATTGCTAAATGGCAATATAACGATGGTTTTCATTTATGTAAAACTCTTTTCACCTAACTGTTACCTATATTTCACTTAAAGTGGTGAAATAATTTAATAAAGAATTTTTTTTACAAGTTATAATTTAATAAACAAATCATGTTTTCATTAGACATTATTTATGTTATTTTTAATATGATGGTAGCTAGTGTCTATTTCAAAATATCAAACAGGTTAAAAATTGTAGATAAAATTGTACAGTTTTGTTATTTTATTATCGATAAAAATGGTATTTCTCAAAAATGATAATTACATCAAAATAGAAAAAATTCTGATCATACTGAACTAGAGAATGATAAGAATCATTTCTATTTAAAAATTTAGAAACTACCTCCAGTAATATTCAAACTTAGTACAGCAACACAACTGCCATATCTAAAAAAGATAATCGTCAACTAAAATAGTTTAATTTATATTATACTTTTTTGAAGAGTAGCCATTATAATCAATCGTCATAATAGTTACACTTTATATGCTTTCAAACAAGAGACGATAATGTAATAAGTTAGTAAATTTTTATAATTATCTATACATTTTTTATTTTATTAACTTTTTACATTGACTGATAAATTTTGTCACAATAAATATATTTATGATTTGCCTTTTGTAAGTTTCCACATTTGCTGCTATAATGATGCAACTTTTTCGTATGCGTTAGAAATAATTTTTCTGCGAATGGCAATATACATCATTAATGACTAGTTAATCATTTTTGACACTGATTTAGATATACACAAGCATATAATACGATAAAGCCAGAATTCAATAACATTTAGTTCAATATGCTATATTATTTGAAATACATATGCATATGAGGGGAACAATCAAATACCTTCATAGATTAATTATTTAGAATTATATTAGGATATTATATTTAGAATTATTTTAATTATTTGGAAGAAGAATAACACCTTTCGTGGCATATAGTTCTAAATTTATAAATTTCTTTAAAATTTATATTTTGTCTTATTAAATAATTGTAATTTAAAATTTATAAAATTAAATTAAAATGAAACATAATAAAAATGAAAATGTTTAAATCTTAACAATTTAAAAAATTTGTTTTATATTTTTCTATAAAACAAAACATTTTTGCTATCATAATTTCAACATATTTAATAATTTAAATGAACTTTATTTCATCTTTATATTAAGAAATAAATGTTAAGAATTAAGAAATAAAAGTCTGTCAAAATACTTTTAAATAGGATTGAAATAAAATGATTCACATGAAATTATTCGGCAAGAATATACAGAAGTCAAATTGCTGGTACATAGCTTAATATTTTAATTATTTATGCATAGTATATAGGATATTTTCATTATTTCTTTTAAAATGAAATTAGTTTTTGATATTTTTTTAAAAATTATTTGTCGTTTTTTCCCATTATATAACATAAAAAAGAAATGGAAAAGTATTGCAATTATTGTTTAAGTATTTTCAAATAATCGTATAAATCTATATACAATTAAAGCATATTTTTGCTTTACATTTTAATTTAATGTACCCCTGATCATATGCTTTCCAGCTCGGGACTTCAAAATGAAAACTTGTTTCACTATCCTCTTCTTGCTTTGAACTTTTTTTTTTTTTTTGTATTTTGAAAAATCGATTCAATTTTTCATAATATTCAATAAAAATTCGCACAAGATTTCTGAATTTTATTCGAAGCATTATAGCGAACAATGTGTGTGTTTTTAGCTATAAATTTTATTTCATAATTTTTCCTTCATCAATGCAATTAACATTGGAAAATCAATTGCGATGCATAACAAAGTAAATATAAGTATACTCCAGAAAGAGAATCAGTTGTCCCGCAAGCTTATAAAATATTACTTGTAAGGAAAATTGCAAATATTATGAGATATAAATAATGCTAACTTTGATTGTTTTCATTTTTGTTAATTTGTTATGTGTTCTCCTCCTCGTTCTCTTCCAAAATACCACACTAATAAAAAGAGTATCTCACATTCAAAAAATTTTAATGTATCGCATAAGATAAAGCTACCTGGTTGAATACAGTTATTTTCTCATCAACAATGATATTGAAAATTATTACTATTTCAATTCCAAATTTTCGTTTTATTTAATTCCACGTGAATATTATATGCATTTTTAGATATTTATTAACTAAAAATTGTGTGTGTTATTCTCGAAATAATATTACATCTGTTATGAAAGGTCATTGTCACAATATGCAATATTTAAAATTTTACTTATATTAAGTGATTGATAAAAGTTATCATTATAGAAATATACGTTATTGTAGCTTTTTAGCATGTTAATAATAACTGTATATTTATAAGGAAAAAGTAAAAATTGTTATTGAAGCTCTAACCTTATGAAACAGGAGAATTTTGTACTTAATTTGTGCAGCGAAATAAATGATCAACCATTTGTAATTTTATAATTACGTTGGTCTAGGAAATATTATTCAGTATGAATAGCAATACAGAAGCATTCTATATAATATTTAGTACTTTTGAAGCCCAGTGGTAAAAGGACAGCTGGGATCGTAATTTTTTGTAAATTTTTTGCAAAATCAGGAATATGTTAAGTAACATGGGAAATATAGAATAAAGCTTATTAAAAAAATTGCTTGTGGATATGATTCTGAAAATAAAACATCTAGAAAGTAAAAAGTTTTTTTACTAAGAGATACTTTAAAAATAACGAATTTAGTTGTTTAGATAAACGTATTATATTGTGGAAAGAATAAAAAACAAAACTGTAATGCAAATTAAAAAAAATATTCTAGTTCAAATAGAGAGTAAAAAAATAACATGAATAGGGGTTGATAACTAAATGTCACATACACACAAAAATAGTTAAACATTCCGGAAATTTATTTTTAAAGAGACACTTTATTAACAACTAAAAGAAAAAAATACTTTGACTGCGAATAAAGAATATGAATGCGAGACAGAAAAGTTAATATTACTCAAAAGTTTAAATAAATACAGAATTCAAAATCAAAATACATTCAAAAAACGAACGATTCATTTAGAAATCTTGAAAAATGTAGTTATGAAATGAAGATTTTTCCTAACATAATATGTTCTTTGGATTATGAAGATATTCTGGTGAGGGTTATGCTGGTTCAATGTCCATATCCAAAAGATCAGTTTTGAAATCCATAGGTCGTACTTTTAACTCCGAAGACTTCAAGGATTCAAGGGTTCCTTTCCATGTTTTCCATATGACGCCTTCGTCGCTTTTTACTCTCTGCTTGTGGTACAAGCCATTGAGATTGGATTCGTGGCAATCAGCAAACCACCAGCCACCTTTGTGCTTCATGGCACAATGGTCGGTGCTGTTATCGTTGTCACGATCTACAGTAGAGAATTCTTGATTGTCATGTATTCTGGATAAGGAATCTCCTGCAAAGAATTGTGTGATGAATATTTAAAAATAATAACTATATTTCTAATCATATTATTTAATAAATTATTTGCTATAATTTATAATTGAGTGCAATAGTTTTCATTTATAACGTTCCATCAATTAATACAAAAATAATGCGCAATGTTTTGAATAAAACTATTAAATATATAAAAAATATACTATATAAAAATAATATAAAAATATATATGTAATATACTAGTAAATATATAAAAAAATTTAATTTTTTAATGAATAAAAATAATGTTAATAGCGATTAGCAAATTTATCTTGAGATAAATAAAAAATGTTGCACTACTTTGTAAATGTAATGAATTAAATATTAATAGTAGGTCAGATTAAAAAAATGTCTATTAATAAAACTTGAGATATTTAGTAAAATATATTTCGTTAGTTAGTTTCATCGAATCATTAATTATGCTGATAATTTACTATTAATTCAAATAGTTAATGCAAATATAGCATAAATTTGAAAATAAAATACAAAGATTCTAATTTGAGGTGATTTATATGGAGAAATTAGTCGAATTGATCAAGTTATTAAATGCATAATGCAATGATCAGTTACATAACAGGAAAATTCTGTATAAAAAGGAAAATTCATACATAAGTAATAGTTAATATAATATTAAAATGACATATTTGAATTTTTAGCATATTTTTAATTTTTCTATTTCATTCTAGTCTTTTCTTTTACTACAATTACTTGAAACTATAACATTTAAATTATTTTATACAAAAATACATTTAATAAGTAATTGTTTAGTTTTATAATTAATAAACAGCTTAGTTAGTTTAAAATAAACAATAAATCACTTTGTTTCATAAAAAAATTAAATATCGATTTTTTTCTATGGTAGTAGTGTCCAAAGCTTATTCGTATGAACTATCAGCAAAGTAAGAATTTGTTACCTGTGTTTTTCAACTGTATATTAAAGCTTAAATGCCTGGACTTCTAAAGCATTATTTGACTACAAAATCTAAAAATTCTATTCAACGATTTAAAATAAAAAATCTAAGAAAAATAAACTTTAAATTCGAAAGAGAGAGAGATGCGTGGTAAAATTAAGAACTAGCATCTAAAAAATAAATAATATAAAAAGACTAGATTAAGATAAACTTATCGCTTTTCTTGAAATTGAAAGAAATGCGATTTGAATTTGAAAGTATAATACTGATGAATTCAATGATTATAAAAATGTCCCATGCATGTTTAAAATAACAGAATTACCAAAAACACTTTTATACCTGCATCGCCACTATAATCATAGACGTGAAGTCTATAATGCTGATGCTCATTATCTATCCAGAACTGGTCATAAAATGCATATCTGGTGTTATTTTCATAATCAGTTAGATCTATCCGAAGATAATACTTCCTTTGGTTAGTCAAGGCGTATATGTTTTCGTTTCCTAAAAAAAGCACATAAATTTATAGACAAAATCAATTTAAAAATATATAAGAATCAGTTGATATTGTTAATAAGTGAGAAAAATTCAATATCTAAACAGTAAACAAAAATTTTAATTTTTTATTAACTGAAAATTAGATAAATCTTTAAAATTTGGAATATGTTTTGTTTCTAGTTTTGATATCAAAAAGCGAAAGTGAACTTTAAGGAATGACCTTCAAAAAAGAGCAGTTTATTGCCCTTTAAAAAGTATTTTGAAATTCTCTCATTTTTTTAAAATATTATAAAATTTGTTATTATTTTCAGAAAAATCAAAATAGTCTTGTTATATTTTAAATTTATAAAATTAATCATGGTTTTGCTTTTTTATTACGTCTATTAGGAAAAATTAAAGATTTAATTTTACATTTAAAAATATAAGCTTTTTTATCATAAAATCAATCATTATGCTTCAATGAACAATTCAAGTATTTCACGAAAAACAGGAATTTAACCAATTTTTGTTTTTATCACCATATACTCTAATTTGTTATGAAAACGTAAAATTTTATGCAAGCATTTAAATAAAAAATTCATACCTAATAAGAAAAATAAAGAGAAAACTACTTCAAAATATTTGATTCTTGTTTCTAATATTGATACTCTTTCGCATCCTTATCATTCCGAAAAGTACTCAAATTATTCTTTCAAATATTAGTCTATAATTGGATAGTAAACATTTCAATGCATTTTTAGAGGATTTTTAAACTTAATATTGTAAAATGTTGCAATGTTGTTACATTTTTTACTATAGCATTTTACATTCAAATCAATTTTTATTTTATGTGACACTTTTATCTCAAAATGAAAATTTTCGAGAGAAATTTAAACGAAACTAATTATTTACCTTTTAAGCAAATAAACCCACAGAACTCCTTTTCTGTGAGTTTTGTAATGAGTTTGAATTTTACTTGATATACATATTTGAGATGCAAGTTGCAATGATTTGACAATATAATTATTTTAACAGTGCAATAAAAATTTTATTTAAGAAAGAAACTTAAACAATAAATCAAATCAAAGAACAAACTTTCATCTATACAATATTTACAAATCGGAACAAAAATTTAAAGAAATGTAAAAAAACAATTGATGAAAGATTGTGGTTATAGAATAAAAAAATACCTGATTTATTATATTTCATGTTAAAAAGTGAGAAAATAAATTAAAATTTCACAAATTCATATTCATAGTATATAATGGTTTTCATAAGGTTTAGAAAATGACAAATGTATTATACTGTCATTTATAATATACAAATTAGACATAGTTTTCCAAAGGCCAGAGAATGGCATACATGGAATACAATTTAGGAAACATTGCTTTAAAAAAATTTACATCGGTCGATTTCGAAACCAAAACTATCTGCTGATGACATATACTAATCATATCGATGTCAAAGGTTACGCATTTTTTAATAACTTATCCTTCACCTATAAAAAAAAGAAATTGATGTGATCTCTCGTTATTCCTTTTTGTTTAGTTTAGTGAAATACCAAAATTAATATAAATAAAACATGAAATAAAAATATTTGCGAACTAACCAAGCCAGAAATCTCTACGAAGGTCGCCAAAACCTGTTTTATACAAATGCCAAGGCTTCAGAAAGAAATCGGCTGGCCTCTTAAAGTCACCTCTTCTTTGAATCAACTGAAAAAATATATAATTAATAAAAAGCGGAAAACATCTATAAGAAATTATTATTACAAAGGTCTCTTTTAATGTTTTATATGAATAATTGAATGTTTTTAAATAGTTATAATTGTTAATATTTGAAAGCAGTAAAAATAATGTTTCACTACATTTAAAGTTTATATCGTACATAATTACCCTGTGTAATTAGCAGTATTTGTTATTTAAGGTTGATGGTAATTCGAATGTATGCGAAACATAAATTTGTATAAATTTTCTATTCATTTAAATAAAAGATTTTTTAAAAGAGTCAACAGAATATTATGCAAATTTCAGGCAATTACTTTTAATATTTATTTATTTATTTATCTAAATAGAATATTATTTTGCTTATACCAGGTGTATGCAAATGAAATGAGACGATTGTTTTTTTAAAAATAAAAACACTATAAATTAGCAAAAACTGATAATATTTCTTTATTCGAAATAATATCCATCGTTAAAAACACATTTTTCCCACCTTTCGGGCAATTTGTGAATACCACGCCAAAAAAATGATCGGTCTTTTGAGGCAAGCCAGTCATCAAGCCAAGATTTGACGTTTTCGTAAGAAGTGAAGCGCTGATCAGCCAATGTGTGTCATAATGATATAAATAGGTGGTAATCGGAAGGAGCCAAGTTTGGCGAATAAGCCGCATGCACTAATGGCTCAGCCGAGCACCTTAATGATGTCTTTGATCGGTTTAGCACGGTGGCTAGGTGCGTTGTCTTGAAGGAAAATCACATTGTGCTGCCGTTTCTTGTATTGCTCGCGTTTTTCGAATATAGCATCGTTCAATTCAAATAATTGTTGGTTGTAGTGATCAGTATTAACGGTTTCGCCGAGTTTAAGAAGCTCATGATAGATTGGCCTCTCCTTATTCCAAAAAATATACTGCACTGTTTTGCGGGCGGAATGATTCGGCCTCTGCCGTCGATTTGAACGGCTGCATGGGGTCAACATATGATCTATTACGCTTGGGATTCTCAAAATAAATCCATCTTTCATCGCCAGTCACAATACGATGGAGATATGACTTGCGTTTGTAGCGGGCAAGCAATATTTCGCACACGATTTTTCGGTTTTCCTGCTGACGGTCCGTTAGTTCGTGTGCTACACATCTACCGACTTTTATTATCTTGCTCATAGATTTGAGACGACTGGAAACAGTACTCCGGTCAACATTCAATTGTTCTGCAAGATGTTTTTACGTTTGGCCATATCTTCATCGAGTAATGCTTGCAATTCATATTTAAGTATTTTCAAAATGGCCCCCTTGGGTATCGATACAGAGCCTTAAACATCGCGCAAAGTTTTCTGCAATGGGGCACAGTTCATAAGGCGTTAATTTAGTCCATTTTTTCTTAAGAGTAGACTTTAATAATTCCAAACTTCGATATGGCTTAGAGCATACTCTTGATTGCAAATATAGACCAAATACTATAGTCCATTGGGTTTAGGTCAGGTGAATAGGGGGAGGCACATTCCCACAGCTGTGAAATTTGGAAGATTTGCTTGACACCAGTCTTGCGTTGCTTTTGCTCTATGAGAATGGGCAGAATCTTTTTGAAGTCTCCAGATGCTGTTTTTCAAATGTTTTTGAACCCAAAGAAGTAAAACCGACTATAAAATCTCATTGCAGTATATGGTCTTGTTCATTTTGACGCCTTGATCTATGAAAAACCAATGAAGTATTTCCCGATTCACAAATACCTCCCCAAACCCTAACTGACTGTGCTTTTTGCCGACGTTCTACACACGTGGAAGTTCCAGGATGATCAGATGACCAGTAATGGTCATTTTGTCTATTATAGGATTGTTCAATTGCGAAAATTTTTTCGTCCCCCCGAGAAGATGAAATGCTTCCATGCGCGTTTTGTGGACTTTCGAAGGAGAGCTCAACATCTTTGCAACCGGGTACGCTTATTTTGCTCAGTTAGTTTCTGTACTTTTCGAAGTTTATATGCCTTAAGTTCAAGTTCTTTTGCAATTTGTCTAACTGATTCTCTATTAACCCCTGTTTCTTTAGCTATTTTTCTCATTGAGTTTCTTGGATTTCGATTAAATTCGTTTCTTGATAATTTCGCGAATGTCATTTGTATTCACAGTATTTTTTTCGGGGTCTATCACAGTCATGGCCAAGCTCCAAGAATCGTTTTATATTACATAATACCGTTTGTCTGTGGATATTCAGCTTTCTGGCCATCTGAATTTGCTGTAATCCAGCCTCAAATAATGCAATCGCTTGTCGTCGTTGGTTTGGCATATTATTTCAAACAAGGAAATAAAAAACTACCTATTTGTTTTAACATTAAGATCTCTTAAGCAAATGAAATTATTATAAAAAGTAGACATGAATTAAACCAATCAAAAGCAGTACAATTTTGTCAACAGTATAAAGTTGTCTCCCTGTATTAATGAATGATAAAGCTTGTATTTAAATTTTTTTGTATTTAGATTTTTACATATTTTTAAAAAAATATTTATGATAAATAATAGAAAACAAGTATCTTTTAAGAACTGGACTCCACGTACTGGAAATGCGGGATCAATATGTCTCACTATAATACTGAGTGACACAATGTTGAATTTCTCGGCTCTTACAGAAATTTATTACATGTATACTTGGAAAACTTCCCTGTTTTCTCAAACCATTGTCTTTAATAGTCTCATCTAGAAGTCAATAAATAATGGATAACAATAAAAACCAACAAATCGGACATTTAAAAGGATTTAGATCATCCATTTTGTTTGTTTTCTTTACTTAGACTTTAATGAAATCTATTTTGTCCATTATGAGAAAAATATTTTTTTGTTTACTAATATAACATGCTCCGAAATCATGTTTCTTATTCAAAGTTGGATCCCCGATTTTGATTAAAAACCGTAATACTTTCAAGTGTGACAAGCATATGAAAGCTCAATTTTTGATCAGGGAGAGATAAATACAAAAAAGCATCACGTTAAAGAATAGCCAAATCAGTGCACTGGTAAAAAAGTAGATTCTATTTGTGTGCAGTATGAAAATAAGTATGGAAATATTTCTTCGATACAAATAAAGGCTAGTTCCTCAGATGTGAATGTAGAGTTATGGTCACGAAACAAATATTGTTTTTATTATGGAACACCAAACTTCATGGTTTGAAACGGTTCAGGAAGAAGAGCTGTGGGATCAACCGTAATCTAGTAGTCTAGTCTGTGTCAAATAATCCAGTAGATTAGTGGTCATAAAATGGAGCCAGATGAAGTTGTATAATATATCTTTACGAGTTTTCAATATTTCTCAAGATAATTGAGCGTCAAGTGTAGCTTCTCAACCCCCCCCTTATGGCAAATTCTGCAATAAGTATGTTTTCACCTTTCCTGGAAACAATACTGCATTTACTATGTCAGAAAATACTCAGCGAATGGTGTAACTCCCTGATGAATCCAATTGTTCATGTTTAAATTAGTAAATGAAGAGGTATACATACTGTAATATCTGTTCTTAGAGAAAATGCATACACATCACATTATTGGAACAGGAAAATCTTACATGTAGTCTACCAATCAAACTTCAGATGAGGTGACTCATTATTTGACGTTGTGTTATTAAAAATATCTTTATCAGAACTGTGTCTAACAAAGGTACATTAACGCCGATAATTGAAGCTACTTGAGGGTCTATTATTTGATCTGTAGGACAATCAGCCTTTGAGACAATAGAATGTTTGAAACTAACTAAACGGTACAACGTCACAACACTTTCCAAACATCCAACAGTATCTCACCGAGACATTCGTAAGAAACATTGACTACAATGATTGTGTGTGAAATGGCCACCACGTTCTCTGGATCTCATCTCACTGGAGTTCTTTCAAATAGGGAGTGAAAATGAATCTCTCAATAACTTTGCATGATCTTCGATGTCGAATGTGATGGATACTTATATTAATGTCACCAGACCGTGATTAAATTTACAAGGGACTTTGTAATAAGTGAGTATTCCAATCCGTTAACTTTAAGGTACGTTTCGAGATTAACCTGCGCTGCCATGTACGAATGTACCTTTACAAATGTATCAATTGACATGCGGCGAAATATGTAAAGGGAGACTCATTCTAGCGTGCAATGTGTATTACAGTTGAAGAAGAAACGTCTAAGCAAAGACTGTAAATGTAATGACAGCTAATTATTCCTTTCATTTCGTGATGCAATTGTATTTAAACTCACACAAATTGTGTTGAAACTGTCGTCCATTGTATGTGTCTCTGAGCATACGCTGTACTGTTGAAATGAAGTCCGGTGCGTTGTTCATTTAGTAATTAACTCTTGGTGTTATATTTTCAAAAATATTATTTAGCATATTTCAAATTGATAACTGAGTCTTTAGTACCCATTATCAGTCAAAAACTGCAAGTATTTCTAAACCTTTAAGGCTATTTATTTGGTGTGAAACACTTCACATATTAATTAACTATAAATATTGGAATTTCGAGAGTATGTGAGTTTATTGTATATGTTTTTGTTTGTTTTAATTATTTTAATACACTCTATGCTGAAATTTTTTTCTTCATTATCTTTTATATAATAATTATACCATATTGTCTAATAAATTATCGTACTATTAGAATATCTTAAATGCTTTGTTTTATCAAATGTAAACAAATTTCTTAATTTCTTGACATCAGTGGCATTCATTAAGAATAAAAGATTTACCTGGCAATTTTGACAATATATGAAATTCGGTTTATAATGTATTTTTTTATTATCCTCTATGATAAATATTGCATTTATATAGTTATGTGTTCAACTTCAATTACCATCATCAAATATTTTAAAATATTTATTATTTAGTCTTTTCATTTTTCTAAATGTAAATAAATTAACAAATAATATTTTTAAAAAAAACTTGAAAAAAAAGTTTATATATTTTTTTAGAATTCATTTGTGTAATGAGCAATTTTAAGATTAGTAATGAAAATGCATAGCTTAGCATAATTTTATTTAAAATGTTCTTTTCCATCTTTATCGTTCTCTAAATTTCAGAGGTAATTTCGCTTAAATAATATGAAATAATAATACATTTTAAACATGAACTTACGGTCCATCCTCCACCGTTAGTCTCCATGTCGCAAAAGACATTGATGCTACCCGACATGACTCGATTTCGAGGCCAGATTTGATACACGCCACTCTTGTTATGCCCACACCGCAATACTTCCTCACAATCCATAGGTTTGGGTGGACATGAGCAATCGGCGGCTCCTTCTAAACAAATAAAGATCTGCTTTAGATTTTGCAGTGTTTCACCAAAGTCGAAAAGTATTTATTAAATTAATTATTCTATTGTTTCTTTGGATCATAAATTCGAATAAGGGCTAAATTTTGTTTGAATCTAACAACAATAATAGCAATACAAAAGTCATCTATAGAGCCTAAAGAAATTACAAAGCAGTCATAAATAATAAACATATATTTTAAACAATATAAATATTTTCAAAAAAACTATTCTTAAGTAATTAAATTTCACACAAGTATGAAGAAAAGTATGGTCTGACATGCGAACCTTTCTTAACCTAAAAAACATTCACACTGCAATGAAATTCATTCCAGGTATTTTGCAGTTTTATATTGTCAATGATTCTCAGTCATCACTAACTCATTCTTACATTCATTATACCGAGTATGTCAGGACCGGTAATTTATAAGATGTTTTTTTTTTTGATTAACTTTATAAGCAGAAACCATATGGTAAAAAATAAGTCCAGTTGAATAAGCATAAATCAAGATTACTCCAACAAATCCATTCCTGTTTATAGTTATATGAAATTTTAAGTGTTACAAGAGAAGTTTATATATTATATAAAGATATCTTAAATAAAACTTGCAATATTTTTTTAAATTTTCCATGTATCATAAACTATATTGTATTTAAAAACTTCAAAATTTAGATTTTTGGAAATCAGTCAAAAATGTTTCTTAATTATGCATTTGACTCATTCTAAATGCTGTAAAATAGCAAAATTCAACAAAAGAGCAAACTTTAATGTCTTTATTTTGCATCAAAAAATTATAAAATTGTATATAAACTTATAAACATGAAGAGTATAAAATAATAAAATGGTAATCAAATTAAACTTAAATATTTTTTGAATAAAATATATATTTTAATTCCTTGAGAATATTCTATTATTAAAATAAACAATTGCAACACACATTTTTATATTTTTCATATTACATAACTCTCTCTCTCTCTCTCTCTCTCTCTATATATATATATATATATATATATATATATATATATATATATATATATATATATATATATATATACTGCCTTACATATAATATAACTCTTCTAGAATCGTTTATAATTGGAGAGTATACAAATGAAAGATGTTATTGGACATATATAGTATAATGGGAAAAATATATAAATCAATTAAGTTCATTTTTAAAAAATTTAAATCCACAGATCTTGAGAAATCAATATCTAGAGCAGATATATATATATATATATATACTGCCTTACATATAATATAACTCTTCTAGAATCGTTTATAATTGGAGAGTATACAAATGAAAGATGTTATTGGACATATATAGTATAATGGGAAAAATATATAAATCAATTAAGTTCATTTTTAAAAAATTTAAATCCACAGATCTTGAGAAATCAATATCTAGAGCAGCCAGTTTTGTTTGCAATAATAGCATTTATCGTTGGTACATGGCATCGAATAAATGAGGATGACATGTGCAGATACAACAATCTATGCCACAACTTCGTTAAGCCACAATTTATCAACCGTAGTTATAGGCGAGTAGAGCATACCAATCAAAAAAATCAAAACAATACAGACGATATAAGCTTTGTTATGTAGAAACGCATTATTACGGACGCCTCAAATACAGAGCAAAATCAAGGATGCTTATGCATAACAACTGTAATTGTTATTATGTTTAAAGTTCTGGTAGCGAAAACAAGTAATAATCTATGTCTTTACCCAAACATCACTCCATTTTACTCTAAATAATGAATTAAAATGATGAGATTGGATGGGATGGATGATAATGCTGAATGTAACATTCATGATGTTGCTTATAAAACTAGGATTCGTCTAAAAAAGCTATTTTGGCACTCAGATACGTCGACAATCACACTGTATGGACGATATAAGCATCTGGTCTGTGATTCAATGTAAAAAAAACAATATAATCTTAGTCACAGTCAATACTACAAGATCATTGAACTGTTCGTGTGAAGATATTTATCTCCTTTTTGACAACTTCACTTCTAGAGTCAGATGAGCAGTGTGGTTTTATGATTTATGAGTGCAGATAACATTGACTGCCGACTGCTAGTGAAAGGAGAACACGCTGCTGTCCTTCAGGGTGTTCCGTATTGACTATCATGAAGAAAAATATTTCTTTTGCTGACAGTCATACTATTTTGTCTAACACAAGCAATAATTTTGTGATAGAACAAACCGCAATTCCGATCGGCTACAACTCAATCGCCATGAAAGTCAGACACGTGTTTGTATACATTTCACTTTCTCATCTAAATTTTTTTTACTCCAAAAATGCAGTTTTATGGCATAGTTATATAAAGTAAACAACGAACTTTTAAATATTAAATGAGACACCTATTAAAAACTCAATTTTTTATGCATATTTTTGGTGTTGCTACAACCGTCTATTTAACAAGTATGCGTTGAAAAGCTTACATTACAAAATATATAGCTAGAAAAAATATTCCGTCCTTAATCGAATATTTAAATAAAATTTTTATCATTTCTATAAAAATATTGTATAAAAACAAAAGTTTAATTTATAAAAGCGAATATTATTTTTAAATATATATATAAGTAAGTAAATTATCATTAAGTACTACAGAAAAGGGTCACTGTTTCTTCAGTGAACTGGTAAACTCATTCATAATTACCTAAGGGCATGCTTTCCCTAGCTCTGTCTAACAATGCAGCTGCAGTTTCTATGAAGGTTTCTGCCTTCGCTCCTTTCCCGCAGGAGGCAACGGCTTCTTGACATGATGTCTCAAGGAACAGCGCCAAAGTAAGAACAATCCAAAGAAATAGTGGCTTATGAAAAATCATCTAAGAAAATATAAGGGTTATTCAAATTTACAAATTATAAATCGGACAATATAATCTACAGGTCTAAGAATTTTTTGAGTACATTAAATTATGCACGATTTCAATTTTATGTTAATTTAAAATTGAATTAAATTAAGAATTAGCTTTGAAATATGAAAACAAATTAAACCTTTTTCTGAAAATTATATTAATTCGAATAACTATATATAATTTAATATAGTGGAAAAAACACATAAAAATCATATACAGAATCATTCATAGAAGAAAAGAGCACATACAGAATCATTCACTTCCCATGAATAAACAGCAAAATTTTATATATTATATATATATAGTTGAATACAACATATACTAAATATATATTTCGCTTATGTTATGAAATTTATTTTCATTGTTGTGATTATGGTAACTTAAATGCAAATTCTAAAACAAAATATGAAGTGATGTATACCAACTGTGAAATCAGAATGATCTGTGAAATCAGAATGATCTGTGATAATCAGAATCATGGGTAGTTGTCAAAATAGTGAAACAGGAACAAAAAAATTCCAATAATTATATAGTATAAAATATATTATTTCCTTTATATGTTAAACTATCAGAATACCCTTTGAAACTAAATCATTCAAATTGGTTAGAATCGGAAAAACCCAATAAATTTGATAATAGATTTATGTTCCAAACTTTAAAATATAGAAAAGAACTTAAATACCAATAATAGTGAAATTAACTACTAATCCATTTCTAAGTTCAGGTAAACAAAAAAGAAGAGTACTTTAAATTTGATGATTGTTTAAATCTTTTCTTAATGAAAATTTTATTAATCTTCAATAAAAATATTCAGATTCTCATTGGGAATATTCATCTAATGAAAATACTGTAAACCAAAAAAAAATTTTCAATAATTTCAATATAAGAATTTTTTAATAAAGAACTAAATAACCAAGCAATTAATAATAAATGATATTTTTAAGAAAATATTTGAAATTTAATCCAAAAGGATAATTTCTATAATTTCATAAATATTCGCATACAAATGGTGATAAATAAATCTATTTTAAAAGCTATTATTGCTACATAAAAATTGTTCATTGATATCTATTTCATATCGTTTCAGACCATTAAACGTTTTAATATTGCCTTAGTTGAAATTTAAAATTTTTAAATTTGAGTTTATCTAACTAGGTATGAAAATATAAACATAAATTACCTTGATACAATTCACAAAACATGTAAGTCTTTACCATAGAACTAGAATTGTTAAGAGTAAAAAAAGTTCAAACCATTCGCTAGCCTTCTCACAATCAAACTGCTCAAGAGTTCAAGATGAACCAGTGAAAAACTAATACCCAACGAATTTAATTACCATTAGACGTGAATGAAGTAACTCAACTCCGCTTGCACTTCACAGAAAATGAAAGTGACGTAAGAAAAAAAATAGTGTGATGGCCTCTGGAAGTCAATAATTCGCATCGTCACATCCCAAGTCGCCCATATAAGGAAGCTTGTTAATTCCGCCACTTCTTCACCCGTCTAATCATATCTCACCAAATTTCTCCGGGTGCCATCGTTTATCAACTAGTTTTAGTGGAAGAAAACTAATAAAAATTGCTCGGAGGAAGTGCAAAGGAAGACTCTCACGTTTTCTTTTAATTGGCTTGTTCGAAAAGTTGATGTCTGTGTCAGTTGCGTCGGAAGTTCACTCCTGTCAACAGCGGATATTCGGAGGCCCTGATGATGGGTTGATAAGATTGTGATTCATATGTGTTGCGCTTTCTTAATGAAAATAGGAAATCTGTGTGAGAAAAATAAGAGACACATGATAATAATGACCCGCTGCGTTGGCATTAAAAAGCAATATGCAAATAATCTTGATTTAAATCTGCTTAAAAATATTTTTGCCCTCAATCTGCACTGTCTTTAAAATGTTATAAATGAGCTCTTAAATTAAAAAGTAAAAAAGCTATAGAATATTTTTTTAAATTATTTGTATTCATAAAATATATTAAAAATTTACTCAAATATATTATATTTCCAGTACCATACTGAAGTAAAATAAAATTTTTATTATGAATTTTTCAAAATTTCAACATATGTATAAAAATTATCTTAATATCTATGTGCTATTTTCGAATCACGAATTTTCTGCAAATAAATTCAAACTTAAACTTGCACAAATGCTTGAAACAATTTAATACTATTAATTTGGAACTCAAATTTAAAATTATTCTAATATATTATTAACATTCACACCAAGGCAGTAATATAGTTCTGCAAAAATTTTAAAAACGACAACAACGTCAATATATTAATTAATCTAATACCTGAATATTGGGCTATAAATTTTTAGTTAAATTTAATCAATTTAGTGATAGTTAAATTTAATCAATTTAGTGATAGTTAAAATGTTGTTGTCGTGTGCCAGATAGGTTGGCATTATGGGATGCGCTGCTCCACTTTTCCAACTGAACCATATTCAGATGTGAAGTCCGACATCCTCAGTACAGACATGCTATAAGTACCCGTTTATAGGGTAGGCAACTATACACAACCCATTCATACAAGGAAAGAACAAAGACAGGATAGAGGGAGGAAGTACATCCATGCCCCAACCGGGATTCGAACCCAGGACCTCCCCATCCGCAGTCAAGCACGCTGACCACTAGACAAGCTGGGCTGCGATATTTAAAATGATTTTATCATATTATTTAAGATATAATAAGAACTCTCCCAAAATTATTTAAATAACTTAAAATAATAAAAAATTTCAGAGAATTTTCAGGGAGAAAACAAAAACTAATAATTTATTAACTGTCTTATTAGATAATCCAAAGCAAAACGTCTTTTATATCACATAGTTTAGGTGTGATTTCTTTCCCATTATTATACATCGTTGTTATAATAGGGAGAAGCAATTTCTTTCATAAAAGTTACATTTTAGGAAATTAAAATTCTTATAAGTATTATTTTTTAGTCAAGTCAATCATAATATTTAATTATCTCTACAATAGTTCTAATTCATTTGTTTCAAAGTCTGAAACTGCAGTCACATACAATGACATCTGGTGGTGAAAATTATAAATCAAATTATCAATAATTAAAGTAAATAGAAAATTGTTCCACCGAGGAAGACCTACATATATATAAGTTCGGTTTATACATATATATATATATATATAAGTTCGCGGGATTCAACTAAATTCATTACTTTATCAAGAAATTCATCCACAAATTCAAACTAAACTGCATACAGAGAAGTAAAATCCCGAATATAAGCGATTGGTTACTCTAATTTGTAGTTTAACTTCAAGAGCATTTCAGTTAAGGAAGACATGTTAAAATTCTTCAAACTCCACGTGTAAAATTAAATTGAAATAGAATTCAGAATCACATTGAAAAGCGTAGTCGAACACGATTAAGTGATTCTTTATACAAAGACTTACAGGTAGCGGATGGTGTGGGTTAAATATTTACATGTCAAACTGAGTGAGGGGGAAATAGTTATAGGTCGGACAGTGTAGGATAAATATAATCAGTTTTATAAATCAACAAGTGGGTATTCATTTAGTGTAAGGAAGCAAAAATGGATATGTAGCTTCATAAAATATAATAAAGATTCTTAATGTGGCATATGCAGTTTCATCAAATATTCACCAATAACATCAGAAATTGAACGCGATTGATTCACGACACTAATGTTGCTTTCTTGATCAGCATTAGTGTCGTCTATCTATTATTATGAGAAATATAATAAATAAACGTATTTTTAATATAATAAAACAGTTAATACTGCATTTCCTACTTTCACTTATTATATCTCTGCTTTTTATAGACGGCATTTCTAGCCTAAGTAGGATTAAAATTCCAATTTACATTAGCGTTTTCTCAACATTCCAAATACCCGTGCTATCAAATGTCCTCACTACGCTACAATCAATTTGTAAAAGAAATGTTTGATCTTTTAATAGAATAAAAATTTTTAGTAATTTTCAGTGAATATGTAACTATATCATACGAAAATAATAATTCAAGCCATCAAACAGTAATCAGCATACTTATCAGTTTTACAATAACTTTAATCATAATCCTTTTTTAATTTTAGAATTTTTCAGAAAATATTTTTAAAACTTTTTCAAAAAACTCAGTGTTTATTTAAAGATTTTATGCATAGAAGATATAAGAAAATAATATCTTACTGACCTTCAAGAATTTCTGAGTTTCAGAAAAATAAAAACATGCAAGTATTTCGACATATTTATAAATTTTTTGAGAAAACCTCCGAGCAATTTTACAGTATAAACTCGTCTGCCAGAAAAACAGTGAAAACTTCCGAAATAAATTAAATAAAGGAAATTTTAAATATTTACAGTTGCGTTCACAAATAGTGATAAATCTTCGCCAGACAACCTGAATTAAAACATCGACTCTTTTTGACGCATATGTACAACGAACAATTAGTTTCAGATTTCAGAAGATTGATTATTCGAAAAATAAAAGTTGCTTTTGTTCAACAGAAATTTTGAACCAATTTCACGGTTTTGATTAACATTTCGCTTCATACTAATATACTGAAACACTGATTAATATACCTATTTTAATTCGAAAATAAGAGAAATACTGATACGCGTAGTGTGTTAATCGAAACATAACCAACAGCAAGATAAAAAAAACTACGTGCCTTAAGAAAAGGAAAAAAATATTTTAGTTTTGAATAATGCTATGAACTATAAAAATTATATATATATATATATATATATATATATATATATATATATATATATATATATATATATATATATATATATATATATATATATATATATATATATATATATATATAATAATACTTAAATATACTTAGCTGAGCTGATATAGTTAGCGCTCTACCTTTAGTTCAATAGTTATGGATTCAATCCCACCTTGGGCATGGATATATATAGTAGTTCGAATCACTATAAACCGTAGGTCCAGTATAATAGCCTACAATGTAAAAGCGACCGTTGAGTGACAGATAAACTAAGCCAATCTAAATATGTTTAAAACAGATTAGATGAAACAATTATTGCGCGAATCATAATAAAACAGCATTAATTAAACTGATTTAAATTTTAATCTATATAAATAAAATCCCTTTTTCTTTTTATCTGCTGAATTTTATCCTTTTTTAAACTGAAAATGGTTATAAAAAACGAAATGGAATGAAACTTGTATCAGGATACTGAACTCTGTGAACTTAAACACGAAAAACGGAGTTTACTCTAGAAATTTTTACTTGCAATAATTGTAATTAATTTAGGGTGTAATGAATACTGATTTTCACTCCGTGAAAAATAACTTAAGCCACTATTCACAATGTTCCAGAATTCTGCTTGCTTCAAGAATGAGGGGTTGTGATTCTTTCTACACTTATGTCCATAAATTATGGATAATTCAGAATCATACAGAAATTGAAGTCTAAAATAAAAATTTCACACGTAGAATTATCACACACATCTTGAAGATTAATATGCAAATTACAAGAAACCACCAGAGGGCGCTGATAATACGTCACAGTGATAAGAGAGTAAGAGTGATATATATAAGGAATGGTTGTAAAGAAGTAAAATTTTTCACAAGCGCCTTAAAAGTCTTCCAATGCAATAACCGTATATATGTGACACAAAGAAAGCATTTGGATGATGTTTTACGAGGTAGAATTATCGGCCGTGGACTTACCCAGCTGGAAGTATCCGATAAACTTGGAATCATGCAAAGTGTCATCTCTAGGCTTTGGCAATGGTTCCAAGATGATGGTAATATGAGTAGACGTTACAGAACAGTCACACCCGAGTTACAACGCCGAATGAGGAACGGTATTTGGCAGTTACTGCCAAAAGAAACAGATGGAGCGCAGCATCAGACCTGTCCTATCAGCTCTCTTCAGTCATCGGTTCGACAGTTTCAAGGCAGATCATATATAGACGCTTAGGGTACATTGGTCTATATGCTCGTATGCATGTCAGGTGTGTTCCACTTACCACAACTCACTGTCGCCTGCGGTTAGCCTGGAGTAGAGAGCATGCATTGTGGACCCCGAAACAGTGGTCTTATGTGATGTTTTCCGAAAAGTCCAGGTTTAGCTTTCAATCTGATTCTCGTCGGACTTTCATATGGAGAGGGCCATATACCCGTTACCACCGAAAGAACCTCATTGAACGACACCATTACGGTGGTGCAGGATTGTTTGCAGGGAGGAATTATTCTGGGTTCCAGAACTAACCTGCATGTTCAGAATGTAACAATAACAGGTCACATCTATCGGGATGTCATTCTGGAACAACATATACGTTTGTTTCGGAGCGCCATGGGTGCAGAATTTCTGTTTATGGAGGACAATGCCCGTTTCCACCGTGCAAACATTGTAGACGAATGCCTTCAATCCGAGGATATCACCCGTATGGATTGGCCAGCATACTCACCGGACTTGAATCCAATAGAGCATGTGTGGGACATGCTTGGTCGACGAATTGTTGCCCATCAACCCCTATCACATGTCCACCGGAACTTCGGAGAATATTGCTTGAGGAGAGTAATATTCCACAAGATTAGATCGATAATTTTATACTCAGCGTGCCCAGGCGTAGTACGGCCTGTATTGCATCGCCTGGGAGCATACTATGTATTAACCATCATACCAACCGTGTTATATTGGTTTTTTTTAAATAGTTTCTTTATTTTTTAATTTTCCCCAGGGAGTAAAAAATCGTAATTTTTATTAATGATGTCAAACATATAGCATCTGTTTTGCTCTTTATCTTTTGTTTAATAAACCACAAACAAACCCCATTTGTTACAAATAAACCCCATTTGTTTTGCTTCTGTCTCTTTCTTTGTCTGAACTTGCATTATTTTTAATTTATGGACACGAGTGTACTTCCTTTTAAAATTCTCTTCCATGCAATAATCTATGGGAATGGAGAAATAACTACAACATCGTATTCGCCGATTCGTCCTATATTCTTAATTAAGTTTTCTTTTTAGTAAAAAAGCAAGTGTTTACTCTTTCGAATTTCGAAAAAATACCAATTTTTTTCCATTGTTACGAACAGGTTTCGATACTTTTCATAACGGGTCAGATAGAAAATGCATTGTAACGCGATCTTCAATAACTTCCTAATATCATAGGATATTGTTAAGCGTCCTACACATCATATAATCTATTTTTAGCTATGTGATTTCAAATTTCTTGGTTTGAAAAAAGCGTTTTGAACAAAATTTAAGGACATAATAATAAATATCATTATTTTTCAAAATCACAGTTCCCCCCCCAATCCTAGATAAACGTTTTCCCCTGGAAGCCACGACCCGCAAAGCTGGCGAGCTTGACACATTAGAAAGTAATTTTAAAAATTTCTTTAAATCAAGAAATTCCCCAATAAGTCTGATTTTAAAAAAAAACATGCTATTCCCGTTTTTAACAGATTCAAAATATTTTAATATCAATTCATAAATATCTATTTGTAAATACCAAAATTAAATTTTTAGAGTTGATATGAATTAATATATTTTGTAAATACTCTGATATAAATAACATATATTAGTATATGCATAAAAATACATGTATGTTTAATATAAATGAATATAAAATGTTTTTTGTGACAACGACATAAATTCAAATTTTAAAATGCAATGTCATTACTCAAAGAAAAAATTTGATTCGATACATTTTGAAACAAATATCTGAAATACATTGAAAAAAGATTCGAGTAGTTCTTTTTTAAAGAAAAAAAATGTCTCATTTTAAATAATAGCAATAAATAGCTGATTATGAATTAGACATTTATTTTTAAATGATTACTTTTTGATATTTAAATGATTACTTGATTTATATTTAAATAATTACCAAAAATATCACTGAAGGCATGTGAATCATGAACATTGCATGTTAGACATAATATACTATAAGTAAGAATAAAAAACATTCAAATTTTAAAATGCAATGTATGAAAGGTTAAATATACTATCTCACTAAAAATATAGCAACTAGAAGTAAATAATTTTAATGTTAGTACATTGCTTAGTTTCAAATTAAAGCAATGCAAGGAAATATAATTGTGTCGATCATAAGAAAGAGTTTAAAACATTCCATTGAAGATCTAGTTCAATGCAATTTTAAAAAAAGCCCATGCAAATTACTTTTAAATTTATCTATAAAAAAATATTTGTAAAATGTAAATAATAGGATGTTACTTAAAAACTTAAAATGAGTCATCAAGACTTAAAATGAATGATATTGGATGTATTTCATTTCTTTTTTTTATCAAACATTTTTCATTTCGCCATAAAGAGTTCTCTTTAATATGGCAGGAAATGTTATTTCTGAAAACAAATAAATATTCGTTTTTAAACCATGATTCAAAAAGAATTTATTGATAAATACTTAATCATTTGAAATAATTTAATTTCTAAAAACTTCTACATTGTAAGAAATGCAGTAAATGGAGCATTGAGGCGATTTAGTAATATCTCTTCTGTTGAAAAAATGGCTCATATTTGAGAAAAATATGGGTATATTATATTAAACTAAACAAAAATTTAAACAATTTATTAAAAAATTGGTGAACAATTAAGAGGTATTATTATAACTGAAAAAATATCTTTAAAACCACTTCAAAGCAAAAAATACTGGAAAACAAAATGTCTAAGTCAAAGCGAAATAAGTTAAAGTATAAGCTAAAAACTCAATGAATATATAAAAAGAATTTTTATTAATCATTGAGCAATGAAACTAATTTTTCACATTAGCTTAGATATTATATAAAATGTAAATTTTATAATCTAAGTCTGTCTGGATTAGTTACATATTTTAAAATAACTATAATTTGCTTGATTCTCTCCTTTTTTTGTGGAAAGTTAAATTAACTTTTCATAAAATCAAATAAACTGAAGCAGCAATAATTCATATTTAAATAGGAACATACTTAGAGAAGCATTTACTATCTCTCATAAACTATAACCTTTCACTATTTCACCTGAATGTGGTTAATATCTATAATTTTATAAAAACAATAAATTTATGAAAGAAAAGTCCAATGATTTTGTCTCTAACGTTATAAATCCACTAAACGTGTTTTGCATTTATCTCGCATGCAGAAGAATTTAAGAATGAATTAAGAAAAGTTTTTTGGGGCAAGTAAGAAACATGACTGGAACAAAGAAGCTTTACTTGAGCTTATACATTAAATTAAAACAAATATGTTTGGGAAAAAGTGTCAAGAGATTAATAAGGAAGTATTTCCAGAAAGCTAAAAATAGAATCTAAACATTCTAAGCATATTCATTTCTAAAGTAAATAAAAAATCAACATGAATGATATAAATATATAATTACTAAAAAAGCTGGTACTTAAATTGTGCTTATAACTATTATTATTTGTTACAGTCTTTATTTTAAACTGTAAATTATGTAATTTAAAATGCATATTGTTCTGAAATTTATTACAAATAGTTTTATTATATTGTAAAATTATAAAAGGTAATTTCATAGTTTTTCATTCTAAAATTTCGTGTATTTTTCATACTGAAGTATTCGAAATTTTATCTCAAAAACTAAATATTTTCCGCATTTTGCTAACTACACGATATTGAAACTTTAACAAAACTTTAAGTCTAAGCAATAGTAAGCATTTTATGACAAAAATAATTGTAAGCAATCTTAAATTTATAATTACGAAATTAATATTATTAATACAATGTATTATGTTGTTACTTTAAAATATATTTATTCAATTGATTTGAAATAAAAGAATTATGACTGTTACAATGTAAGATATTAAGTTTGATTAAGTAAAATTACATTAAATCTAAATAAATTGTACATGCATAAACAAGAAAATCTAATTTACATGAGTTTTAAAAAGTAAAACATTTACCCTTTTCTATTTATACATAAATTGATCTTCAACAAAACACTGCAAAAACATTTTGACTACAGTACAATCTTGTAGAATAGTGAATCTTACTCATGATCAAAATGATTGAGAATAAAAAATAATAATAATAAAAGAGCACTATTTAAGGGATAACTATCCAGAAAAACTGGGAAAGGCATGACTAAGTTTCCCATTTCACTTGAAATAAAACTGACAAACGAAATCTTAAGACGCAACCAAAACCCTTTCTTGACATATTTTGAAACCGTCACGATGATAAAGTGCGTCCTTCAAGAAATTATTTTCAAAATTCTCAGAAAATAGAATGTCAAACTCTTTGAGAGGTTGTTCGAAATTTAATAACTTCGGAACCAGAACAATTGCTCGGGCACATCTCAGGTTTTATATTGTTTCCTGAGTTTATTTATTTTTTATACATTTATTAGAAATAAGAAAGACGTTTTTACTACGAAATAAATTCCTACACGTAAAAATCAATTTTTTGATGCCTTTATTGAGTGGAAAATAAGCGCTTATGTGTTTAAATGTTGATAAGATGATTTTTCTAATGATAATTGTTTGAATCTGTTTTAATTGCTCATTAAGACTTAATTTTTGCTGTTATGTTTTTTATCAAAGAAGATATTCAGTATAGTAATTTTATTCAGTAAACCAATAATTTATCATAGTAAGATGCATCAATATATATACAATATTATCCCAGAGATCTAATTTATTAAGGGGTAAATCAATAAGCAGCTTTAAGATAATCAGTTTCTAAAATTGAAAAACTGAAAGGGTTCCAAGTACCACAATTCACAATTGTATTTCGAAATGAAGAAGTAAGTGAACAATAGATTAAAAAAAGCGGAAAAATTCCATGTACTTATAATGAAAAGAGGAAAACATTTCATGGAATTGCAAATCACTTGAATAGAAAGTATATAACAATAAATATCGATAAGAAATAAAACATTAGTAGTAATTGATATTTTATAGTATACAACTTTAAGAGTTTTTAAGCTATTTTACACTAGTAATCAAAATGTTGTGAACTTACTTTTACGTAAAAGGTTTGATAATACTATCAGGAAATATAAGGGGTACCATGACAAAGATAGTACCATACATGAAGGGAAAATTCATGTCTGATAATTCATGGGAATTATTTGAGGATGAATTATCCTATTTCGTAAGGTACTCCTAACGCGTAAATGCAATTTTCGTATTTTACAGAATCAAATTATTGTTCTTATTAATAACAAACAGAAATATTATTTTATAGATTCAGATTTAAAGGAAACACACATTAAAAGTTGAGAAATTATTGTGCTTTCTCTACTTTGGATGACAATCATATAACAATTAAAAATATAGTGAGACAAAGAGTTTTAGGTGAAACAAATAGAAATAAAATTAAGAATTCATATTTTTATTTTAGCTACTTGTTGGAAGACTTAATTGATCCTTGATATGGTGTTTTCAAGAACAAAAAATATATTCTGAGAGAATAAAACATAAGAAAAATTGGAAACAAAGCAATGAATAAATGAATTTTTATCAGTAACTTTTATTTTTTAAGCAAAAATGAATTTTGTCAACTCTGTCAAATATTAATTTGAAACTATTCATTCTGAAATAATTCTAGTAAAAAATGTGTATTATTTTTATGCCGTGTATATGCTTATTACTGCCCAAATTCGATTCATTTTCATACCTTATAGATTAAAAATATTGTCTTTTATTTTAATTACGATCTTTAACTTGTTTTAATTACGATAACCTCTTCATCGTAAAAATATTACTTTCATTTGTCAATTTTATCATTCATTGTTCTTTTAATGTAAAGATTAAATAACGACGAAAAACTCCATAGAGGGCGTTGTCTTCTAAGCTAAGAAAAAATCTTATCATTTTTTTTTTTTTTTTCTTTTTTTTTTTGTAGCAAAATGAGAATTCTGATTCCATCATAGCAGACGTCTGGTAATAATAGGAAAATTTAAAAGGTTTAATGTTTCTTAATACCTGATCTAAATGTTTTTTTTTTATTTTTGTAGCCGTTTCTTTTGTACATTTTAAAAATTCTAAAGGACAAAAGATGGATATATCTGTTTATTTATTTATTTATTTTTTTTGCTCTTAAGCAATACAATCAGTTTACCAAAAAAGCCAAATACTGACGTAACAAACACTCTAATATATTAATAAGAAGTCAACAAAATCTGTATGTTGTACTTTTGACAAAAATAATTTTTGAATAAAAGCTCAAATTAATAAAACAGTTTATACTTTCTGCAAAATATAAACCAATTTTTTAAAGACAATTTAACAATAAATTTAGATATGCATAGAATGGTAACAACTATATTGTAAAAGGGCCTGCAGTATCATTCACTGAATGTGTATCGTACTTCATTTATTCTACTTACAAAATTTAAAAAAATTCCTTCGAAAAAAATCAGAAAAAATTATATATATCTGATAATACGTATTTTATTTACTTTTGAAAATTTTCATCTAAATTTTTTTTGTTTAATGAGAGTCCTCAAAATTTAGCTATATAAACAAGAAAATATACCATAAATTATCAGTAAAATCAATGTGAGCTCAAATAAATAAAAATATAGCGTTTTTTTCCATTTCAATAAACAAATTTCTATTTGAAAATTCAAACACATAAATTTATATATAGACATTTGTAAAAAAAAAAATTTTAAATATTATATTTCATTGGGAAATAAGATAAAAATTGAAAAATTAGATTAAGAATTATTATTTTATTTTATTAGATTTCATTATCCTTAATATTATAAGATTTAAAATTATGAATTGGAAAATTAAATTAAAAAATATATATTATTAGATATCAGTCATGTGAGATAGAAAAAATATACTTTACATCGTTTCCTGATATTTATTGTTAATATTTTTACTAGATTTTAATAACAATACAATTTAAAAGAAAATTGAATTGAAGGAAAAAATTTTAAATTACAAAGCAAAAGTAAACATATTTATCACATATGTAAGTTTCTCTACAAAGTTTTCATTTTGAGTGTTAAAATAATCAACCATTATATATCAATATTTCTTTATAATGGACATTTTAAAATAATTCGACTAGGAATTTTTTTTCCTAAAAAGTCAAAACAACTTTTAAAAAATTAACTACTAAATGGATATTATTTTTTTCTTGAAATTTTCTCAAAAATATCCATATAAGCAAAATACTTTTTGTTTGTTCTTGAGTTTTTATGCAAGGATGACGTGAGAAATGTAGCGCAAAACGGAGTTAAATTTATATGAGAAAGTCGGTCTCTAGCTAATTAAAGATAAAACTTATGTTTCATTTCGAAAATTTAATTACACCGTTTGTAATTAATTTAAAACATAATTTATGACGCAAATTTGCTCGTGACATGATGTAATTAAATTAAGCAACGTAACATTCCTTTGGAGTTCTTATTTCAAGAAAGAAACGTGCTGTTCTTTTCCTTTCTCTAAGATTGTTTTCTGTGCTTAATTGCTGAGAGCAAGGGAACTATATTAACATCAAATTTCCCTCCCTTTTTACATTCGTCCCATAATTGTTTATTATGATGATCATGTTTGATTTTCGAAAATGGACTGTTTTCGACATCTTCAGCCAATGCGTTTTCACCTTTCTCAATACGTCACCCATCGAAAATACGTTAGAAAGGGGATGAAAAGAACTCCACTTTAAAATTCAATTTCATATATAAAGAAAGTTGTGTGCACATTTATGTGTTAAGCAGTAGAATTTCATGTTTTCTACGTTTAAATTAAAACTTTAATTAAAATTTTTTTTTTAATTTTTGGGGTTTTTTGTTTATTTTAGTACGCTATGTACAAAAAAACATTTACGCGTGGTCCGCTTTTGTTTTCATTAAATTATTTAAATATTTGTCCTATCCTTTCATAAGGATCCTTGAAATCTAAGTACTGACTTTTCCTTGGTAAAATCAAAATGATATAAACATCCGGTAAGTCAGGAATAAAATATAAATTCATTAAAATCCAGATGATGGGAATCGGATACATTCATTTAGTTGCAAATAAATTACGCATACATATATTACCTATCCAATTACGTCATATATTAACTGGAAATAGACTATTTTGTAAAATGATGTAACCATAGTAAGAAGCTCGAAGAAATTGCGATTGTGCAAAATTTCAAAGACAGGTTTTATAGTTAAATATACGGGGCCGTTGTTGTTGTTGTTGCACCGGCATACTTCCCTGTACCTAGCCCTTAGATGGACTTTACCAGTTGGATAGAAGCAGCCGGATGGAGTGATTTTGAAGCAGGAAGCAAGCAGAAGATTCCCAAGACTTGACCTGCCACCCCCAGATGAGTTACCTCACCTGGAGGACATTGTGGCCAGATTTAGTGTGCCCCGGCCGCCTTTAGCGAAAACAACGGAACAAGTTGCAAAAACATGTGGAGTATACACTTACAGGAATACATAGAATTACAAATGATGAGAATGCAATGTGAAAGAATTACAAAGTATGAAAATAAGAAGGATTACAAATAATGACTAAATACACACTGAAAAAAATTTGAAGAGGAGCTCATAAATTAAAAACATAAATTGAAAAGAGTCCATTAAAATAGGTTGAAGCTGCTAATTGCTTAGCAAAGTCTAAGCATTTAGGCTAAATACAGAAGTCCAAGTACTTAGTATACGGGGCCGTGGTAGCCTAGTGGTTAGGTTATCGGCCTTCCATCCGGAAGGGTGGGATTCGATTCCCAATGCCGCCAAAGACCCACCGAGTACATGCGATATACGTGCTTGTTAAATCTGTAGATTTGAAAGTCCTGTGATCGGTCGTTGAGAAGTTACCATGAGTACAATGATCTGGAGAAATTTACTCCCCCTTCAGATCAATGTCAAAAACTGAGCGAGTAGATCCTCTGGTGCTGACATCTATCGGATGATTTGAAGAGCAAAAGTTGTACTTTCACCTTCATGGTGCTCTGATTAAACGAAAGACGCTCCCAATTAACTTAAATTCGCATAGCCAAGGCATAGCGAGCTTGGCTTTTCCAAGTGTCTCATTAGTAACAACAACATGGTTAAACATAAATTTTGTTTCAAGATGTATAAATTTGTTTTACAAATGTTTAATTTTTAAAAATGATCAACAGATTAAGCTAAAAATAGATGGAAAAAATGCTTCGAGCTGATTAAGAAATGTCGAAATGTGAGCCTTTAATAGTAATGATGAACTTATAAGAAAATATTCAAAACAAATTTTATTATGAACGAACTTAAAAGAAAATTTTCATACATATAATAAATCTCTCTCTCAGGCACACCCAAACACATACATACAAACAAACAAAAAAGAAAAAACTCTTATTTACTAAAATGATCGCATGAAACAAAATATTTAAAAATCTCATATTTATCTGTAAACAATTATTTCTACGACAAAATTTATATTATCGCCCAATTGAAAATGTCATGTTTTAGTTTTCAGCTAATAAATTAAATGTGGTTGATTTAAAAATTTTTACTATTGGTACATAGATATATAATCTTACTTTTTATCTTCTGTGTATTCTTTTAAAATTTTCATTGAAAGAAAACCAGTTTTCTAAACTCAGTTTGTACCTTTTTCCAAGCAATCTAATTTTTAATATTTCGAGTTTTTAAAATCAAAAATGCTATCTGAAAAGATAAGAAGATTCTTTTTCTTAACTGATGCATAATTATATTTACATATAAAAATAAAAAGATATAGGTAATTTTCTTGCTATAAACAAAACATATTTTAATAATTTTTAAAATAATTTAATTATGCTGAGTCATTCGCAAACAATAGTATTTTATGTCTTAAAAATTATAAAATAAAAAAGAATTGCAGCATTTTTTTTGAACGGAAATATTTCAAATCTTCCATATCTCTGCTTTCTGAACTCCAAAATATTATAAAGAAATGCTATAATCTTATAAATTTTTATGTTAATGGGCATTTTTAAACTTTACCAAAAAATAAAACATGCTTGTTTATTTTAAAAATACATTTTCGATATTGTAGTAAAAATAATCAGAGATATATAATTCGAAACAGCACTTTCATTCTAAAGTTAATTACTGTCGATTTTAATCTTATATTTGCGAAATCCTCATTACAAACAAAGAAACTTTCTTATTCAAATTATAAGAAAAATGCATATCTTGCATACTCTCTCTCTGTTTTGGGAATTTATGTTGTTTTGCTGGAAAAGGAAATATGAAATTGTACATTTCTTTGTATACAAAGGAAAATTCCAGATTCTAACCTTTTCTGACTGACTATAAAGTTAACCTTCAAAATGATGTGAATTAAATGTCCAAAAAATATTTTTAGAAATATATTATGAAAGAATCTCACATAATCTTATTATCGTATTGGCAATAAAATAGTCATTTTCTGGGCTCGATTCAACAACATTCCCATATCGATCTTGAGTGTTTGGAATAGTTCGAAGTCTATTCTAAATTCCACTTAGTTCTTTGTATGGAAAAAGTTATGGCACCAACAGAACCACAAAATCTTGTTTGGGTGACAATCACTACCGTGAATCTACTTCAAGGTCTGCAATGACTTCTTCAAAACGAAGGCTCCCTTTTTTTCTTTCCCAGGCGTTATTAGAATACAAATTTTAATTCCATCTTTCTTCAAATATACTAAAACATAAAATTGAATGCAAATCTATCTTTTTAAATATATATCCAACATATTCATTAAATAAAATATCTAATAATTTTGTAAATGTTTTGTACTACACGGCAGAAAATGTATATCCGAAAGCAGATGAAAAACAACTATTTGTCTTACGTCTACTTTCACATTCCAATAAAAAAACTTATAGAAGTTTTTATAGAAAAAACTTCCATAAGTTTTATAATAACTACTATAAATTGAATTATGAATCGTTACTGTTGACCTGATTTCAAAATTTTCTTAATAAAAACTTTTTCAACTCAGTTTCTGAAACATTTGAATGTTTCTAAATTTAACCGACAAAAATACATAGGAAGTATGGACTTTTCTTCCGAGAAATCTGTCATCGTTTCCGATATAACAAAGGAATATTCATATGAATATGGAATGGGTAGAGATAAAAATAAACAATGAGGCCACTCCCAGAAACTCCATTTGCCACATTCGTGAAAATAGATATAATTCACATAGCACAAATGTAACCATCTGCTTCACCGATAATTATATCCCAAAGTCAATAAAATAGCAAAACTGCAGCAATCGATAACCACACCGAATGCTCAAGGTTGATTGCAAGACAATGGAATGATAGTCTGGCTCCATTATTTTGATTACCTTGGACATTAAACTACATTTATTAACATTAATGAAATGAATGTTAAAAGTAAACCCAAACAATATTACATGTTTCTGACTGCAACACCACAAGAATATATCAAAATTTGAAGACACCATGAGAAAACTGTTTAACTGTAGTTTTACAAATTATCATATTGGTCTTAAGCCGGATTTAACAGTTTGGAATAAGATTGGATTTCATTTTCTTCCTTCTTTGTATACATAACCGGTACATTGACCAACAAATCTCTTAAATTTTTCTTCATCTCTTAGACTTTATAGCATGTTATTCTGTACTTGATACGTGCTTCATCAAGATAATGCGCAACCACTCAGTGTCCAAATTTTTTTCGTAGAAACGAATTTGAATTATTTCGGTGTGCTTTTCAGATCTATCGATCAGACTTTAAAATTATTTACTATCTAGTACATCAGATTAGTTTTAGCTTTTTGTTAAGACAGCATGGGCTGATATTCAAGAAGGATGTATCTAAAACCTCTTTCATTCATTATCGCGGTAATTAGAGAAGTAACAGCTGTTAAAACCAGTCGTTAAAGTGATCTTCATAACTAAATGTTATCTGCTTCATTTTATATAGGAAAATTTTTTTAAGATTTATACGATACATCTCTCAAATAAATTAGACGTTCATATATGTTGTCCTTGGTGTTACCGAATACCATTTTCGACTGTCAACTGAATATTTATCAACACAATTCGAATCGGATATCTTTTTCCGTACTCTTTTTTCTCAAATTTTGATTTTTCACTTTTTATGTTTTACTAAAATTACTAAGTTTATTTTTTAATTTAACTTTTTTCTAACATCAAATTTTATTTAACGACTATTTATTAAAATAAATATAATCAATATTAATAAAAAAGCAAGGAAATAAACAAATCGACTTATTTTTTACATGAAATCAAAAAGTTATGAGAACATAATTTTACCTATTCATGTTTTATAAAATTTGATATTTAATTTAAAGCATTTTCTTTTTTCTGTAATATTGACAGAATATTTCAATACCATTTGTATTAATTTTAAATAATATTTTAAACAGATTACATAATACTTATTTAAACAACAGAATTTTCTTCAGAAAACAAGAAAAAGGCAATTAAAACAGTATATGTAATAAAAATATATTATGCATGGTTAATTAAAACTATTCTGAGATTCACCAATTTGAGATTTCTCTGCTAAACATGACAATGTAATTCATTTATGATTTTTAAAAAGAAATAAAAATGATAAAAGACCTATTATAAACTTGCATTAACTTTTATGTATTTTCTGTACAAAAACTAATACAGAATTTTATATATCATTTATCATCTCGAAGACAAGACAATAGACAGATTCATTTAAAAATTTCCCTCATAAAAATAGTTAATAAAAAAAGATAATACATATATATATATCATCATATATACACATATATACATACATATATATATATATATATATATATATATATATATATATATATATATATATATATATATATATATATAAGAAATTTTTAATTCAACGCTTCTTTTTATTTTGATATATTTACATTGTCTTAATCTCTTTGTGATAATCAAATTCAAATAATTAAAGTTATTATTGAGAAATATGATTTATTATTTTTTATATAATATAAAGGAATTTATTAATTTTTGTTTCGACTTTTGTGCAAATAAACAAAAATTAAAAAATATATTATCATTGTTAATAATAAGTTAATATTTTGTTTAAGGAAGTAATATAATATAAAATTTTTTGATATCACAATTTTTAATCTTAGCACACTGTTTTGAGCAAATTTTGGGATTTTATATTTTAAAACTCAATATTGTCGCTTTATAAACTAAATTAAAATATAAAATAATTATATTAACAATTACAATGACATAATGAACATCATTGCAATTTTTTAAAACATTTCAATTTAAAATTTCTTTCATCAGCCAAACAATTGTACAGAATTTTAAAACATATATAAATTTTCTAGACACAACGATTACATCTTTTATGGTAATTAAATGTACAGCATTAATTTAGTGTAAATTATCATCATTTTTAAATTGGACTTAGTTTAATTTAGATTTAATAGATTTAATTTTTAAGTTATAAGAACAACATTTTAAATGCTCTAAATATCTCTGTTTTTCCCCTATAAAAATCTGTCCATCTTTTACTTTATAAGGCGAATAATTAATTAATAATCTACATTAATTACAATTTCTTAAAAATTCTTAAAATATTTATCGTCTGTTTAAAATTAAAACATTCATTCTAAGAAACAAATAACTTTTAACTGTAATCAATCTTAAATTTTCTTTGAATATTTTAAAGAAGTTACCTATATTATTTTAGAAAACTATTAATGCTTTCAATTATTTGCCTTTTTTTCATATATTTATACATTGAATTTACAAGTTAATTTTAAAAAATGATTTTTTAACATTCGTAATCGAGAAAATTTTCTAAAATTACCTAAAATAATGATACATTTTCCTTACAGAAGAATCAGCTTAATAATATACAAACCACGGCTTACTGTGCAAAACACAAATTAAGAAAATAATATAAAAACACTATCGACTTTTATAGCTACGTATGTCATTAATAAATTTTCAATAACATTTTACTTCCTAGAATATTTGATTCGGTATGATTCAGCTGGAATAATTTTATATTTTATTTATTTGATGTTCTATTAAATTTATATAAGTCCAACATACATAATTTATCGAGGCTTCATATTCACAAAGTACCATTATAAATGAATTAAATGAAGTATCAACTTAGTGAAACATTTAAGAGATTAAACTTAAATTCCTCAAAATTTTAATTTATATCAATAAAACTATATATGATTACCAATAAATCTTAGAAGTTAGCTTTATATTCATTTAAAAAATAATGAGAAAAAAAAAGATAAAGACATTATTTTGTGGCAGTGTTGTGTATAAGATTAAGGGCATAAGTTCCTCTGTGTTAAAATTAAACAATTTAGAATGAATTATATTCCACGTTCATTATTCCATGTTAATTACGTTGAACTACATCTTTGATCCATGTTAATTACGCTGAACTACACCTTTCTTCAAAACCAAAGGATTATCTTATCTGTAAAATTATTTGGATTATCTGTAAAATTATTATCTTATCTGTAAAATTATTTAGAAAAATTTCAGTAGATTAATTTGAAAAACAATGGTTCGAAATCATTGTAGTGTTCTTATAGCGATATAAGATAGCTGTTGTATTGTTAATATATGGCATGGAATTCAGCAGTTCGTGGATTTCACCTAGAGTGTAAATATTATAACTTATAATATTCCTTTTAAACTGAAATTGTAGTTCGAATTTCTCTTATTAGTATGCAAAAAGTTACTTCAAATCGATCATGGTCTAGAGACAAGAAGCGCGCTTTGGAGCATAGGGTCCCGGATTCAATACCAGCCACTGTTGAACAACAAGGGGCGGATGTTACTCTTCTGCCTTCTGCATGCGCGTCATTCATAGTAAGTGCTTGGCAGTTTTCTCAGTTATTCCTCTTGCGAATTTACATATGGTTCACTATTTATGAAAGTCCTCCCGGGAGGCAATTTAAGCGATGGATGCTAAAATCCTAACAATGGTCTTCGGCAGAGTCCAAAATAAACCAAACATAGGGCTCATTTTATCCTAGTTGTAAGCCCATGTTTATCCAATCAAGTACCAAGCTTGATTCCAGCATCTATGAAAAAGGAGTTGGGTAATGTACTTCTTTTTTTTTTTTTTTCCATGTACATTTGTCAGAATTGGTGCTTGGGATTTTGGGGAGATTTATTCTATTTTAACGCGTGAATACAGTCCATTTTATAATACAAATCCTCCCCGACAGGTAATAACGCGCAGTGGATGTTAAATTTTACAATGTTCGTTGGCGTTTGGCTGTTCTCTCTGCAATGTCAAAATCAAACCAAACATGACTCTACGTGGTAGCACTATGCTTTTCTGCTAAGAAGTCCTTGTCTTTGATTTCAATCGAACAGTAAAAATCAGGTATTTCATTTCTATTTTTTATATGAACGTCGGTAAGGTGGATATTCAGGAGTTGATAAGCGTTCTTCCTTTTGATACATGAATACTGACGATATCGATGAAGCGTCCTACCAGAAAACAATATGTAACAAACACGTTAAAACCTTGCAACAAGCAGTGTTATTTAATATCCACTGCTGTCTATTACTTGATGATAAATCTAATTTACTGGAATACATTTAAGCCACGCATTAACTTTACAGTCACTTGGTAGAATAGATATTTTTCTAATCTGAATGTTAGTTATATTTGGTAAATTAGAAAAGAACAAAAGTCACTGGAAATTTTTAAAAATAACGAACTATTTTTTTTACGTATCTAAAAATGTAGAACCATTAAACCCCAGAGATTTCTCTGAAATAAGTGCATTAGAGAAAGTGAAAATGATTAGTATATATATATATAAATATATTGTTTTAATAAAAAAGAATTCGATTTTCTAATATTTCATTTAAAAAATCTTATGCATTAGAACAAAGCATATTAATTCTACGGTTCCACGGAATACTGCTTATTATATGGAAATACCTTAGATTTATAAAGACTCCTTTATTAGAGAGAGAGCATGTAATATAGCTTAGATTCACCCAAGAATCGATTCAGAAAAATATTGAATATAGTTTAGAGAAATATTGTCCCACATTCTTTATGGAGCTATTATGAAAGTTAGGAGGGAAATGTTGATGGTAGATATCGATTCCGTATTGAATACTTTAAAATAAACCAAAGCAGTTCAATTATATTGAGTTCTGATGCGCGGACCAAAGTAAAATTTTAGCTTAATCCTCGTGTTTGTCAAATCATGTGATTGGATAAGTCCCGCATATAGATAAGTTTATAATCCTCGAAGAAAATTTCATATCCTGCAAGAAACAAAATTTGCATCAAAGAATGGACCTGATAAGCTAAAATTTTTCTGTGCATCTCCGTAATGATCCCTCCTGTAAGAGATACGATTAGTTTAGTAGAGAAAATCACAACAGCTGCCGATACCATGAGATATGGAATGAAACAATTACGATACACTTGTGTTATAGGAAGAAGTGTGAAAGATTTTTCAGGCTATGTTACTTCATACCATTTACCAATCAACAAAGTTTTTTGAGTGTGATAATACTGTAGATGACATTTGGCATTAATATCTATGACAAGTGTCTTGGAAATGGCAGCTTTTCCGAAAATATTCTACTTACAAAGGTGCCTTGTAACTAACATTGACACTGGAAAATCCAGATGTTAAATGAGCCCTGCAGTCAACAGGTGATTTCGTGCTCACTGTTTCTTGCATTCCTCATTCGAAAACCACTGTGTAAATTTGAAGTTTTCTCAGAACATGGTGTTATGTTTTAGATAAAAAGAATCGCTAACCAGCAAATGTCAGAATTTGATAGAGGTTAATCAAAAGCGTGGATTATCATTGCGTGATATTGCCACTTTTTTTTTATTCGAAATCTAACCAGTATCATTGAAATACGATATCGATGGATTGATATACTGAAAGGCATGCAGATTCTCAACGCCTTCCAATAACAACCATATTGTGAGATCAGCTTAGCAAAGCCGGACTATCACATTACTGATCATGAAATGGGTTTGTTCGCAACACGTCCATTGCTATGACATGTGTAGCGTTAACGGCAATTATTACTGACTTCGCTTGAAATAGACGGTGACCTTGGTACATCTGAAGTTGTTTATTGCAGTGCCACAGTGTCATTTTTTCAGATGAGTTTGGCTCCTGCGCGCAGTATTCTGACGGTCGTAAGGTGGATATTCGGTCACCTTACGACCTGGTTGCATTTGACATAATCATAGGGATTCTATACCTGGTGCAATGGTATAAGCAGCCAATGAGTGCACGACACATACATCTTTTGTTCGCATCGACAGGAGTTTGACAAACACAATTGGTGCATTTTTAATAACTTAAGGCCAGTAATGGTTCTGATTTAGGAAGGCGTGTGAAACAGCATTTTTCAACAAGATAATGCAAGAGTACATATTATACGTCGTGTGTGGTAATTCTATCTTCCTCGATACAAAGAATACTTAATTATTAGTGAGATTTCCTAATTCCAGACCTCACATCAATTAGAATCATCTGGACGAAGGTTGCTGAAAAATTGACTCACCATCCCTCTCCAGCTACTAAGATTGATGAACTATACAATATTTTAGAGCATGAAATGAGTGGGCGCTCCGTGGCTGAGTGGTCTAAAGCATCACCGCTAATCGCTTGAGAGCGTAGGAGTGTGGGTTCGATTCCCACCGTAGCCCTGGGTGTTTTCTTCGTTATTCTTCTGTGGTTGTACATCTGTCATTGTGCTATTTGTCCTATTATCGACGAAGACTTACAAGCGGATCTCAAGAATCAAGCATACAAGTCTGAATATATGTAATGTAATAATGAAATGAGTTGTCCGTTTTCGCTATCCAAGACCAGTTTGGCTATGCTTAACCAGGCAAGGACCATTTTACCTACCTCTATGGCGGTAATTATTTTTGCCAATTTCTCACTCCTATAATCACCCGAAATGCTTGAAAATCATCAAATCACTTTTTGTCTGCATGTCATACTATTTATGTGTAATCTCTTTTAATTTGCTTTCTTTCATAGTATAACAATTTAAAAAGCCAGCATGATATAAGTGTGTGAGCGACATTAAACTAGAATTCAGTATACTTGATTTTAGAAAATATCAATACAACAAATGGTATAACTCCAAATATAAATTCAATTTACCAACTCATATTTTCTCAAACGTACTAAGCCACATTTTTTCCCAAATGTTAAGTGAAAATGAAAATTTCACTTCATTTTATCTCACATTATCTATAACGTATGTATAAAAAAGTGTAATTCATAAGCGGAATGAAAAAATATGCCTTTTAAGTCAAATATTTCTTTTGTCGATCATATATTACTGAGACATAAAAACTCAATTTCAAGCAATGATCACTTTCTTTTAAACATGTTCACGTCTCGCGATTGATGATGGATCAATATCAAAATGAATCACATGACAGTACGTGGTGTAATCTCGTAATAGCCAATTTAATAGGGCTTTTTTGCGCGCGCGTGAGGAAGAACAAATTTATTATTATATTTATTCAAAAGCCTCATTATTCATTGTATACCAGATTCGCTTACCAGTATTAATGTTGAGTAAAACCATATAGTTAAAGGTACTTATAAAAGTATTTGGTTTCGAATTTTTACCCACTAGCGGCTGGTCATATAGATGCAACAATTTTAATTCCTACTTACGAACTAAGTTTTTGAAAACATTTCTCACCAACTTTTTTATTAGATCACTCAGTACCAACGCATATTTACGCTGTTTAAATATTGGCGACAATATGTGTTTCTATGAACTTTTACGTTACCTGCCTTGATAAAGCCAAGAATTTAAAGTATAATTTTCGGAAACTTCAAATGCTTAACGTTGGATATAGTAAATTAGATTATTTTGTGAGCCGTTAATGAAAACGACTACATTAAACCATTGATATTTGATATTTTATACTTGCGAATTCCAACTTTTCTTTTAAAACAGCCCAAGATGAAGTCTGTGTTCGCATATTTTGATAAAGAAACTAAGTATAAAAAAGTAATATCGCTATTCTGACGATAACTTTTATTCACTAAACAAACTTATTTAAAATGTCAGTAACACTTCAAACTTATTTACACGTTACCTTGTTCGAAGTGTTTATCATTTAAATTATATCTGAATTACACTTGTACACCTTTTGTACTGCATAATTATAATTTATTTTTCCACCATCAAATAGATTTAATAATAAAATAAATTACTAAAAAATGCATAACTACAAAACTTATTTTAAATATTAAATTTTATATTTTTTTATTATTATTTACTCAGTATTTTTCTACATATAAACATATTTAATGAAAATAAAATGTGTTAACTGCTTTATTTAAATGCAGAAATGTTGAGTATAATTAAGATATTTTTTATTTTATAATGAATTTAATTTTATTTACGAAAATATTTTACTTATTCAGTATATTCTAAGCATAATATATTTCCAGAAATTAAAATATATTCCATGTTAATCGAATATATTTTATTTTCATGAAATGTTAGTTTTAATATATTTATATTGAATATATAATTATTTTAATTTGAATATTATAGGCAAAAACATATTTTCAGAAAAATATTTTTAATTGTACTGCTTAAATTTTATGCAACTGTATAAAATAAGAGTATAAATAAATTTTAAGTTAATATATCAACATCATTTCTATTCGCAATATAATGTAAAAAATTCATTTTGTCATAATTTCCTTATTTAACATCTGAATGAATATTCAACGTATGTATTACTCACAAATTATATACTGATAATATATATTACTCCCGAAGGTTTCGCATTATACTGACCACCTAAGTGCGACATATGCTTTGTACCCCAGAAAAACAGATGTACACACTATAAGCCTTGGTCCACATCAGGCTGTCGTGCCAAAGGCTTAATTTTTATATATTACTCAATAGCTAGAACAATATACTTACAATATGTAAAAAATTATATTTTTTAATTTTTGTAAGTTATGTATGTACACACTGTTAAATTACAACATGTTATTAAAAGTATAGCATAATTTAATAAAAAATAGTTTTTCAACAAGTTCTTGTTTTGCCACAATATATATTGTTACATATATAAGTCATAATATATTCTTACATAAGTATATATTACTTGTTAATTTTATATTGTAATTATATTATTACAGGTGATGCACAACCATCTATTTTTATAAAAAAAAAATAAAGCCTAAAATTTCCAAAAATTAAAAGTAAACAAATGTATCAACTTGTTGATAGGAAGTTTTATGGCAACAAGAGTATTTGTGACATGCATCAAAGTCCACACACAAATGTCAGTTATCTTTTCTAGAAGCCTTAGTTTTCCGGCATTTTCATTCATTTTTTAACATCCGTTTATTCTTTTTATGATTGAAAAACTTAGACAACGTTTTTATGGCACACGTAGTAAATTCTTTGAATCCCGAATTTTTCAAATCGATGCACTTGGATTTATTCCACCTAATGCAATCCTTGACACTCACGTTTCTGAATTTAATCAATAGTTTCTAGGTCAAATATCATCAGGTACTTTTGAAAACTGTGATTATAACTTGGAATCGCTTTATGAAAATAACATTCTAGACATAATGCACTTGTCTATCTGTTCTTGAAATGATGCAGGAAAAAAACAATATCTAGGTGCGTACTTTGTTAAATAAACAACTGTAACTGAAGAAAATTCAACAATTTTTGGGTAAATATGAGTTACTCATACACATGAACTTCGCTAAAGAAACCTACTGCTACTCACAATTTCATTTCAGCCGACCGATGGCTGAGTGTTTTAGCGTTCCCGACTCCTGAGCTGTGTGTTCCAGTTCAGGAAAGGATGTTACTTTCTCTGTGTTTCTGTCCTTTCTTCTGAGATGTGTGAATGTGGTCCACCCTATAAACGGGTCTGTGGGGGTGGTATGGCGTGGGTAATGCTACTCGCTTCAGTGGCTTTGTTCAGAGGTGCCCTAAGGGTAACAAGAAATGAGTACAGTTTCCAACTTTGTTGTGGCGAAGGGTTAATCACCCAAGTGCCCTTAGTTACTTAAAAAGAATTCATTTCAGGACTTTTATTATCTTTATTCAGATGTAGTTTGTAAGAAGCACTGAAACATTAAATTAAGATAATGAAAAAGATCTTTCAGGTATCCAACAAGATGACATAGACTGCAGTCATTTGCAAAACTAATAAATGAATGGCTAATAAGATGGAAATATTTTTTTGAGAAAAACAATGAAATGCTTTTCTACACCTAAAATGCCTTTTTTAAATAGCAAAGTGATCACTTTCCTGATTTTCCAATAAAATAAAAGTAAGAATTTTATTTTGCATGAGTTTTTTTTATATAATGCATAGTAAATAATTGTTTTTTCTAATAATTTAAAGACAGTGTACTTTAATAAATTAGTTTTACAATCTAACAATATAAACTTTCTATTCTACAAACTATTTTATTGGTCCTTACAAGTTTGTAAAAATTAACATCAACTGTATAAAATTTACACCATATTCAGTAAGAAAAATAAATTGATCTCAGTGACCTAAAAATCCATTCCTATTGCAAAGCATAAACTACCATCTCACCCTCTTGTGATTGTCAGCAAACGTGTTAACATATTTGAATATTTCAAATAACTCTAATCATGAGAATTTGCTATCAATTTTTTTTCACAAGTGCTCTAATTTGATAAAGGTCTACAATCTACACACACATACATAACTACAAACCTATAAAAACATCCATACCGAAGATGAAAATCAAATTCAATAGTTATTGAAGTGAAGGCCAGAAAGCTAAAAAGGTTATTTTATGAGTAAGATCAGTTACACAAATAGAAATGAAACATTTCAAATAAGAAAAGTGCACATTCAAAATGAATTGTATTTTTAAAAGAATAAATTCGTGTTATAAATTTGCAAAAGTCTAATATAAATTAATACATTTATTTTTCCTTAAAGTGTACTTTTTTACGATTGTATTCGCACCTATCAATCTTATGCCGATTGGACGCCATAAATTTTGCTTTCCATTTGGTAATTGTGTGTTCTTGTTTTTCTATTTAACTGAAAATCTGAATTTGATAATCAATGCATTATCTAAATGCATTTTTGTTATTGAACCTATTACTATGAAATACTTCAAAAATGAATTAAATAGAAACAGATATTCAAATAATAAAATTACTTTCATTCAAGTTCTTTTCAAGAATTAAACTAATTCATAGGCCTTACATTAAATGCAATATATACTGAAAATATTTGTAACAATCACAAAATATCTTTTTAACATCAAAGAAGTCACAAATGCTAGCAATATATATATATATATATATATATATATATATATATATATATATATATGTGTGTGTGTGTGCAATAAAATAACACACACAATGTTATAGATTATTCGATAATATTTTAATTTTTAAATCAAACCCTTTCACAAAAGTATTATTAATTATATAAAATTATGATAAAAATATTAGAGATCACTTTGATATATTTTTAAACTTTACTAATATTAAGAAGCTAAAATTAAATTTTTATTTTTATTTATACCAATGCTTAAAAAAATTATGTAGGAAACTTTAACATAATACTTGCTTATGAAGTTCATGAAAATTTAAACTTTCACTGAAGTCATGCATAAAAACTATTTTAAACAGAATATATTTTGAATCACAATGAAAGCATTCAAAAATTATCTTAATAGAAAAAAAGTGACAAAATTTTGAATTTTAGTTTCTAAATTGGTGCAGATTTTGCAAATATCTGCATTGCTAATGTAAATCAAAATTAAATTTCATAAATATTTAAATGAATTTCTTAAAAAAAATTATCTAAAAATATACTAATTATTAATGAATGGAAAGGCAAATTAAATACTATTTTCTTAAGTACCTATTTTGTTATCAGTTACAATTTATTTTTAATTTCTAGTAGATATATAATATACATCAAATAGGATTTAATCTACTTAGTGTTCTCTTCTTCACTTTGTAATTTAATACTTCTTTGGCCATCAAAACTAACAGTCACTACTTGACAAAAATACGACATGTTTGGATACAGTAAGTATTTGTAAAGTTACCCATTCAGGTATAAAGTAAAGCATACTTCTGATTCTTATTAAATTTTAAATGAGTTAATCAAATTTACAGTAACTGGTAAATAAATTGTAAAGAGATAGAAGAATGCTGAACATTTTGGAACATTTTCAATATAATAAGAGTTAATAATTAAAGAATATTCAGTATTTTTTTTCTTTTGCAAAATAATAATAATAATAATAACTTTTGTAGTGTATCTAAAAAGTACAAGATTATTGTAAACACAATGTAATTACATTCCTGAATTTTTACTGAAGTCTATTAAAACATAATATATATTGAAAAAAATAAAATAAAAAAAGCTTATAATTTTTTCCCAACATTTATCAATTAAATTTAATCATTTTACAGAAATTCAAATGAATTATTTTGGAATGCACATTTAAAAATTCCACAAGTTGATTCATTTAATTAGTTTGTCATTCTACACTCTTTTTTACATATGAGGGTTTATCTGAGCAAAACCTCTATGATTTAAAAGACACTCACTTTTGAGATTTTAATGGAACTGATAAAATAGTTTGTAAAATGAAATAGGAAAACAAGTGTTAGAACTTAAAAACATTAACCTTTTTATCACCAAACTGTTCTTTCTTAGTAAAAGTACCGTTATAAAAAACATTCAGTATGAGTATGAGAAACAAAACCAAATTAAAATTCATACTTAAAAAGTTTCTTCATATTACTAATAAAAATCAGATTAAGTTATTTTATTTATTTAATTTTTTTGTTTCAAAAGTAAAAACAAGTTTTTTTCATTTTTTTCGACATACCAAAACAATTTCACTGTTGTTTTGCTTACTCTTGTTTGAGTGCTTTTTGCAAACATTCACAGCACAACTCACTAACTTCTTATTTGATATCTCAACATTCTTATTTTTAACTCAAAAGTTCTTACATACAAACTACATCTTAGCTCCTATTTGAAAAGTGCCAAAATGAAATTTCATGCAGCAGTGGGCTTTTTAAGTTCACGAATGAATAAGTCATCTTCATTTATGTCATTGAGTAAATATCCATGACTTTTTTCAGTTACTGTGATAAAAAAATCCTGCATGTCAAAATAACTTAAATATCGTTTTTTCTGCACTACACCATTCCAAATATAGATTGACAATGCACTGCACATGGAACAGCAATTTTATAAAGTGATTTCAAGCCACGATCACTCCTGGAATGATTACTTTACAATATTAGCATTTGAAACTATTGGTTTTACTTTGATGCATGAGTTGTAAGATGGGAGTTAGTTCAGGCAGGAGAAATTCCATCCAAATTACTTAAAAAATTGAGATTTCAACAACAGGGATGCCGTTAATTACCCACAATTTAAAGTATTTACAATTCTACAGCGAACATTTTAATCCCCATTTCTCAATCGTAAATAAAATACAGGCATAAAAATGAGAACACATAAAATTTTTCAAATTTTAGTAAGCAAATGAGAATTAAAATTATTGTTAAGTCTGCGGAATCCCGTTAGGGACCAGCCACTATTCATCAAATCATGATATGTTCATAAATACAAGCATTTACTTAAGATATGTAAATATATACATATATCTAATTTGCAGCAGAATATGACTATAATCATACAGCATACCTTCAGAATTGGTAGAGTCTCAAAGTCTCATGATCTGATAGGAAAATTCTAATAAATGATAATCATGCTAAATTTGGTACTATTATCAGTAAATAAAACCATCAGAAAAATGATTAACTTTTACATAGTACTAAGAGATAATTAGATTTACGACAATATGAATTATCTAAATACTTTTTTGCCATAGTTACAAACAATCTCAAAAGGCATAATATTTTAATAATATTTTTAGAAAGTTTACATGATACTGGTGAAAAATATTTCATGCATAGAAGATGAATTACAATTTACCACTATAAGAAATCTATTAAAAAATATTTCTAAAAATGGTGACATTGTATTGTAAACTCATATTTATATTATAAACGAAGAGGTAAAACAGGCCATAAAGTTGGTTGGTAAAGATCACAATGTCTATTAAAATCCACAAGAACTGCAGTTTCCAAGCCCCCAATAGTAGCAGCTTTTTCACCATACAGACTAATTTTCTTTTCTCTTTCTTTTTCTATTTCATTTGCTGTATCAGGTGCAGCAACAGGTCCATTTTCAACTAAAAAGAAATAAATAAGTGTAAAATAATCATTATTGCTATCATTCAACTTATATAAATTTCAATATGAAAACTAAGCTTATTTAGCTTCACCTAATGCCACAGAAGAGATATTTTAATAGCACCTTTAAGATTATGCAATTTTCTGAGAAATTTTACATAGTTATGCATAATTTTAAATTATGCATATTTTCTAAACTTTTATTAATTCTTATATTTTCTAATTAAATATGATAATTTAAACTTAATATAACTTAATACTAATATACTCACGGCTGTAGTTGTAAATTTTTCTTTGATAAATGTGTGCTTAGATGACAATATAATCAGTCATGCTGTATTGATTTTGTGACATGCCAATATGCCACAAAATTAAGATTGTTTCAACAAAAAATTAAACTTGAAAGGTTAGTTTGTTTATACATCACTTAATATTTTTCTGTACAAAAAGACTAATTAAACAAGAGCTTATAACTTTTATTCATGATGGAATTCAAACCTATTAATTGTGGAACTGAAGGCTATAGTACTAACCACTTGTCAATCAGCTCAACTACTAATTGAAAAAGAAATACTTTCAATATAAAAAAGATTTTATTGCATGATAATGTTGAAAGACTTAAAGATGGGATAGTGCTCATCAGAGCATAAGGTCTCAGATTTGATACAAGAGATGGATGTTTTACTTCTGCACACATTTCTATTAGCATAGGTGCTTCAGATTTTAGTACTTTTCTCTTTTAACATGAATATGGTCTATTATTTATGGGTCTTTCAAAAGCCAATTTACACAGTGGATATTTAAATACCTTACAACAACTTTAGACCACTTGGTTGTCCATTATCAGGTATTTAAGAGTTCAAAATGACAGCAATGAACAATTTAAAAGTCTTGCAATAGTTTTAGGCCACTAGGTTATCTAGGTTTTCAAGGCCACAAGATTTTAGGCCACCAAGTATTATAAAATTCAAAATTAAAGGCAATTAATTTGAGATGAAACAATATTTTATCTTGTCAAAAAAGAACATTTAAAAGAAAATTGCTGAATTTTATTTTATTATTCACTAAATTTTACTATTTACAAAAGATAGTCTTGTATTAACGGGAATAATGAATTGAAAATAGAAATCATTGAAAATTTAAACAAATTTTTAAGAAGCAAGAATTTCATAACTATAACACCTACTGATACAAAACTAATTAGATTTGAAAACTTAATAAACAAAACAATTTAAAATTATTGAATTGGTATATTTTGCAATGGGTTCATTTTGAGAAGTTAAAAAATATAAACCTAACATAAGTTTAAGAAAACTATATGTCATTTAATTTACATTTATAACTTTGCAAATAGTAATTTGCAATCGTTACTGAAATTGCCTGAATTAATATAACAATTAAATGATAATATTTAGAACAATGTTGCACACAGCACAAGTGAACAGCATTACTTTTTGATTAATATACAAAAAATATAGATCTTACTTCTTCCAAATTTATCAAGGTGAACATACTCAAATTCAACTTTTGGCACAGAATCTAGCAATTCAAAATCATCACTAATATTTTCAAAGGAGTTCTCATTTTCTTCAGATTTCTCAGATGATGAATCTAAAACAAGTCAATAATATAAGTATATTAAGTAACTACTTTAATTAAAAATGCAAATTAAATGTTAATTAAAAATACCTAAAGTTTTACAAAATCCTCACATAACAAAATCAAAATTTTTTTATGTACAATTCAAAATGATAAATTGCACAATATTACCTTACAAATTTGAAATTATAGTATTATCTACAAAATTTCAAATTTAATTTTTTCAATAAATTTTGATTCAGCATCAAAATTAAATTTTTGTTTTTGTACTTTTTTGTAATGAAAAAATAAAATGTTAACATTAAATGTTAAAAGAAAATTAATAAATACTAAGATTAAAAGCACATTTTGAACTGTAAATTCAAGATTTTCTGATTTTATTAAAAAAAAAGTATTTGATTTAGAGCATTTTGGAACTGTAATTTTACAAATTTAACAGTATAGAAATTTCCTAATTTGGAATAAGATAATTAATGTGAGAAATAAATTATTTAATAGTCAATTTATTTTAAAATGGATTAGAATTATAAAAAGGAGAATCTTAAATGGTTTAAAGATAGATTTGTGACACTGTGAAATAGCATCTGAAAATACACCTACATTGGAAAAACCTGTATTTAGTGGACAAATATTAAATATTTCAAACTGAATCTATAGCACCCCTCTCCTAGCATCCAATGAGCACCATTTACTGCTCTGGAGAATTCTTCAGTGAGGGCCAAGACATTATGATCTTTGGCAGTTAATGCCCCACCTTTCTATCTTACTGTAAAGTTTGTTTTGATGCTATTTAGCATTGTAATTCCAAAATAAAAAATATATCTACCCTGAACCTCTTGAGCTTTTATTTCTAAAATACTTACCATCTAATATAATTTGACACCCAATGTGGGCCAAGATAAATAGAAGAAGAAATTGAAAAGGACACAAATTGATTGCAATATATACAATAACCAAATTGAGTTAAAATAGTAATAAAAATCTCTCGCAACTCTTTTATACATAAAATAAACAATTCCAACTAAATCAATTAATCATAAAAACAATTTAAGAAATTAGGAATAAAATTAAAGACACCTCAGTAAAAATTATAAAATTAGAAAGATTGGGATAATTCACAAATCCAAAAATGAAATTTTCTTCAATTTTCAAATAAATAAAGAATTAAAAGTAATTTAATAAAGCATTGTTTCCTCAACTAATAAAAAATATTTAAAAAATAAAAATTTATATTATGCATATGTAATGGAAAATTGAAGTTTTATAGCAGGATGGTAGAATTTGATACATCAATAACTTCAATTTAACCTTATATTTAATAGTTATTTCATGCTCAGTGAAAGAGTAATTTCTAAAATATATTTCTATTCATATTTCATACTTCTAAAATAAAAGCATAAATAATAATAATTACAAATTTCAAAATTAAGTAATTGAATCTAAGTGAAATGTAACATACAGAGCATTAAACTCTAACAAATGAATGTTTATAGTTTGCATTACACAGCAATAAAATCAATCTCTGGTTAATGGCAATGAATAGCAATTTTAGAGATATTTGAAATATGACACTTATATATCACTTTAATAGAATGCTACACTAATACAAGAAATTCAAGATCCAAATAATCATTATATATATATATATATATATATATATATATATATATATATATATATATATATAAATGCAAAGTTAGGTGTATAACCAAAAGCACAAGAATATACAAAATTTTAAGTTTAGCAATACATTTAGCGCAAAAGCAGCTGGAATAGTATTACTAAGATATAGTTAATAGTATAATTTATAAAATATGCAATGAATATAATGAAACAAAATACAATGAAAAATGCCAAATGGAAAATAGTACAATGAAAAATTAAACGCCAAAAGTAGAATATCAAATGGAAGACAACACATTGAAATATTAAAGCATTGAAATATTAAATGGAAAATAACATATTGAAAAGAATACAATGAAAAGAATTACATTGAAAACACTTTAAAGAAAGATAAATATAAATGGAATAAAGTACCAATATGGCCAGCTTCATCAGGGGTGTTGACCACATTGGCACAATTATGGCTTTTCTGCAATGGCCCAAGACATAGTCTTAAAAAAGCCATCACACCCCAAAGCCATACCAAAAATTCAAACCAAAGCATCAAACAAGAATAGAAGAAGCAAAACCCAATCCAAAATATGCAAGTAGAATTCAATCCAAAATATACAAGTCAAAATCCAATGCCGCCAAAATACACTCAATACATAATAATCATTAGATTTAAATCACATCCAATTACATATCCAAATCTGCAAGAACCTCACCAAACACATAAATTAGTGACTAAGTGTAAACACTATCAGCATTTCAAGCTTCTTATAAGACCTTCAAGGCTTGGGTGACCCTTCTTCTACACATTTACTGACATTTATGATAAAACTTATAATTTTAATTTCAAAGTTAATAAGATGATTTTCTGGAATTCAAACATTTCAATTAAAATTTATAAAAATATTATTTTTAATCAACTTAATAGAATATATAATATATGTAATAATTTAAATAATATTAATAAACAAAAAAACAGACTAGAAAATGTTAACTCATAATGACATTCCAACTAAATTTATTAAACACTATTTGGCTAGTAGAGCATTGCTTATAAGAGTGAAGTAAGGCGTAGTTTTTATACTACAGAAGGGTCACCCAAGCCTTGAAGGTCTTATAAGAAGCTTGAAATGCCGATAGTGTTTACACTTAGTCACTAATTTATGTGTTTGGTGAGGTTCTAGCAGATTTGGATATGTAATTGGATGTGATTTAAATCTAATGATTATTATGCATTGAGTGTATTTTGGCAACATTGTATTTTGGCGGCATTGGATTTTGACTTGTATATTTTGGATTGAATTCTACTTGCATATTTTGGATTGGGTTTTGCTTCTTTTATTCTTGTTTGATGCTTTGGTTTGAATTTTTGGAATGGCTTTGGGGTGTGATGGCTTTTTTAAGACTATGTCTTGGGCCATTGCAGAAAAGCCATAATTGTGCCAATGTGGTCAACACCCCCTGATGAAGCTGGCCATATTGGTACTTTATTCCATTTATATTTATCTTTCTTTAAAGTGTTTTCAATGTAATTCTTTTCATTGTATTCTTTTCAATGTGTTATTTTCCATTTGATATTTCAATATATTGTTTTCCATTTAATATTTCAATGCTTTAATATTTCAATGTGTTGTCTTCCATTTGATATTCTACTTTTGGCATTTAATTTCTCATTGTACTATTTTCCATTTGGCATTTTTCATTGTATTTTGTTTCATTATATTCATTGCATATTTTATAAATTATACTATTAACTATATATATATATATATATATATATATATATATATATATATATATATATATATATATATATATATATATATATATATATATATATCTATATATATATATATATATATATATATATATCTATATATATATATATATATATATATATATATCTATATATATATATATATATATATATATATATATATATATATAGTTGCTGAAAGATAATGAAATGAAACACAAGTAACCAAGTAAATATAATAATTATATATATATATTTATCATATGATAGGTTAATTCAAACTAAAGTGATAAAATCAACATATAAATATAATAACAATTATTTTGTAATTCTTAAATTTTATATTTGATAAAAAGATTACTCATTTAAAATGTAAAATATTTAACTCCTAAAATAATTTTAGAAACCATGCACAGAGTAAATTTTCTAAAACATGAATTTTTGAAGTATCCAAAATAAATAAAAAATTGAGGTTTTAAACTTAATTTGAATTAAATGATATGTACAATATTACAATTTATGCATCAATTCAGGAAGTTTTTACATTTTCCTTTTCGTTGTAATAAGCATTGAAAATCATTTAATAAACATTAAAATACAAAAAATTATAATAGAGAAATAACAAACTGATCCTTGCAGAAAAGATGTAATATAAAATTAAAATAGAAATTATTCAAACACTGCTTTGACATAACTTTAACCAGAAAAATGAATAAATAAAAAGGTTTGGAAGTAATGAATAAAAACCAATTGTAATTGATGTGTTTTATTCTTAGAGAACAAAGCTCAGAAACTTTCACTAGTTTATAGAAATTTGAAAAATATCTCTCGCATAGCAGAGTGGAAATATAGTGTTTTTTGAGCCAATTCCTAGATTCCAGTGGGGCAATAAAATGTGCCAAAATCAGCCAATACCCTTTGAAACATTTGATTAGTGTTTTGTTCTCATTTGTTTACATTTTGATAGTTAAATTTGAATACAAGGTGTGAATAGAATTTTTATATTTTAAATTTATTAAGTAAAATTTATTTTGAAGGTTTTTAAATTTATAAAGTAAATATATTTTCGATTTTATTATAAAATTTGAGTTTTAGTATTTGTATGTAGCTAGTGATAGAAAAGAATGGATGGTGGTAAATTGATAAATTTTTAATTCTCTATGATTAGGTAAGTACTTTTACTTTGATATTCAATAAACATTGCAGTTGTAATAATTTATACAATTTAATGAGTATTATGTAAAATATTTGGAATGAATTGATGAATACCCTGAATTGTAATGCTTTAACTAAAGTTTTCATCAGAATGTATATTTAATAATATAATTCAAAACTTATTTTTTTTAATAAAAATGTATGTTACGTGTATTATAGATTTGGCTTTATTGCCCAATTTAATTTAGGACTATAGTTTGTGTTATAGAGAAGTTTTTGTTAAAGTGAGCACCACTGCCTGGTTAAATAAAATACAAGCTTTATTGCCTCCTTGTCACATGTTGTAGACTGCACAATACTTTGTTTATATATTTTTTTAATATGTAATCATTGTGAAATTAGTTTCTAATTATTAGCATTTTAACACTTCTGTATGAAGTAATTATAATGAAATATTCGAAAATTTGACATTTGAAATTTAAAATAAAGTGACATGGCCATATTCAAAGTTCAAGTTTGAGCACGATCAAATTTTTGAAAATTTGATATTGTACAAAGTGACATAATTTAAATTGCTGAGAAAACCGCAGTGTTTGATGTGAAAATTGGAAATCATGCCAAATCTGCACAAGACTCTAAAATTTTAGCATTTTTTGAAGAATTTCTTCAATATCTAGAAAAGTTGTTAGATATAAAATACAGTAAAAAAATTTAATTTATAATGCCAGTTACAGATACTAAAACTCAAAATTTACAATGAAACAATATGAAAAGAAATTTAACTTTATAAACTTAAAATCTTTCAAAATAAATTTCATTTTATATATTTAAAATTTCCTTTTTACTTAAATTCAAATTTAACACTTTCAAAATATAAACAAATATGAAATTGATACTTTCAAAACACATCAACCATTTCAAAAGCTTAAATTGCATTCAAATGAAAACAAAGCATACCAAATGCTTTAAGATTTACAGACACATTCAACAAATTTCATGCATATACACAATCATGTTACATCATTAAACGCAAATTATGTCTTACAAACACAAGAAAACATTCTGATGCAGTAAACCAAGTTTGGTAAATTTATCACCATAATACAAATTTGGCCAAAAATACTTCCTTTTATATTACATGAAGATTTTTACTATACCACACTTATTCTGTGATACAAATGTATAACATATATAAAATTTTCACTGAATGAAAAATTTATCAAGATTAATACATAGGATAATTATATAAAATGAGAACTAATGCATACAGTAAGAAAATTTATGTACATTACAAACCAAAATTACATACATCATTGACAATTTGATCAAAATAATTAGAACAAATTTAGTGATAAAAGATGTACCTTTTTCTTGCCTTAACATAGCAATTGAATCAACATTAAAGCATATTTCATCATCAGACCCTATAATATCATCTCTGTCTGCTTCACTATCTGTAAAATAGCCATATAAAAACAATTTTTTATTTTATTTATAAATAATTTAAGTATTCTCTTTGTTGTAAATGTAACTATTTAAAATAATATTTTAGTTACACACATCCTTCATAAATTTGATGTATACAAACTTTTGTACATATCTTTAGAGATGAGAAATTTTACAGAAATAGAATATGTATAATCAGATGTATTATCTACAATGAAATAATAATAAATATAATCTCAAACTAGTAAAAAAAACTTTCCTTTTAATTAATAATTAAAAGAAAATTTTTCACAAACAATGCAAAAAATTAATATACAATAATTTTAGCCCACCTTAAAAAAAAGAGAGCAAGATAAAACTATTAGGATTCAAAAGAACAATGAAAATTATAAATTCCAAATTGTAATGTTTTTGGGGGAGGGGGAGAGGGACAATATTTAGAAAATATTTTCAATGGAAAAGCAGAAAGATGTTAATAGCAAATGTTTTTATTTTAAGAAAACTTAAATATAATTTTTCCTCTTGAGAATTTATGAAGACAATCAAAATTCTTTATAATTGCTATAAATAACTTAATATAGTGATCAAAAAATAAAATTTTGTTTTTTTATAGTTCCTAAAAATATAGGTAAAAACTAAATAATTAATAAGTTGGGAAGAAATAATTTTGGTCTACTCCTTTAAAAAAATTTGTTTAATTTTCAAGAAAATATAGACAATTATAAACATCTTCAGAAATTAATAAGGGAAATCATACTCCAACTTTACTTTAAAATAGATTTACATTATAGATTGCTTTTCAAAACAAATATATAAAATTTTAAAGAAATTATAATCATCAATTTTGAAATAGATAATTAAAATTTTCTATTCAAAGAATATTACTAGAGAATAATAAAATTCTATATGCATACAATATTAAATATATATATATATATAATGAAATTAAGTAATAATAGATTTAAAAAGTATTATTAGTTATCTTTAAATATTTTCTTAGGTAAATCATTACAATTATCAATCATTAGGTAGTAACAATTTTTTTCTTATCTTCCAAAATAATCCAAAATTCAATTAAAAGCAAGTAACAGCCTGAATTGAAATTCATTAGTTCATTTTCAATTTGAAATTTTTTTTGCACAAGCCTGACTAAACATTTTTAAGAGAAATTAATATTTATATAAATTTATATAGTTAGTATGATTTATTTCTCTTCAGTCACTGTGTGAATTCTGACAATGAATAAAATATAAGCTTATCATTATAATAAAGTGCTAAATGTTAAGTTTTAAAAATCAACACAATTTTAAATTTCATGCACATTTAAAAATCAAATGCACGAAGAAAATTTTTTGAAAATTTCCTTCTACAATTTTATTTGATATTTTTCATAAAAGTTGGTAAATATAAGTTTTATATCATAAATTTTAAAAATATCATTACATGATATATCACATTTAACTGTAAAGATGTACGAGTTACAAAACAAGCTAAAATTTCCTGTTTTACAGTTTATTTTATTATTGACAAATAATTTTTTCTGAAATTTCATTTGATATTTTGAATAATTGTTATTCTTCAGTTATATTTTATATAGAGCTATTAAATTGAGTTTGGAATTCAATTACATCAGACAAAATATCTTTAATAAAAGAATTAATTTTATTTTTAAGTAAAAAAAATTTTCTAATACCAAATTACCATTTAGAATTCAATTAGATTCAGTACTAAACGAGGTGAAAGTAATGGCAATTTTTTACAGTAGGGTACCCAGTGGGTAAGTCATCTTTGCCTCAAAAGTAAGAATAGAGAAACACATATAAGGAGAGAAAAGAACATCCATTCACCATGCAAGTCCAAGATTCGAACTTGGGAATTACTGCTTACTTGTTAGGGACGATAGCCACTTTGCCATCAGTCGGAATTAGAAAAACAAATATCGTTGTTTTATAAGATATGAATGTTGGCATCTATATATATATTCTATATATTTAATTTCTACTGGTGTTGCATAGATGTGGAGAGGAAGGTGTCAGTTTGGGTGTGACTTCATCACCCGCCCATAGTTCAAAATCAAGAGGTGCTTTGTGAAGAAAATAGGTACTTTAAATCCTTTAACCTTAAGGAAGTCCGGGATTTGCCTGCACCACTATGTATGTATGTATATTTAATATGTGGTACGCATATTAATTGTAATGTTATTGCTTAAAAATGGGTGTCATTTTATATGCATGGAACTTTGATTACAGTTTTCTCTATACTGTAAATGAAAAAACACAATTATATTAAATATTTATTATGGTTTACTACTTATAAATAAATCTGGTTCATCTTGAAAAACATTAATTAAAATTATTAACACAATAGAAAAAAGCATATTCATACAGCTGTAAATGAGAAAATTTATAAAATAAAGTGAATTACATTTTTCTCAGCTAAAATATTATCAACAAAGAAAAATCCTATCATTGACATAACCCTCATGAATATAACCCTCATGAATAAATACTTTAATTGTTATATATGAAATAACTTTGATTTATGTGTTTTGTATTAAATTTCATTAACTTATGGTGCATAATCATTAATTACTTTTATATAGATTTTTTGTATTTCCTGGATGTAATAATTTTAGAGTATCTGAATATACATCATAGTATATAAACTATAAATGATAATGATGAAAATTGAAAAAATAAATTAGATTTAAATATATGTATAGAAAATATATGTAAAAAATCTGCAAATTAATAGTCCTTTATAAAAAGGATTTACTTTATAGAATATGGGTTTTGTTTAAACTATTTATACACACGCAATTAAATAGAAAAAAGGAAATTACTTTCTTCTTCTGAAGAAGAATCATTTGACTCTTCCCTTCTTGAAAATTTATGATGAGAAACTTCTTGTGGAACATCAGGATGATCTTCATAAGATCCAGATGGATAAGAATGTACTTGAGTGGAGTGGTTATATCTTAAATGAGGTTCACGATGCTCAGGATAGTAGTGACTGTGATTTCGTTGATACGGTGAAGTATTAGAATTTAATTGAGATTGATTAAAAGGTGAATAAGGGAATTGGTATAGGTTATAAAAAGAAGAAAAAGCTTCATAATTCAATTGCTGAACCCAGTTAGTCATGGCAGTATGATGATACATATATTCATCATAAAACCTTCGATTCCATTCTGCTGGACACAGCCTGTTTTGACAGCACCTATCGCACATTTCTATTTAAGGCACCGTAAAAGTTAATATAGACAATACTCAAACCTATAAGAAAATGAAACAATTAAAATCTCAATTTTACACAACAGAAAATTAAATAATTTTAAGTGGTTAATTATAAATACATGAGTTAGTTAATTTTATAAATCTATTTAAAGTATTATCCTTAATATATTAAGCATAAAATAAAACTTATTAAAATTGAATATTCTGCAAGAAAATATAAAGACAAAGTATTTAGCTTTGACTTTTAAATTTTCATAGAAAATATTGGTAAAAGTTATCAGACCCGTACAGGCTTGGCGCGATTTCAAATTTTCGCGCCAAGCGCTCTACAGCTCTGTCACCAACCTAAATTATGTCACTACGCGCGATAGCTGTCAACTAATAACGATCGCGTTCAAACTTTGAAATAGCGTGTTTTTCCGAATTCCAAATGTTAAATATTTGGATATTTCATTATAATTAAGCACTACAGAAATTTTAAAATTCTAATAACTAGAAACGAAATTTTTAAAACTCGAATTTTAACATACCGTGCAATTGCGCTCACCTAAAAAAAGAAGAAAAAAAAAAGAATGTACCACTAAGTACTACAGTGACAATCGATAATAAAGCTAAATTTCTAACGTTAACAAATTTCACTTTTTGTTTCAACTCGAATTTTAATATATAGCCTACATTAAGGAAATTTCAGTACACGGCACATTCTAGCCCTAACATGGAATACATACAACTTAAACATTCATTTACTTATGGAAACATTCATTTTTACAAAAACTTTAGTTTTTAAATATGAATAAAATTGTAATGAAAAACAAAATAACTCACCTATTCTTCATCGCTCTCCAAATCGTTACTTTCCGGCGAATATACCGTTTTTATCACATTTAAAAAAAAATTTCTATTTGTTTTTCCGATGATTCTTTCTCCATATGTACTCCGCGAAAACGTAAAATCAATATATCCTCACCAATAATTATTAATTTTTGCAAGCAACACACAAACTCCAAAAATCGAATATTGAAACTCAATTATTAAATATAATTCTAAAATAGTTTCAAGGGTTACATACCTAAGGTAAAACTGAGTAATACGGCCGAAGTTTGGCGATTTTTTTGATTTTTTTCGCCAAGTTCAAGTAAGGATTGAAATTCCTACGCTATATTCACAGCGAAATACAAAACGAATATAAAAGCCAGTATTGAAATTCCGGCACTATATCTAAACAGGGTAAAACTGAGGTCTGTCCGTAATACTCAGTTTAGCCCATACCTAATGCGCATGTCACGCGATCACATTACCTCATAAACAAAAAGCATGTCATACATACGTAATCCAAACTGTTAAACCAGTTTAGAAAACTTATCGCACCACTTTATCGCCTGCTTGGCGCATTTTACCCTTTGTACGGATCTCTTCACTTTAGCGCTATCGGTTAATTTTGAGAAATGACAATCAAATACACATTTCTTTACTTCATATTTCACAAAATCCTAAGATTGGCTTCTTGGAAAGTTGCATATCAGCAAAAATGTAGAGCATTATTTCTAACTACGCATTTAAATACTAATAATTTCTTATAAAAAGTTTTGATAAAATTAGAACATTGTTAATCACCTTACATTTGCCAATTTTTATTTAGACAATTAAAAAACTTTCCTTTTTACTAAAAAAAACCAACTTATAATCAGAATTGCCTAATTTAAGAGTAGATTTTTATATATATATTTCCTCTGGTTAATTTTCCTTTTCCAATAAATATTTTATTTGCAAAGTTTATAAAATATTAGTTATTTAACTAATTACATTGAGTCATTAATGGAAGTTCATATTATACATAAATGTCAATATTAAATTATTATGAAAAAAATCCAATAAAAATAAATATAAGAAGGAAGTTATTTAAAAGTAAATAAATAAGTATTTTAAGAATATTTTTCTAACATCCTGCTTTGTTTTTTTCATGAAAACTTTCAAAAATTTCTTTTAAAAGTTTCTAAATCCTAAAATTTTGTTTAAAAAGACAAGATGTTCTATAACTATACTTAATAATTTCATTTCTGCTTAATATAACAATTTAATCAGTTAAACTGTCATATTAAGCAGCTAATATTATATCTTATATTAATATAAGAAAATCGTACTTATTTTCTTTACTAAGCAGATTTTAAAATTAAGTGCAAATGAACTTGTTTAGCACTGACTGACAGAAATAATGAAAAGAAATAAACAAGTAATGCAAAAGAAATTCTTGAAAAATAATACCAGTTTACATTTCTGCGATTGCAAACATTAAGTAAAAATCTACTTTCCTAAATAATCTAATACATTATCTAACTTTTTGTTCATAATGATATAAGTTCCTATTAAGAATAATTGTCAGCATATATTACAAGGTATATTATAAACCCAAAAATTCATATAAAAGTATAAAGAAGAAATTATTTAATAATCAACATGACATTTTATAAATACAAAAAGAAAATATATTAAAACATAAAAATTGGTGATTTCAATTCTACTCGTCTGAATGTTAATTTTCTTCATATTATTCAAAACATACTAATTCAATATAAATTTTAATAACAAAAAAGTTCATCTACTTACAGTTATGCTACACTTTATATATAAAACTAAAAGTTTACAAAAATATTCTTAGGAATTTTGCTTTTAAACGAAGTTTTTTCTTTGTTCCACACGCGAATAAATTCAAATTGTGCGGTCACAGTTTAGATCAGAATCATTGTAAACTGTACGTAAATTGATATTCTACTTTAATTTAGATTTAGCAGAATGGCAATTTGGAATCCACAAAAAGTGCTTCAAAATTTATTTGAACTGCCGCAAACAAGGCAATTATCCCTGAGGAAATGTTGTAGACGAGATAGACGAGACACAGCATGTTGAATATGAAATTTACATGGTTGAACTCAAAAAATAAGGGAAGTAAAAATTTTCGATTTCGACGAGGTTTGAAATGTATGTTGAGATTCAATAAGATAGCGTTGATTTAATTTTCTACTTTTCGAGGGAAAAATTTAAATTTCGTCACGGCCGCATTCACCGTCAACCAAGTCCGCAAGGTAAAAGCGAAACCCCAGGTCCCAGGTCAAAGCGGAAATGGTATTCCATATGGATGGGACCTTGTTACTTTTCTTGTACTTTCTACATACAAAGTATAGTTATTTTTAAAAAATAACTAGTATTTTATCCATTACATTTTGCACTTGTTATAATTTATTTTTTACTGTCATCTATCGGATTAAAAAATAACGACAAAGTTTTTTTTAAAGTTTTTAAAATAAATTGAATGAAAACTAAATTAATATAAAATAAATTAATAATTAAATAAAACTTAATAACTAAATCTATAATATTTTATATTATTCAGTAAAATTAATTAATGTAATTAATGTCAGCTTAAATCATTATCATTTATAAATAAGCATTTAATTAAATATTAATAAAAAGAGTTTATGTCATAATATATAAAAAATAATTATTATTTATGTGCAACATTTCATTTATTACAATTTTTGTTTTTTTCTATAGTGCTTTCATTTCTACTCTAAGGCAAAGAAACATAAGCTATTTCCTCGACAAACCTTTTTTTGTGAAAAATTTAGAACTTAAAAATTTTCTTAAGCATATTTCATTCAATATAAAAAATTATAACCATTTATTATTTATATTCGTTTTCCGAATTTATATATCTGTTCTAACTAAATTTTCAAATTACTCAATTGTAATTTTCAAAGATTTCTAATGTTAATTAAAATTTAAAATTAGAGGAGATAATATAATTTTTATTTTAGAACCTAATCAGCTTAATATTTTCTTTGAATTTAGTAAGATTTTCCAATTATTTCAAAGAATTTTTATAATTAACTGGTAAGTAGTTTGCGAAGAATTGTAAAGCGGGAAGGTTAATAAATTACAAAGAGAGTTTTTTTTTTATGTTCGCTTAGAAAAATACAGCAATTGCTGTATTTATTAATCATAAAAAATAAACTTTAAAAAACGTCTATTTGTTTATATTTTTATGTAGTAGATAAAACAGATTTTTCTAAAATAAAAATTGCATTAACACACATATCTTGTTTCAGTTTCCTAAATCTTAAGCAATTTATGGATAAATAAAGTAGCTTTGCTATTAAAACTGTATTAATAATGTTTAAGTAAATATGATAATTTTATATTAGAGTAACTTTTATAATTGCATAAAATCCCATTAAATATCAAAAAATATAAAATAGTTTTACCAAAAATCTAAATGCTAAATGTTTTAATGTAAAATATTGAGTAATATTACTCAATATTAATTAAAGTAAAATATTGAGTAATATATGTAATGTTTAATACAAAATGGAGGAACAAAAATAAATAGATTTTATTTACAACAATATATAATTTAAGAAATAAATATGGCGGTAACACATGTTGGTATAAAGATAAGATAAAAATTGACTTAATTAAAGCATTTTTTTTTTCATTTCGAATCTAAACTAAAATGAATAAACTATCTATATTAGGTTTAAATCAACATTCTTATTATAGAAATAAGATTTAATTGTATGGTAAAAGAAATATACAGAATAATAAAGATAACAATGGAGGTATATAAAGAAATTTAATTCAAACATTTTTTTATCTTAAGAAACCTGACCTAATTTAAAGTTTAAATAAATATGTTACGTATGTTTATTAAAAAAATTCAATTTTTAAAAAAATAATTAGAAAAATAAAAGTCATTAAAAATTATTAAATGTATAATAAGAATTTCAGGCTTTCTTCTTATATTTAAAAACGTGATATATTTGAAAAAGAATGATAATCACTGAATAAATGTGCCATGATTATTGATTTTTTTTAACTCATTTATTTTATTAACCAAAACGAAACAAATGTACATGCTTATTTTATTTCACAATAGAAATTCATTATGTCTCCCTCTCCAACTCAAAGAAATCTTCCAATTCCCAAGTATTCCTCTTCTATTTTCCAAGCAAACCAACTGTCATTTGCCTTCTCTCCCCAGCCACCCATCATAAGAAGCGATTCTTAAAATTCTACCACAATCTCATAATTCATCCGTCTGTATCGATATATCGATCACATTGTTACATCTAGTTGTACTTGTTCTGTCATTGGCTCTTCTGTACTTGTTACATTCAGTGAAGTACATTGTAATTACAATGATTACTGTGAAACAAGCACGTACGCACGTACTCGCTCTATCATTATCTCTTCTGTATTTGAAACTGTTACTTTCCATTGATTACGTAGCAACTACACTGATTACTTTGAAACAGGTACTTCCAGTCGAGTACATTGTACCTGCAACTGCTTGAGGATACTCGGACTCGCGCTAACTTTGTTAGTAGAAGTACCGATTATTTGAAAAAAGTACTGTATATAGGTTGTAACATTCAAATACTGATTACAAAATACTGGTTACAGGTATTTCTTCCCATCCTTTGTGTTCACCACCAACTCCACGAGGAGTAACTGAGGCGAAATTCTACCTCTAACTTTAAGGATCGAACCTTCATATACAGGAAGGTTAAGCCAGTCTGCGCATATGGATTTCATATATGCGATAAATGATCATAATTATTCTCATTTCTTTTAAACTCTTGTATACTTTTTAATGTTTACTATTTGCGAAACAAGTTTCAAATGTGTGGTAATTTAACGATAATTATTTTATGCACTAATTTATAGTATAATCTGTAGTGGCTAGAGTTTCTTGAGAAATAGAACGTTGTAAATGCAACATTAGACCTAAAAAGATAGCTGGAAATAGGATGAAATAGAATTCCACAAGCAATATCACTTGATGAAAGATACTATTTCGGAGCTATTAAAATCGAAGATTTAGAACAAAACTGTTATTTCAAATGGATATATTCTTTTAAAGGTGTACTGATAAATCTGTCGCCAAACATCTCACTAACTTGTAAGTTGTAATATAGCAGAGGTAAGCCACTCAACAATTTCAAGAGTGGTATCCAAAGTAAGCAAAGCTATTGCTTTTTTTGCGACCACATTATATTAGAATTCCACATATAGAAGAAGAATGATCAAAGGTTCCATTGTCTTTTATTATTAAAATGTTTGATTAAAGAAATATGTTTAGTTTGCCAAAAAAAAAATTCATTATCCTTTTGGATGAATGTAGGTAATTCTAAAAAGATGCTATAGATAAAAGAGTAAATTAGGAAAAGAGCATGGTTTTAAATATCTAGTTAACGACACATAATTACTTGAAGATGCTTACTTTTGTCCTAAATTTTGTTACTTATGCATTATCCTGTCAACCATTTCAATAAAAAAAAATTGGCACCAAAAAAAAATGTGGCTTAGTGACCATATACATTTATTTAAACTTTATTTTATAGTTTCATTTTCAATGACTGCAAACTTCAAGTTTATGATTAAAACAGTGAAATTTTAATTTAAAATAAAGTTTTCTGCGATTTATTTATTAAAGCTTTAAATTAATATCTCTTTTCTCCCTCAAATGCTAAAAAAATGATTATAATTGGTATTATTTGATGTGATATTTGGTACAGATGTCGTATAATCCAGGATTCTAAATTCTGAGTTTGGTAATTTTTTTGCTGATTTTCTTATATATCTAGCAACTTAGTTTTTATTACTTTATTTATATAATTATTCATTTTTCTTCGTTGAAAAATATTTAATTATATTTATAGAGGTAAGCATACTTTAAAAATCTCATTATTTGTGATTTATATTTTTAATCTATTTAATACGTCGATTTATTTTATTTTGTATATAAAAATAACCGATATTTTTGGGATCCATAAAATAATCCTTAATTTTACAAATGCATATGATATCATTGGCAAATAGCGGATAAGTAATACCAAATGTTTATTTAAGATGTATAATATAATTTCTATATATATCACTATTAATTGTTTCCCATTTTGGTTTATTTGTCATTCAATAGTCAATTTTTTAACCCATATTGAAACGGATTCCGAACCATAAGAAAACTATATACAGTGTTCGGATTAGTTCGGATCAGAATTGTTCTTTAATCGTTCCTCGAATTACAATAGATTTTTTTCTGAAACCGATTAATTTGTTCTGGAGACACTAAAAATTAAATAAATGGATGTATAATTTCTTCAAAAGTTTTTTAAAATAATATATACATATAAGTCTTACGTATATGCAATCAGTATTAATCAGTCCTTTTTATTTTTTATGCCGAATTAAAGAACATATCAAATGTCGATATACTTTCTCTCTTTGTACTTTTCTCTCTTTTTCAGGATTTTCTGGAAGTTATTATTAATATCATCGTTGTTAAGATCCCCAACCCTACTGACATTATCTGCATTTGGGTGCCATTCTAAGACTAATGCTCTGACATCCTCTCACATCTTCAAAAGATCTTTAATAGCAGTTGTCGGCATTGGTCTCTTTCGTCTTCCTTTTGTTCAGAAAGAGACTTTTTTTTCGCTGTGTTTTTTGGTGTTCTGAATTCAAGATTTCTTTGAATTCTTCTGTCGTCAGTTCGAGTGGCTCAGTAGCTTCACACCGCTTCTCATTAAGATAAGCAAAGTAAAGCATCATTTGCAGTGGGAAGTGATTGGGAGGGTGATCACGTACCCTCCCTTACGGGTTACTGGAGCTCCGTGGGTTGGGGACGTGTCCACGTCAATATGTGACGTCCAAAGTACTTCTGCTAATGTGGCGTAGATGTGGAGAAGAGGGTGCCAGTCCGGGTATGACCTCGTAACCTAACTGTGATTTAAAGTTATAAGGAACTTGGTGATGGTGGTATTTCAAACCTTTTAATCAAAAAGTATAGTCTGGGCCTCACGTGCACCGCTATGTATGTATGTCGTCAGTTCATCTTTATGTTCTATTATGAGATCTTCTGTGTCATCCTCATTCACCTCCAATTCCAGATCTTTATCAGTTGTCAAAATTTCATCCATAATTTCAGGGACGTCTTCCTGCTCACCTCTGTCTCCTTAAATGAAGTATGGACATAGCTTTGGCCAAGCATAAATTAGCTGTTTCAACTTGACTTCTGACCACACATTTTGAATGGTATAAATAACTTAAAGAATGTTAAATATTTCTTTTCAAAACTTTTGTTGAAGAGATATGTCACGCTTCAAAACACCGATGAATGATTGAATGCAAGATTGTACAATTATTTGAAACTCACAATAACCTCTTGATCCATCAGGAGAATCAGCAAAGTCGTATTCGGAGTTAGAAGCTGAACTGAAAGCCAGGGAAAGTCTCTCAGCAAATTATCTTCAAAGTCCTTTGTGAGTTTTGGTACATTGTTCAATAACAGCAAAGTTTTAAATGACAAGTTATTGGTATCAAGGTAGTCCATGATGCTGGGGGCACAAACTTCAAACAGTCATTCTTTGAAAATAGCCTACGTGACCCATGCCCTCTGATTCACTCTCCACATTACTGGCAGTCTTTTCTTGATTATGGAATTTTTTGAATGCTCTAGGATTCTCAAAACAGTAAACGAGCAGTGTTTAAAGCTTCATATCACCACCAGCGTTAGTTCCCAAAAGTAAAGTCAATAGGTCTTTCATGTGCTTATAACCAGGAATATTTTTTTATTTTCGTTATCTAGATACGTTTCGGCATACACTTCTAAAACAAACCCATTTCATCACTATTAAATATTTGTTTCAATGGAGTCTTGAAATTTGATACAGGACTTTCAGCTACTTCTTTGTCTGCATTAACAGACTCATCATGCATTAATGCATGTTTAATTCCAGACCTCCTTTTAAACTTTACAAATCAGTCAGTGGAAGTCTTGAATTCTAAGTCCCTGGATGATGAACCTAGAGTTTGTTCTATCAATTACTCAAAAATTTCTTTATCCTTTTTTATTGAATGATAACCATGCTAGTTACATCTTTTTTCATTTTTATAAACTAAAAGCAACACATGTTGCTTTTAGTAAAAGGGAACCCTTTTAGTCATGGATGGCACTTCTTTGCTTTGCAGATGTGATTTTCATTGCTGATTTATCTGATTGAGTCTTCTTGACGATATCTTTCTTAGCTAAGACTGTACATACTGTAGACCTGTTCAAGTCTCACATCGTCAGCCATCTTTCGTCAACTCTCTACTTTGGCTACAATCTCTTGCTTTATTTTTATGGTGAACATAGTTTTTGTCACTCCACTTTTTTTGTGACCCATAACATTGTCAAATTTTGAGTTCTTTTTTTAAATAAAATGTTCAAAAAAGCACATACCATAATTTAGAGGAACAGAAATTAACTAGCGAACGCAGTTTACAAAGTTTTGGAGCACACTATCTACACTGCGGTATATGGCAACTCAGGAGACCGTTGTTGCCATATACCGCAGTCGTCTTTACTGCTATGTAATATGGTTCATGTTAGCCTCACACGTGTGTTATTACCACATTCAGGGTTACCACCGGCGACTAAAGGACAAATATGTTTTAACTTTGGCGATTATGGCGACTTTTTTATTCAAAAGGGGCTAAAAACAACTATTTATTTTGAAAAGTGACGACTTTTTTAAGCTTTGGAAGACTATTTAAATATTTTTAAAGACTTTTTTGGTTGAAATACCATAAGTAATAATAATTATAATAGCGGTATTTTCAAAATACACTATAGCCTTGAAATTATAGAAAATAAATTATCCTCCCCCTCGCTAATATAAATTTCCAGGATCCACGATATGAATAATGATATGTCCTTTCTTCTGCGAGTGGGATTCAGCATAGTTTGTCTAGACCACACGGTGAGTACAGCCTTTTAGACCTGTAATACTGGTTCAGCCTCCTCTACTTTAGACATCAACTTATCACCTATTTCATGTATTAAATACTGTGGCCTTTTTTCATTTTTTAAAAAAAAAATACCACATTTACTAAGTAACCACTTTTGTACTATGACAGTTACCACATGCTCTCGTTAGGCTTAACTTCTGGGTCAACCGTCTTCCTTGGCATAGCAGCATTTTTTAAATTGTCATCACTGCCATGTTTATTTCTTACAGAGTGTAACACTCCTCTGCTGCAAAATTTTAAGTAAGTGTAATGCTTTCTGCATCTGTTATTTGTTGTTAAAAATAAACTGTAAATTACTTTTCGCATAATATGAAAATGTCTCTCTTTTTATTTATGTACATTGCTCATGTGCACAACTACTGGCCTAAATCCTGGGGAATCACAGCACCCTATTAATACGACCACAAGTAGCAACAAAATAAATATAACAATCATTGTATAGCTTATATGAATCGGGATTCTTTTAAATAAACATAATGTTATATCATTCAGATGTCCATTTCTAACGAGTGTTTTCGTTGTAATCCAAGATGATGACCTGTTTCTTAGAATGATAAGCTTAAGCCTGGACTCTATTCAAGGAAGTTTGCTGTAGTATATTTTAGCTAATGTTTTGAAAAATAAATGTCACGATTTATTGTTGAAGTAATATATTTTTTGATACCTAAATGATTAAATTAATACAATCAGAAAAACAATAAATTATTTTATAGAATCAATGATCACTCAATTAATGATTGTAATACAAAGAATCAAGTGGTTTAAAATATTATTAAAATTAAGAAAATTAAAAAGTTATTTATTTTTCAATATCCAAAGAATCAAGAAATTGCTGTCAAGGAATCAAAAAATTAATTGATCAACTTTTAAATTAACGGTAGGAATCCGTTAATGCCCACAGTTTCCAGATAAAATGTTGAAAACTCCAGTTTCTTCACTTTAACGGAAAAAATCAGTTAATCGGTAGATTTATATAAGTGATTTTAGATGAACGTTGAACAATGCAAAATTTCAACTGTCCATATTTTATACACTATCATACTGAATGATGTGACATGTCATTCTAAGGGAATGTCACAAAGAGGAAAAGTCGGTCACCATAGCAACAATGATACTATTATAATGGAACAATTTTCATCGATCGGTTTATGCATTACTCATTTGACAGCTGTTGATGCGGTAGGATTAGAAAGAATTTTATGAGAAGACATATTTGCTGATACGTAAGTCGTAGTATATTTCATGCTTACAAAAAATTATTAATTACATTTATAATGTTTATTAATTTATATTCGAATTATATCTACGTATGCTTCACATACACTAATAAATGAATTTCGCTAATTTGAATGTAATTTTATATTTTAATACTTATTTAAATATATATTTTTTAAAATGCATAATTACATATGTTAGTTTATGATGATAATCTATTGCGCATGCGTACTTCTTAATTTGTTGTTACGATGTTTAGACGTATTTTGATGTTTTTTGTGTTTTTTTTTATTTCCTCAAATGGTAATATCATCAAAATAATTACATTATTTCACAAATAATGAAAATTGTTTAGTTGATATGACAGTTATGTTGAATGGAGACAAAATTAAAAAAAACTAGCACGAGTAAAGTATATGAAAGAAATAAATGAACATTTTTTACACACTTCAAAAATGTTAAATTGTTTTCAAAGGTGTTTTTTATTTGAAAATTGATAAAACTTGTATTTTCGTAAAAAAAGAAAATTAGACCAAAAGTTTCTGAAAAAATGCTTAAAATTAATTGGATATGAAAAATGTAATATGAAAAATGTTTTTTCTTATAAAATAATAAATAAATAGTAATATTAAGTAAAATTTATTAATTATTTTTTAAGTTTTTTTGGGAAATGTTTATATAATTATTTTATTTATATATGTCACTATAATAATAATAATTTTATTTATATTTTATAATAATAATTTCTATTTATATTTTAAGTCACTATAATAGTAAATTTATATTTTAAGTCCTAAACATTTACGCAAATTGATTCACATAACTATGATAGTTGTACTTTAGAAGTTTCTTTTATTTGAAACAACAATATCTTAAGCATTTAATTATGTTTTTTGCTTAAAATACATTTGTAAAAATATTAGTTCTTAGTGTAGATTCCTAAGGAAAATGCTCTTTATCCAATTTTGTCTTCAGAGAATATAATAATAAAACATTTCGCATATATTAATTAAAATTAATACACATGAAATGAACAAAGTGTTCAAAATATTATGAAAATTCAGACCAATAAACCGTTTTATTCATCAGTAAAAATAGATGTTTATCCGTTTTAAGTAGATTGTAAAATTAAATCTGATAACTGTAACATGATTTTTAGGAAATTACAATATATATGAAATAAATATTCTTTCTAGTTTTTTAAGTTGGATTCTATCTTAAATTGTCTTAAACACTTAAGACAATTTAAGATAGAATAAGTAAATGATGAATAAATTGTCCTCGAGAAGATTGCAAATATTTTCATAATACATCTTAAATACGTTCAAATAGATTAAATTTTGGTAATTGATAAATTATATAAAGATTTTAAATCGCTTCTCTGGTCAGTTCTTCTTTCGGAATAGACAGTTGGCTTTAAGGTATGCTTTGAATCATTTTTTAAAATTTGAGTAATAAAGCTATTTTAGCAGACATAATCATTTATAAATTCAAACTATTGTTTTGTCAAGAGTTGCTACTTAATTTATATGTGCACATGTTTCAAGAATTACATTAATATAAAAGTGATACTCAAAGAAATAATTTTTAATTAAAGAAGATGTCTTGTGGATGTATAAACAAAATGGTTAAATTTTTATATAAATTGAATATATTCCAAAGATACAAACATATACATAAGCACATTCATAAGACACTGACTCAAATTAAAATTTTGTTCATGATTTAATTTGAGTCAATGTTAGTAGGAGATCTGATCCAGAGAATAGATAGATTTCATACATCTACTCTTTGGGTCAGAATCTGATTTCATTCAGATCCAGAGAGTAGATAGATGTATGAAATCTATTATTAAGTTTTTTCCGATTGTAGAGTTATGTCTTTCAAATTTTATTAACAATGTGAAAGCAGAATGCAAAGTATTCTGTTCTTAGTTGATTAATTTTGACCCCCACATTGTAATTTGATTTTACAGCTGTTCGAAAACAATTTACAGCTGCATGTTCTAGTGAAATCAGTCTTTGTGTACAAAAAATGACCATATAGCGATGAGCAATCATCCTCAAAACAACACTGTTTGGCATATTATGAGGAAGATGTATAAAATAAACGCTTTTATTTCTGAGGCAAGCTTTTGGAGTATTGTGAATGGATTTCAGACAATTTAAAAGCCATTTGTGTGTGAGAACAGGGATTTTCTTACTACATATTCACACCTAGCTAATACATTTGTTTACTTAAGATTTTGTTAATTTACAAGATTAAATTATGATGTTACTTTACATTTACTGAAACTTTTATTATAAAATATGTCTTGTACTAAAAAAATCGCTTAAAATTTTCGTTAATAAAACTTACAAATTTTGGCTGTATACATATATCAAAGTTTTACATCTTCATAAATAACACTTAAACTTGGATAATTTTATTCCTCAAGTACAAGTTGTTGGATGTTTTAATTATAACACACACACACACACACACACACACACACACACACACACACACACACACACACACACACACACACACACACACACACACACACACACACACACACACACACACACACACACACACACACACACACACACACACACACACACACACACAGTAACCAGATTAGTTTGAGCGCAATTTATTTTTCAGTGATTGATGCATGTAAACCTGTAATTAGCCACATATGTTAAATCTGCTTATTGTGTGTTTTGTGTGGTTATTGAAGAGAATACCTTTCTAATCACTTTGTTTCTATAGAAGAAGAAATAATTAATCTGACGCACAGAGAAAACAAAATCATGATTTTTTGTGGACAAGTAAATATTAAATCTTTTGTGGAAAAAAATTTTTTATGGACAAGTAAGTATCTTGTTAAAATATAAACTAATGAAAAATGAGAGAGTAGTGTGAAATATATTAAGTGCTGAATTTCTGGTGTACCAGACTATTTTTCAAATCAGTAGAAAACATTTTAATCTGTTTTACGCATAAAAAAAGGGAAAAATTACATTGCATTATTTCTTACAATGAAAACTAGAAGTATGTAGATTTTATAATCCGAAGCTTTTTTTTTATTTAATGACATGAAGAAAATAAACACTTTTTGTAATTCATGTAAAATTATACAATCCACCCAATTTAATCATTTTAAATATGTTAATTTCATAAAAATAAATGGCATTTTCATTATATTTTACATAAAATGATTATTTTAATGCGCGTTTGTAAAATCTCCTAAAAATCAAATCATTATATATGATTAGAATGAATACATTAACTGGAATCAGAAAAATCTTATTAGAGTAAAAAGCAAACTTATATCCCTTCTGAAAAAGAAATATAATTTGTGCACATTTATTTCAAACATATTTATAATTTGGATAGACTTCTTTCTGCAACATTCTTTTCTTTTACTCTACTCATAACTAATCATAGAAAATTACAGATATGCAGGGCAACAAGCTCTAAAAATTTTGTTTTTTATTTTATAATGTTTCTAGTAATGCTGATACCATTATATGGGTTATTTAAAGCTATTTTTAGACAATAAGAAGAGACTGAGCATTTTTTAAATATCAATGAAATGTTTTAATGAATTAAACAAATTTCTTTGTCGTTGGTCACCATTAATACTTTCAAAAGTAAAAATATCACGGCTTTCATAAGAAATTAACCCTTAAACGAAATAACAATAAAATTTAACAGTAAACAAACACTAGTAAACAGCTTTTAAAACACACACTAAAACGCTTTAACTTAATTTGCTGCACACGACAGTCTGCAAAATATTTCTACATATGACAGAGATTTCAGAAGACTAAATTCCGATGTTTAAAGTATCGTACCACAACAGGAATTAAGTTCGTTAATCTTTGGAAAAGTAAGTTCTCTAGCATTTGCTGTAAATTTTTAAAAACTGTGAATGCTGTGAATTTTTAAAAACAGAGAAAATTATCAAGGTAAATCAATGTAAGTTAAAACTTTAATTCTAAAATTATAAAAAAGACGTTTTCCTTTTTCATTTTTATTTATTTTAAATAAATAAATAAAAGAAATATTAGATGCATATAAATAAACTTTAAAATACTCAGAACTAAATGTGACCTAGTGTTGGAAGAAAAACTTTGGAGTGCCAGATACAATTTTGAGCTGCACAGGCTCTATAGACAGGCGCAGACTACACAAATCTTCCGTTGTAACCGATTCAGATAGCTTGGCCGTATTTGGAGAAGCCCAGATGATAATCCCACAAGAATCTTAACATTAAAAAAATCTGAGGGGTCCATGGCTAAAGACAGATCACCTACTAGATGATTGGAGGATACTGAAAGAGACTTAAATACTTTTAAAATGAATAATTGCAGAGAGTCGCTAATGATAGAAGACGCTGGAGGAAGTGTGTGGTTGAGAAAACCTAAGTCTATATAAATAGCTGTTTTGATAGTGAAGAAGAAGAAAAATAAAATTTTCCAATTCTGTTTCATTATTTTTGTTGTAAAAAAAATGAGATATTGAGAAATTCATTCAAATATTGTGAAATTACAGTCTAGGAGTTTAAAGTTTGATTTCCACTTAGGTCATAAATGCTTGTAATCTAGTTTCAAACCCAAGCTCATAGTTGATGTAAGCCCCATGTGAAAAAATGATCGTAGATGAATGATCATATCAAATGAAATTCTAAGATTTCTATTCTCTTCTTAATGATCAAGCGTTGGGGACATTTAAGATCTCAGCAGATCGACTTTTATTGTTGTTGATTTTGTCTTGTATCAGCTAGGCTGAGATTATGGGGTGCGTTGCTCCACTTTTCCAACTGAAGCATATTTTGGTGTGGAGTCCGTCTTCCTCAGGACACACATGCCATAGTAACCCGTTTATAGGGTAGGCAACCATTCACGACCCACTCATAAAAGGAAAGGACAAAGACAGGATAGACAAAGATCGATTTTTAGTTGAACTGTGCAAATGAAACATGTTTATGTGTTTATAATCAAATTGTGCGCTCCACTGTCCTTATGAAAATTGTTCGTTTTCATTAGTAATTAAAAAATGGACTTATATTTTTAAAATCAACAATATTATACTTTTCAAAATGTAAGATTTTGCTGCCAAAAGTAGGACAGATGACATCAGAATCAATTTCAAGAGAAGAAATAACATTTGAGTACTGAATTAAATAAGAAATAAAAGATATGTTCAAAATAATAATAATTTACAGTTACGTCGTATAATTTATAATTATAATTTATCATCAATGATAACAAATGAAAATTTAATGACTTTACAGCTTCTAGAGATAATTATGGCTCAAAATATCAGGGAAAAATGTAAAAGAAAATAGCTTTGCGAATAAGGACCTATCTGTAAATGAGATGGATCCAATTTATAGAATCTCAATAAATAGAAATATATCTGAACTTCACTCTGATCTTTTGCTAAAAAATCAAATTGAAAGTTGTCATAAATACAGGTGACGTAAATCACTCTAGTATAAATCAAAATACACACACACACAAGTCGTTATTACAAAGAAACTGAAAATGCAAACATACATCTTTAAATAATGATTTTGATGTTTAATATAGAGAGTCAAAAAAATCACCTTCAGAAATGGTTTAAGACATTTTTAGTTTCTTTATCATTAATTATAGTCCAAATATTATTTGATGTATTTTTGATGATTTGAATTTAAGGAAATTCATACAATTATGGATGGCTCTTTTCTCTGTAAATATTATTCATATTTATTATTCAAAACTAATTTAATGAAATACTTGGTGAGATAAATATAAATACTTTTTGTGTGAAAGAATTCAAAAATTAAATGTGCAAGCAGCCAGATTGACAGTTAAGTATATGGCAGATAGGCAGGAACATAGTATATATTTGTCAATTCACGACGCTACCTATCATTTTAATCAGGTACTATTCATTTCAAAACAGTTTAAGATTTTTGAATTTATACTATCAAACGTAGCATAAAACCATAGAAATTTGCTTACTTGCATTTTTTAGAAATAAATAATTTTGTATTTTTATCGATGTTAAGAGACCTCTGGTTAGAAGTTTTCTTGACACTTCAATCTCTTTCTAAATCAGAAAATATATTTTAATAAAAATTAATCTTAATGTAATAAATATTATTTAATGACCTTCAACTAGAAAATTGATAATGACATGATCAATATGAAAAAATATCAATTATGATCAATATGAAGAAATATCTGACATAAATATTTTTTCAAATCGTATCAATTATAGAGTCAGAAAATTTCAATGGAATATTGATGAACTACACTACTAATTGCTACATTTAGAAATCTGTAATGAAAAATAAATAGGTTATAAAGCTTGTTGTCTTAGCTTTGGACTAATTATGCTGCTTATGATGAAGCTTATTCGTTAATTTGGATTACTTGTTCAGACACAAAACTCTTCAAAACACTTGAAGTCATCGAGATTCAACTAACAATTATTGTTTACTCTGTGTACAAATAAATATCTTGTATCTCTAACATCAGGAAATTCATTGTTTTCTTTATGAGGATTAATGGAAATTCCGTTACATATAATTCACATTTATAAATCTATGGTTTTAATAAAGATACGCGCGATTCTATTTTCATTTTTTAATACACGACTTTTCATGAAAGGGGAACGTAGAACACATGAAAGAGCTACATGTTTTCAAAGAATGGGGTACACCTTTCGGATCACTCAAAATGCTACCCCACTGGGATTTCATTTTACAAAGAACATACCTATATTTATTTTATAATTTCTAACTCTCTTTTTACAAAGTCATAAATATTTTAACTTATTCTTTATCCTGTATTTCCTTAGTTGTTGGTCTGTCTGTTAATTATTTTCCATCTATTAATTGTTAATTTTGTTTAATTTCATTAATCATACAATGAAAATATTATGATAGCACCATGATTAAAACTTTCACCAAATCGTGTATATCTTGAAAATGAAAAATTCATGACATTTGTGGAAAAATGATTTATTTTATGTAAATAAAGGAATTTATTCATTTTTCTAATGAAAATACAAACATATCTTTTTCAATATCCCAATGTTATCTACAGCTTTTAAGCTGCAGCATTTTTGTTAAAATGATATTCCAGTTTTAAAAAACACATTCTCTAAATAGAAACTTATGAACATATTAAATGCAGTAAAATTTAATGCCCATTATAAAAATAAAATTGCTCTTTAGTAAAATTTAATGTCTATTAATGTCATATTTATTCATACACTTTGACATTATTGAAATTTTTAAGAGTTTTATCTTTATCTACCTTTTTGGAAATCAAGGTGTATAACAGTAGTGCTTTAAAATCACCTTTAAACTGCAGATAACGGTAGAACTAGTTTTTTTTTTGTTTTTGAGGGAAATGGTCGTTAAGTGACAAAAAATCTATAATTATTTAGCATTTTATTTTGAATTAGATTGTTATATTACGAGCAAGTAAAATTGCTTTAATCCCAAAATAAGTTCTTGGACATAAGGCTTCGTTCATGCAGTCCAGTATAATTCAGAAGTAGAATTTACAGGAGAAAGGATGAAATTAACTTAAAAATCATATAGCCTTTTTTCTATCCTACGAATATTCGGTTTATAGAAGTATTTGTCTGTTCTTAATAAGTTCATAGACGCGGCTATGTGCTATAAATGCTCTTGTTAAGTAAAATTATCTAAATTCTTTTAGACAAGATACTGCGAAAATTTGAAAAGGCTGTTAATAATAGTATTTTGAACATTTACTTATTTAATTATTGTTCTTTTTTATTGATAATTTTATTGAATGTCAATACTTTTTATTTATGTGATCAAAAGTTAATAAATATATAACGGCGAAATTGTTTTGAAATAAAATGCGCGAATACAGTTTTAGAAAATATGGAGTCAGATTAATTCCTCATTTTTAACTCTATGATTGGCTGGCAACAAATGCTCCTTGAAATGCTGGAAGGTTGTTCAATAAAAATAGAAGATGCCAATATCAATTTGGATCGAGTTTTGCTGCGTGGGCGATTTTCTATCTCTGTTCAAGGTCAGGAGAATAGAGTTACAGCAAACGATATTTTTTTTTGCAGATTAAGCAATACTATTTTGCCTTACTGCCAGAAATGTGATTTATTGAAAAGGTTAATACGCAGTTTATTGTTTAATTGCACAAAATTAATCTTTATTTTATGTTTAAAATAACGACATATCCATTTAGATAGGGGGAAACTTTATGAAGCTTTATATAAATTTTAAAAATTTTTTCACCAAGATTAACAATAAATTCTTAATTTTGTTTGAAAAAAAAAACACATTTGTTCATTATTTTTTCTTTTTCATTTCAATCTGATATGTTTGATAAAGTTCTGCGCTTCCCATAACTTCAGTTATTTTTATATTGTTTAACAGAAAGTTATTTTTACGCATAATTTTCTAAGAAAATGGCTTTTGGAAAAATACGTGACGGTTAAAAAGTCTAGAACGCAGGATCATCAAAATGGAGATTGGAAATGCATTAAACTATTTAATGAATTTAACTGTGTAGATTTTTATCTGATTGTGTTCGCATGATATTTATTTAAGTTTAAAAGAAGAATTTGTATATAAAAATGAAGATTCCTGTGAAATATTTGAGTAACCAAATTAATCTACGATAAATACCGCTTTTATTTATTGAATTTTTCGTTGCGATTTAGCTGCAAGATGATTCGTAGCCAAAAAAGTCTCAGAATTATGACAAATTCATCAATTTTGCGAAAACGTTTTTAACATTTTAAAGCTATTTTCATACAATGAAACACTCTGCTTTTAATAATAACAAGTACAAAAAATTTTTAAAAAATATTTTACATAAAATGTAGAAGAGTGACCCAGAATATAAGAAGTAATTTTAATTTTAAGAGAAAAAACTGATGATAAAGCTTCATGAAGAACTAGAATAAAATAACCAAATACTAAATAATAATCATATAATAATATAAAATAGTTCTAATTATATTGAATTCTTTTACAAATAAGGTTTGGTTGATTTTTAAAATTATTAAAAATATATATTTAAATAATTTTGAAAAACTAATTCCTTCGAAGTGGTGGTGGTGGTCATATTATAATATTTTGTTTGGTACTATTTTGTGATATTCACACAAAATTATCGCCACCTGTTTTCTTTGACATAAATTCTTTTTGTGGACATTTATGAGATTTTGATAGTAAAGTAAAATCTTTTTTCTGCCTAAAAATGATACAATACTTTTTTATTCTTTGTAATTTTCATCATAAAATTCTTTGTAATTCTTTGAACGAGAAAAATTAATAACTTTTTACGTTAAGTCTCTCTCTCTCTCTCTCTCTCAATGTCATAAATTCTTTCCATTATTTCCTTTTCAATTTCCTAGCTTTTCAACAGCATTAATCTATATTATTGTTGATTTTTAATTTATTGATACAGATGTAGTTTGAAGAGGAGAATGCCAACTAAAAAAAAAAAAAAAAAACAAACAATATCTTGTTTTGAATGTTGGCTGAACGCGGTTGGCGGATTTAACGACTTCGGTCATTAAATGTAGTAAACAATAAATAGCCGTAAAGTAACGTAGCGCAATGAAAGTTTTACAACTGGCTTCAACTGGTAGAGTAAATTTTGAAAACAACTTTTTTTTTTTTAAATATTTTTGTTTATTATTGAATTTTACTAATAGTATAGAGACAAATTGGAAACAAACATATTGTAAAGTAAGTTATTTTTTCACTCTTATTAATTTTACTTATAAATAGATTAAATTAGAATTTTTAATAGGTTTGGTAACTTAGTTCATTAGATTACATTTTAATGAATTTCGAAGTCTGTACTAGTGAAAGAATCCGGAGGTAATAAGATATATGAGTACTTAAAAATAACTAGATTTTAATACATGTTTCACAAACAAAAGTATAAAATTTTTATTGAAATTATAAATAGTATGTAACAAATCATTAAATATTATAAATTGTATGGCTGAATCCTAGCAGAGCCCACATCCTTGGCACGAATGATTTTAGTTGGCAATTATTGTAGCTTACGCCAATCTTTATAATTCTACTTCGATACACTAGATAATGTAAACAAAACTATATCAGGAATTTCGTTGTGGCTTGGCGCTTTTTTCCAGTTTGTCGCCAAGAGTGTGGGCTTTTCTAGTATTTTACCAATTGTATATAACAAATGTATGAAAAGCATTTGTTACATACAACAAATGTAACAAATGTATAAAAAATGCACATTTGATGTAAATTGTATGAAAAACTAGTAAAACAGACTTTGAAATGCCTTATCATTTTATTGGCGGTGATAAGTATCTATAAAAGAAATGAAATTATAATAAGAAGCATAAGCAATGAATATTAAAATGTATAAAATACACAATAGTTCATGACTTAATTTTGTAATTTTAAGTTTTCGCCATGATCCCTGCTATAATTTTGGCTAGCTCATGGCACGTGAATATAAAAATAAACAACACAAAATAAAATAAAATTATATTGTTTCCTAAGATTATTTCTTAATTTAATTATCATAAAATTTCTTAATTAGTTAATTTTCAAATTTTCAGAAATGCTTAGAATCATTATACATTTGATTTTTGGATGAATTTTTGAATGAATCGTATTAATTTTTTGTGAGACATACCTTTTTACTTTTTGTTCCACCTTTTTTCTTAAAAAATAGCATTTAACTTTTATTTGGTAAATATTAAAATGTTTTCACTTTACTTCACAGAAATAAAAAATATTTTTAATAAACTTAATGGAAATGAAATAAATTACACTATTTTCGTTATTTAGTGATTCAATTTCAAATGTTTTTCTGATAAAAGAGAATTAAGAAATATATTTGCAACGAAAATTCATTAGAGAATTTAATTTATTAAGTTATTATTACGCTTTAAAGACATTTAAAACTGAAAATAACCACTGAATACCAAAATCTCACATAGTTCAAATTGTATCTGGTAAAGCTATCAGTTCCTTTGACATATGTAGTTTGCTTTTAACTATTCTTTAACTTGTTTTTAAGAATTTTGAACGAGAAAAGGTAAAAAATCGCTTTCATTACTTAATGGTCACACATCTTCAGAAGTTAATTATAAATGAATGAATAACTTCACATATAAGAAGCTTGATAATTAGTTTTATTACATGTCATCAAATGCCGGCACCAGGACTAGTTATGAATTTTCTGTGTTTGAAAACGCCACTATAAAATATAACAGTACTGTATGTACTATTATATTCAGAGTATTTATTCTAAAGTGATTTTCCAAAACTCGTGTTTTCTCTTTTTTTTTTGTCAGATTTTAATGACATCTCTTTCGATCTAAATAGACTTTCGAGATTAGGTAATAGTTTGAGCTTCTTATTTTTTGATTTTGTAAAGATATTTTAGATAATTAAAAGTTATCATGTGACAAAGACCATATATGAGTTGTCATCCTTATTTCCAAATTTATAGAATAATAGGTGATGAATATTTAAGCGCTGATTGAATATTCATCAACTAAAAATTATGTTTCGCATTGGTGATTTAAGTTATAGTTTTTTTGCTTTGTGAAGACATAGTGAGGAATAAAAACAGTAATTATTGTTATGAGAATATATATATATATATATATATATATATATATATATATATATATATATATATATATATACACATACATATACATATAAAGCTTACCAATAGAATTGATAGTGAAGAAAATTGACTCAGTTTAAATGTGTACATCCGATTTCATTACACAGTTTTCTTTAATGTATTCTATTTTTAACTATGTCAGTTTTTTTAACTTTTGAAAATTTTTTAAGAAATACAGACATTTTTAGCTTATATACCACTTTTATAAAAAAAAAATTCTGTTAACTCTAGTTCAAGTGTGGATAAATGGTCCCAAAACAGAAAACTTTGTAAAAAATAATACATTTAGTGATAAAATAAAAGTAACTGTAGAAATATGCTTAGCACACCATTCTTACAACACTGAACAGCAAAAATAAACAATATACCATATACATATATCCAATAACAACAGATTTTAGTGTTTATTGAAATACTCTATGAATATAGGGCATCACTACTTTGCTACAGCACTGAGTGATTTCATGTTATAAAAAGAAATATTTAGTTACATAAATTATGCTTTATAAATATATTTCATTATAAATTTTAACGTAACTTAAGGTTATGACTAATTTGGCATCGCTGTGTTCTTCTGATTTCTTAGCATGTTCTCTACTGCTTGTGCTTTATGAACTCTAATAATGAGTCGAATTTTTCGGAAAATTGAGGCTCATATTAATGGGTTACGTAAGATTGAGACTGGTGTGAAGTTGATATATATATATATATCTATATAATATATATATATATATATATATATATATATATATATATAATATATATAATATATATATATATATATATATATATATATATATATATATATATATATATATATATATATATATATATATATATATATATATATATATATATATATATATATATATATTGATATTTTCTTAAGAAACCTTGAACAAGGGATATATTATTTTTGATGTACTTAAAATATAATCGACTGGTATATTTATTCTGAGGTCATTATATATAGTGTGTAAAAAGTTATTATATTCTAATACTCCTGATTTACACTAATTCTAATACTTCTGTTGTGACTTACATTTGAATAAATATCAGATGGAAGTAATAACAAAATGAGAAGTAAATAGCAGAGCTATAGCAGAAATAAAAGAGGAATTTTTCTTATTTTATTTAAGAATATAATTAAAGTTTAAAAATTTTTTATTTTATCAGATTGATGAATTCTTGCTGGTTACTGCACTTTCATTATTTAGTAATATTTTCGTTTTCAATTTTCTTGATTATTCAATCTTTGCTTCCAAGTTGATTGAAGTAATGAATATTAATTTTACCCCTCGCATCAGCAGTAATCTCCTTCTCGCATTGCCATATTACAAAACATTAAATAATCTTATTAAGATTGAAATCAGGAAAATTTAAAATATTTATGTCAGAATTTACATCAGGATTTTTTTGAGAAAGAAGCATGCATTAAATAATTGTTTCTTTTGGCAAAATATTGTATTATTGACTAAGGATTGTGCTCTTATACTGGCAAAAATTTCTGAGTAAAGTTTTTATTTAATTTAATTTGATATTAATTGATTTCCTTATTTGAATCTTAATTAGAATCTCTTAGTAGGATTTAATATTGTTAAAATGGATACAGAAATAATTACATCTAATGAGCTAAAAAAACCGCCAACCACCGCCAATTTACCTTTCTGAGAATATTGGAAATAGTGTTGATGATCCTAACGCAATATTGGTACTCATTTGATTAAAAATGATTTAACTTCTTTCAGTAATAAAATGTAAATTTTAAATTCTTTTGGAGCTTTTTATATGTGATTCCTTATAATCTTTTAACTATATATAAAAATTACTTTGTTTAAAGAATAAAAATATTTTTACTGTATATTCTGTTTGTTATAATATGTAAAACATAAATATTTTTCTAGCACATACTTCAATATGAATTAATACAATGAATTTTTATGAAATAATGTTCAATAATAAATAATGAAGTGAAATGTATTCAAGCATTCATTAACTTTATAGATTTTTAGTTTTTCTGAATGACATTTAATGAGACTTGGTAAAATCAAACTGATACATAAAATTAGCAGTCTAAAAATATTAATCCTGGAAGCTTAGAATTAATAATAAAGTTGTCCTTTTTTTCTTTCTATCTTGATTAATTCAAATAATAGGTTATTACTTTTTATTTCAGGATAAATTATTTCACCGCAATCAAAAATCTGAAAAATCCTAAAATGTCTTCGGTGGATGACGTAACAGATGAGAAAGAGCCTCAGCTGGAAAGTGGAATTTCTGACGAATCTGATAGTCTTGGTGAGCCGGAAAATTTAGAAGATGTAGAAAAGCTTGTGGTTAAAAGTATGGAAGAATTTCCGGAAGAGAAGTCTCAGATACAAACTGGAGAAACTGTTGACCCTGGAAAGAAACATGATACTTCTGAGGTGGAAAAAGCTCACGACACGGATGACGTTTTACAAAAAGAACCAGAAGAGTCGGTACTGACTGACGAAGAAGAAGAAATGAATAAAGAAGAAAAGCGTCGCGAAAAAATAAAAATGTTGCTGACAGGGTACTTAGAACTAAAAACGAGGAAGGAAATAGAAAAAGCTCTATTGAATGAGAAAAAAATAGTTGCTCAATGGCTGTATCCTTTCCGAGGTTCGTATCAGAAGGAGTGGGAGTTAGAAATGAAGAAATTGAAATTGGGTTTCCAAAAAGCCTTAGATCATAAGAAATCCTATATTCAAGCATTACTAGAAGAACGTAAATTATTGGAGCTGAATCATCTTTGGTCTGATAGTGCTCATTATAGAATCTCTGAAGAGCTTTTTGACTTTTTGCGTAAGAAATGTGAACATTTGAAAGCACGTTACTTGGAAGAGTTAGAAGAAACAAAAGAATACTATCTGGAAAAGGAGAAAGAAATAATCGAAAAGTGCACTAAGGCTGAAGAAAGAGCAAAAGCTTTGGCGTTTATGCGGAAATCAGTGCATGACAAAACCCTCCAGAGAACGAAAGAAACCTTGCAACGCTTCAAAAATGAGAGTGAATTCTTGAAAGAAAAAGAGATGGAGATTATCAAACAAAAGCATTTGACGCAAGTCGAAAAAATTGCTCAAGAATTCGAGAATTCAATATCACCTCCGGAGCACAGAATCGAAGAGATTCGAGAACAGTTCTCAGAATGGAAAACCAAGTATGAAAGTTTTTTTCAAGCCAATGAGAAAAGTAGAAAGAAACTGGATGCTTACAAAAAGGAACTGCCACAACTTGAAGCTAAAGTAGCCGAAGCAAGGAGGAAGCTAGATGATCTCAGAAATGAAAACAAAATGGCGAAGCAGAAAGCGATAGAAGAACTTGCCGTCTTTCAGAGAGAGGCAAAAACGCAGGAAGCTTTGGATCCAGCACTGAGGAAAATGATATCTGCCAGTGAAGATGTCATGGTCCAGCTGAGAGAAAGGAAGTCTAAATTAGATAAAATTATACGATTGAAAAATTCATGTGACCGCTTGGAAACTGAAACAGATAAAATGTTTAAAAATGTTTCATTTTTAGAACCTGAGGAAGTGAAACAAATAGAAGAGAATGATTGCTTACCCCTTATAAAAGAATTGTGTGGAGGTGAAGTTGAAGATTATCATCTACTACAAAATTTAAATCGAAAAATAAGTCACATACGGCTTCAAAATCAGCTTCTCCAGCATAATATTGAAAATTTAAAACTTGAAAACAGAGCATTGAAGAGTGATATGAAGAAATTCTTTCATCTTATATCCCAAGGTGATTGGCAAAAAATACCTAAAGATTTGCAAAGTCTTTGTGAATTACCTGATTCGCAAGGGAAAGTTGAAGATTCATCTGAAACCTCACTGGATGTAAAATCGCATAAGATGGATAAAGGTATGAAACTGTTAGATAAACGATTTCGACCAATAAACAGCCAAATTATAAAACAAATTGAAAAAATGTGAGGTGTATCAATTACATTTTTGTTTTAAGGATTTTTTTAGTTATAATTTGATGATTAAACTGCTTATTGTTTCAATAAAATTATTGGAAAAATCTGAGAAAAATATCCTAATATTTATTATTAGATTTTTTACTATAAGGATACTGGCATTCAATACTCATGAGAAGATGATTTGCTTAGAGTGATTTTGATATTATAATATTGACTTATAAAGATTTTCTATGGCAGCAATTAATAAATTGTGATGTTGAGACCTTGCCAATGCTCTTTCATTCAGTTGATTCTAATTTTTTCTTTCATAACTTGATTTTAGAGAAAATTGTTTCATTGAAATAGAGTCTAGAGTTAATCTCGGTAAACTGACCTGAAATGCGTTAAAAGTGATATTAGTGTGAAGATAAGTATGAAAAATGTAGGTAAGAAAATGTTAATGTAGATAAAATCTAAAGAATATTCTTATTTTTTCTGATTTTTCTGATTGTTTGATTAGTTGGGGGGTCTGGCTATGGATATCAAGAATCTTTGATATCCATAGCCAGACCCTCCAACTAATCTAACAATTACATTCTTGCTTTTGTTATTGTTTCATTCAATCATATTTTTCGTTTTAAAACAATTTACATTGAAATGTTTATTCTCTGTATTAATTTATTATTTCAAAATTGTCAATTTAATTATATCAAAAAATAAATTAACTATTACAAAATTGACAAATTTTTATACATAAAATAATGCATAATATTACATAATAATTTAATAAACATAAAAAAATTGCATAATATTTTATAAATAATGAAAATATAAAATAATGAAAAGGCAAAATTGTTTGAAATAAAAAGTTTTATTTGATAAGAGATACATATATCTGGTTTGATAACTCTTGCTGTTTATAATGTTCCAAAGGAAATACACATCCATGTTGAAATGGTAGGGCTGCAACATATTTACTATTCTGATATAGAACCAAAGCGGGTTGACAAATAGATAAATGTTATATTAAGTTTTGAATTAACTATATCACATAATTTGGCTAAAGTATGTTATACTACTTTTGATACTTTAATATTTTATTTCATTAAGAACTTATAAGATTATAATGTCTGTTTTCGAAACAAGCAATTTCGTATTAATGCATTTGAAAACTATTTGGAATATTGACGTACAATGTTTAAATAATTAATTCAGAATAAATAGATTTTTCTCTATTCATTATAAATTTCTTTAATCATTAAATTATTTTTCTCTACTCCATAATTCATTTACTTTTAATTTTCTCTTGTGTAGTGAAACAATTAAACAAAGTTTTCGTACCGTTGCATGCAATATTTTATGAAAAATTCTATTTATCTTTTACTGAAATTTAGGGAAAAATATAAAGGTAATTTAATCCATTTTTCTCTACTCTTCTGTATGAACTATAAATTAATTTTCATCTAAAGTATAAAGTTCCCTAGTTAGTGTCATAAAAAGTATTATCAGATCTTATCATAAAAATTTATTTGAGTAAAGCTGTATCAGATTCAAATCGAAAGCGTTGAAAATATGAATGCAGAATTAATATTTGTACGTTTGCATTTGTGTGTGTGTGAATTTATCAATAATCATTCTCTTTATGGAAAATCATCATATACGCGTAAGTAAAGTGCCAGTCTGAAGACATATTTTGTTCGAGGTGAGAATAAAGAACTACGAAAGCATTCCGAAAAATATCTCAACATGCAACCTCATCATCAGATCCTCCATGGAAATATTTTTTTTCCAATGGCGGGCACAAGAGGGTTGAACCCTATGCCACAACAAGGCCAGAGATTGATACTCATTTATCGTTACCCAGCGGGCACCTGTGAACCAAGTCACGGAGGTGAGTAGCGTTACCCGCGCCATACCACCACAAACCCGTTTATAGGGTGGGCCACATTCATGCAACAATACAGAAGAAAGGACAGAGAGAACAGAGAAGGAAAGAAACATCCATGCCCGAATCCCGGTTGGTTCGAACCCGGGACCAACAGCTCAGAAGTCAGGAACGCTAACCACTCAGTCAATCGGTCGGCGCAATGGAAAATACCTTATCATATTTTGCTTTGTATATCTTGTTCTAAGTATATTTAAATATTTCAGAGTCATTGATTTGAATCATACCGCTCGCGAATCAATCTTAATTTAAATTTGAAAACCACATTAAATTTTTGTGAGGTAGCAAAACAAAAATGGAATTAACATATCAAATCAGTTTCCATTTAAATGTTTATAAGCATGGTAAACACGTATGTGGGAGTTAAATTGTGAGCAATTTTATTTTCAACTCCTTTCGTGGATTCAACTCAATTCCTAGTGTGAATATTTACAGTGCTTCAAGGTCCACTTTAGACAGAAGATCCTGACAGAATTACTTCCCATTGCAATGAATGACTATATTTTGATCATCAAATTAGCCAATATTTGGTGTATAGCTTTAAAATTAGAGAACAGTTGCAACTACTTTAAAATTGTTCCCACATTTATTCAATAAACTGTAATTTGTCTTCTTCATCTTTTTCATTTTTTTGGATATGCTATTTTATTCATATATTTTTGGTTCTTAATTTACAAAAAAGATCAAAATTTGTGAGAAATTAAAGTATTAAAAAAATTATGGAATAATAGATTAGTGAATGTACCTCTTTGTTTGCATAATATCTTTAATAGAGTTATATATTGTTGTTGTCTTGTCCCATTTGATCGACAAAGACATCAATCAAGTGCATGAATCCATGCGGGTCATTGATGAAGGGTGTGAGATGCAGCTTCTGGAGGTTCGTGACCGATAGGCATCAAAGGTTAAAGATTACCATTTGCATGAAAAGCCTAAAAAGCATTTAGCTGAGCAAGTGGGTGGGTAAGCGTCATTTAGAAGCAGGGATCAAACAGAAGACCCCGAGACATGAATATTGCTACCCCCAGAAGTATCATTTTACTCTGAGGACATTGCGCCCTTGACATATTTTAATTACCCCACCCAACATTAGTGTAGACGATGGATCTTCGGTTGAGTTAAGTTTTGAGCTCACTATCTTCCAATAAAGCGAATAAAATCCCTAACCAATCAGTTATACATACAAACCTTGGTAACATTGCTTGTGAAAAAAACTGATTGACTAAAAAATAGTCAGCTATTAAATTATAAAAATTGGTTGTTATGAGTATTATTATTTTTATGTGTTTTACTTTCAGTTCTTTGTTTGACATGCATTAAATACTATTACTTTTAATAACTTCAGATAATTTTGGAGAACTAACTTTATTTCTTCGATGAAATTTAAAGTCGCAAATTTACTAAGTGGACGATGCGCATATCTCAATTTAATATTTCCTCATTTCCAGAACTATTGACTTTTACAATGTTGTTATTTTGTTAATTAATACTCAGCAATTGTAGCTGATTTATCTTGAAATTAAGAAATCACTATGTTCATAAAATGTTTTGAAGGGAATATAACATTCTAACAGTAAAAAGTATTTTTTAAATTTTTTTCTAAAATATTGCATGATGTTTTTGATGATTTTATACTTTTTAATCTTTTAAAAAATTATTAATTTTTGGAAAAAAATATAGAAATTAAAAATCAAGTAGCGTACAAATTAAGATCAGGCAACTATACTACAAGAATCATAAAGCTGTCCTTGAGGGTTGACGAGTTAAGAAGAAAGAGCAGGTAAACTAGCAAGGATTAAGATTGAAGTTAAGAAAAAGTCAGCTACTTCAAAATGTTTTAAATTCTAATACCTTTTTAACATCATAATGAAATTCATAATTTATTTTACATTCTTTTTCATCCACTTATCATTAAAATAAATGTTATCTAGAACTATTATGAGCAGTTATTGCTATTTGATCTGAATGTGTATCGATGTATATTATTTTGATTTAAATGTATAATGAAAACTTCTATTTATAATTTCAAAAATTTGATTAAATTATTTAAAGAATTTAAATGAAACATATTGAAGTGAAACTTGACATTAACTAAATAGCTTTTGGGGGGAAAACTATGCAAAATATTAAGGGGCTTCTACACTTAGGTGAATTGTATTTGACAATTACTTATTTAATATAAATAAATTCTTATAAAAAGTTCAGTTTTTGAAACTATTCTTTTCTATTCTGATTGTTTTCGAAAGTTTTGTTTTCCTCTACTGTTAAGCTATATTCAACTCTCAGCAAATAATCATGAAAACTTATTGAGAGTGTATTTTTATTGTCAACACTGAAATGTCTTCAAGTACAATTTAAAGATTGTATTTTGCGGCATACATTATAATATACCAAAAATTCTGAAAAATTTTAAAATAAAATTTATGAAAAATTTTTTTTGTTTGCAAAAATGATTTCTAAATCTACTTCAAATTTATAATAGCAATTTTGTGTTGGGGGCAACCTCTTTCTCAAATATAATTTTTTCCAAATAAGTACATCTGAATTTATAATATTTCATAATTTTAAAAGCAGTTATCACACATGAAAAGTCAAGCTTTTCTTTATTTTTATTTCCATTCGCAAATTCCTCAAATTTTATTTTTTATTGATAATTGATGTTTTCATTAATTTTTAATTGACTATCATGGAAATTTTCATTTATCATAGTAAAAAAATGACTGAAACTCCAACTGCTTAACTATCTATAGTATTTCCAATATAATTGGTAAGCCCTGGGATATAATTTTTAATTGGCAATATCTATTGTGGTAATGAAGAATATTCATGATAAAGAAGTATGAGGCACCCAATTGCTATCTAATATATAAAACTGATTCACAATAAAATTTGTGATATTCATAAAGCTATTTTTACGTCTCAATCTGTGTATATATATCAAGTAGTTTTAAATTAACTTCTGACAATATTCATTATTCTTATACTTCAGAAATTTTAACAATATTTACATCAAATTAAAGATTATAAACCTACATTAATTGTTATTGAGTTGCATACTATCGAGATTAAATACATTAAATATATCAGTTTGGGCCGCCCGCCCTGTCTATTGGTCAGAGTTCCTGACTACGGATAGGGAGGTCCTGGGTTCGAATCCCAGTTCGGGCATGGATGTACTATCCCTCTCTATCTATCCTGTCTTTGTCCTTTCTGTGTATGAATGTGTTGTAAATGGTTGCCTACCCTATAAACGGGTCCCTATGGCATGTGTGTACTGAAGAAGTCGGACTCCACACCAAAATATGGTTCAGTTGAAAAAGTGGAGCAGCGCACCCCATATTGCCAAACTTTCTTGTACACGACAACAACATATCAGTTAGGATATTCTTTCTGATATTAACAAATCTCTTTTTCTAATAGTTCTTATGTCTATACTAAAAGTTAATTTCTTAAATGTATGAACAAGTCTATGGATCATGTATTTGTTATCTATATATTCTGAAAAGTTCTGTAACCTTTCTTTACTTTTATCAACCTAATTATCTTTTAAATGTACCTTTATCAACACTTTAAAAAAAGTATTGATTAAGGTATATTTAAAATCTTTTTCAGGATTTCAAGCAGCATTCAGAGTAATTACTATAACATTGATATTTATATTTTTTAAAATGCTAAAAAAGTGTATTAATATTTACATTCTAGATGTAGAGTAAGTAACATCTTAGTCTACATTAGTTAAATATATCGTCAAATGAAATTCATAATTATAAAAATAAATTATGAATTTCATTTGATGAGAAAAGAAATTTGTGCTGAATTTATTTCGTTTCAACAGCAGTGACATCTGTTGCAGACATTGAAAAAAATTTTTCAAAATTCGGCTGCTATAATCCAAACGTGTAACAACTAAGGCTTGATAACATGTTTTTTGTTAAAATCTTTATTTGAAAGAAATTCATGGAATTCGGTTAAGAAAAATATTATTTTAATAAATAAGTTTAAACAAGAAAAGTGAAGATAAAACTTTCGAAAAATATTTTTAACTGTGATTTCTATTTTGTTACTACACATGTGTACTTTTGAATTACACAATAAATTAACAATAATTTTCCTTGATACACAGCAGTTAAGTAAATAAATAAGAATATTTTTGGTTTAGAATTGACAACACTTTGAGTTAGAAAATAATGCTAACTATTTTTTAAATAATCATTTACTGATATTGTTGATAGTTGTATTCACACATATTAAGTCATATTACTTAACAAATGTGTTTTAACTTTTGTTAATTTTTTTATTGCATTTATTTGCTTAAACTTAACCTAATAATAAATATTAAAATGTCTATCAAAATATAAATACGTTTTCAAATATATTAATTAGTTTTCAATGATAAATATTTTTCATCGTAAATTATTACTATGCCTGTAAAATTATTAAATTATTTTATTTTGCATTATTTATTGATAACTAAAAAGATTAATTATTAATAATTTCTTAATCCATATTTTTTATTCAATCTATTAAATTGTCAATAAGTGAAATATAATTTTCAAAATTTGATTTGAATAAAAACGCTCTCTTCCAATTTTAAGAACAAGATTTTCTGCAAAACATTGCTTAAAATATATGCAAACTTTAAAGTTTAAAAATTTCTGTGTGAATCAGTAAGTCAGTTTTTGGAATTTGTACGGATAAAACACACCAAATCTCTTCGTTAAGAATGGTTAAGTTGAGAAGTTGTCTTCGTTAAGAAGCTAAGTTTTATTTAAACAATGAAAACAAGTCAGTATGAAATGTTTTTATTTACAAGAAATATGAAGAAAAATATACATTTTAAATATTACTTAATTAACATTGTAAATATCATTTTGATAAAATATATGTAAAACAAAACTGCATGCTCGCAATTTTCAAACAGAATAACAAATTAACAAATAGAAATACACTGAAAATTTTTGCAAACATATTAAACACAGTATCCATGAAAAACTTTAAAAATCATTCTTCAAGCTTTTTTGTAATTTTATATATTTATGTTAATAATACATCCTGCATTGTTTTACCATCAATATAATACGTTTTTTATCATAATATTTTATTGTAATATTAACATTTCATTATAAAATGAACAAAATTAAAGTTAGATTTAACAGATATTTCACAATATGATACTTTCAGCATGAAACTGTTATATAGCACAGTTGTTTGCACAGATATAAAAATGTAAGCTGTTTTGCTTTATAAGAACATATTTCTCGCACGAATTATTTCAGCATCGTTAACTATAATATATAGTAAGTAATGTTAACAATAATATATTCAAAACCCTCACAATTTTAGTTAGTAAAGGAATGATTTTAATAAAAAAGTTATAACTAAAAATGAGCAAATATTTTAATGCAAAAATGCCAATCAAATATAATAAAATTTACTAAAAAATTTCCAACCAAGTAGATTTGCTAATAATTCTCCAGAATAAATTTTTTTTGTCATTAAAAGGTTGCTAGCAATATTGCGTTCATTTATAATTTTTCTTTCTAAATAATTAAGAATCAATCCTGTTGCTCCTTTCAATAGTGTGTGAATAATTACTATCATGCAATTTACTTTTAAAAGATAAAAATTTATAACATAATTACACCAATATTGAAAAATATTAAAACAAATACTGAATATTTGAAAAATAAAAACTATAAACATGATACTACATATTATATAAATTATATCAATAGTAAAAAGAATGAACTATATCAATAAAAAATTTTAATAATATTCTCCACTTCAATTTATTCTATATTTTAACTTATAAATATTCTTTGCTTTTCATTTTGTTTAAAATAAACATACTTTTAATAATAGGAATTATCATGAGTACATTAATTGAGACAACTGTATTGTTCATAGTTACCTTTACGTTTAAAAATAGAAAATTGTATACGAAGGAAATATTCATTGGGAATTTCATGCAATTAAAGCACAATCATCTTCTTAATCAACTGATCAAGATAGTAATCCGGATAAAAAGAAAATTATAAAAATATTTTCTGTGGCTTAAAAACAAATCATTTTCTTTATACGCCATTTTATGTCCCTTTGGTTTTATGTTTTTTACAGAATTAGTTATTTTTCATTGTATTTATAATAAGAGGCATAATGCATATATACATACAGGGTGATTATGAAAAGACTATCCTGATTTTTGAACCCCTAATTGTAATACCATTCATAGAAAATGAATGAAATTTTGGCATAAAGTATTTTGAGGTATCCGCTCAAGAATGATACGGAAAACAACAATGTCACGGAAACAGTGATGGTTACAGTGAGAAAATTGCAAATGGCAGCATCCACTTTTTTGTACTACAATGTGGTCTCTATGCTGAAAAACATTAATAGCGTTGGAATGGCGCATGTATCACGGAAACGCCCGAAGTTTGACAAGAAAAAATTTAAAAGGACTTTGCCGTGCACCAGAGCATTAATGTTCGTTTTATTTACCTCACACCGTTTCTTCGGCTAAGATCCCAGACTGATTAATCCTCCACAAAACGAGAAGAAGAAACCAAGAAACGCAAATTTCAGGTTCTACTTAAGACACAGAAATGACTGATGTCATCATGATAGGGGAAAAAAGCACTGCGAAATGCAAGCCGCGTATGATGATTTCTGCCACTCCGAACAAGCTCTCAGGGGAAAAAATGAGAAAATCGTAAAGATTTATTATCTGAATAGATAGAATGCTGCAGAGACATTGTGTGTTTACCGCAGAAACCATCGATTACTGCGAGGCCCGTGCACTTGTCAAAGCTGAACGGGTCTTAATTCATAAATTTTACCAAACTGTGTGCGCTTGCGATTAAACTCGGTCTCGACGACTTCCGTTCCTGTGGAAGATGGTGCAGAAATTTATCAGACAAGAAGCACAATTCATTCCGTAAGTACATCCGATGTTTCAGGAGTTCTGAATCTGCCGAACTGAATTGTCCCTCAAGATTCTGCTCTCTGTTCTAAACATGTTTCTGTATCGATTCCAGCGAGTCCAGATGTTTGAAGCAATAGACTATGGATTACGGCTGGATTTTGCGAATCAATTCCTTATCCGGTACGATGAAGCTGGATGCTGGCTTTTACGCATTCTGTGGACAGATAAGGCGCATTTCTCGTAACGTGAATTCGAAACATTGTGTGCACTGGGCAGAAAACAACCCCTATAACGTGGTTCCTCGTCCATTACACGAGAAAAAGTGACTGTGTGGTGTGATATAATGAGTACGTTTATTCTCGGCCCTTACTTTTTAGAAGAGATTACTTCCGTTTATCTGAAAACGTGTACAGTAACTAATACTAGCTATCTAGAAATGTTAACTACTTACGCGATTCTCATATTGTAGTGGCAAAAAGCTCTATCTAAAGTTGTGAAGATGCAAGATGTGGCACTTCTCCGCATGCAAGGTCTTAAGTCAAACGCATCTTAAGCTAACAGTTTTGCGACAGAATCATCTCCCTTCATTTCCTGTTTCCGTGGCCATCAAGGTCTCTTAATCAATGGATTTCTGGTTGTGGGGATATCTGAAATCCAAAGTATATCAGTTTCGAGCGCAAACTGTAGCCGATTTGAAAGATGCCATCAGAGCTGCGATTTAAAGGATTCTTATTGCCATAGAATGTGCTGCAGTGTTATCCACCATCTGCCGCATGCAAAGCCTCCTCGTGTGTGAGGGAGGTCACATGAAGAATTTGTAAATCGTAATAAAATGCTTTATTTTACTCTGCTTCTCTGTCCTTATTGGTTATCCTCACTTTTAGCCTATCTACCGCCGGTGATTTTCATGCAACAGTTGCCGTTCGAATGCTATTTAGAGTTTTTCACAATGGAGATCACATTTCAATTAAAAAACTTAGTGTTGTCATTTGATATTTTCGAAATTTTCTCCCTGTAACCGTAACTATTAGAGTTACACTGTTGTTTGCCTTATCATTCTTGAGAGCACACCTCAAAACACCTAACGACAAAATTTCATTCACTTTCTGTGAATGGTATGATAGTTAGGGGCTCATATGTCGGGATAGTTTTTTTATAATTACCCTGTACATTCACACACACACACACACACACACACACACACACACACACACACACACACACACACACACACACACACACACACACACACACACACACACACACACACACACACACACACACACACACACACACATACACACACACACACACACACATATATATATATATATATATATATATATATATATATATATATATATATATATATATATATATATACTACATTTTATAGTGTACAAAAATATCTGATTGAAACCATACTTTGATTTATTAAATTTGATTAATGTAAGCAAACATTAAATTTGTTTTGTGTATCTATATTATATTATTTGCTATTATAAATACTGACATATAATTCAAAGTAAATTTTAATAAATATATTTTAATGTTATTAAAAAGACCAAAATTCGCGTATTTTAAAAATTTTTAAGAATTTGCCATAAAAATTTTGACAACATTAAAATAAATTGACTTTTAGGCAGCTCAAATAAAATTTATTTTAAAAATCTATTGTTGGTAACTTTTTTCAAAAAGTTGTTTGATGCTATCCTTAAAAACTTTGACGATAAATTCAGATTTTTCTGGAAATAATTTTTTTTCCTTTTGGACTGTACGATTACGATTTTCACTCATAATAATTCTTTGCTTTCATTTCTTTTCTATTCATTTTTAATGACTTTAAGGAAATTATTTTTTAGGCAATTGAAGAATAATTTAAGCCATTTTTATTTTAAAATAAGGGCTATATAAAATTATTTTAAGGAAAATAATTGATATTTTATGCAATATTCTTTATGCACATTTAAACATCATTAAAGAGTGACTAGAAACGGTTGTCCCGAAATCAACAGCTCTTGTCAAGAATTTTAATACCAGGTGAAAAAACTGAATAAAACATCCAAAATTATGTTTATATAACCTATTTTCCTTTTTGTATAAAAAAACAACAACAGAAGTACTGAATTGAAGAAAAACAAACTATACATTGAAGAAAAACAAACTATAAAATTTTATGGGTTCTAAATTCTAACAAAAGGTTCTTCAAAAATCAAAAATTTTTGGAAGGATTTATCCACAAGCAAACATTAGAATAATATGCTAAGACAAGTATTGACTGCTCATAATCCTTTGAAAATTTCGATTCATAATTTATTTCGCCATGCAGTAACACAAGAGGTAAAAGTCAACCAAATGAAAAGTGGTGAAAATCAGTTGCTAAAATTTCTAGAAATATTAAAGAAATTTTTAACAGTGGTGAAAATATTATAGTGTGTATTTTTACCACAATACTACTTGTGATGAATTAATAGTCGATGAAAAGTTTGTTTAATAAGTGGTTAGAAATACAATTCGTGAAATAAAATTTTAGAATGATATTGAAATGAAATTAATCTAAGGTATGGTCATTCAAGATAATTTTAGTGATCAAAAAAAGGAAAAATTTCCAAATAAATTCTTGGTTATCAAGTGCTTTTGTTAGATGTGATACTGAGTAAATCATTTTTCTTTAAGCCAAATGATATGGAAACAAGTACTCAAAATAGATCTTGTAAGGTTTATTTTTAAAGATTTTAAATTCATAGAAAAAAACTTTGGTATTAAGTTCGTACCTATCAATAATTTATTATAGTAAAAATGTACATTTATGTCCAACAGGAAAAAAAAAGCAGTGTGAAAGTGTAGTATAGGAGCCAGCAATTGTTCTATAATGTTGAATTATTAGATTATTCTATGTACGCATGTTGGAGTATTATGAAAAAGAAAACGAATTTCCATAATTTAAAAAAATGATTGAAGTTTTTTATATATGCATGTATATATATTTTACAATAATAGTTCTTAAAATATTTTTAGGTATCCTATATTTAGTTAAATATATTTTTGGTTTTCCATAAGCCAAATTAAAATTTTCCCTATTTTGCAATTTGATTTAATAATTGTATCATTACAAAAAGACTTTTTTCTGTTGATTCAGTTGTTAAAAAATTTATCTCATTTATAAGAAAAAATAAGCTCAGATATTTTTGTAAAATATGTGAATATATTGTTTATTTGGAAATAACTTACTAATGGATTTTACTTTTTATTTTGATTTAGGCATTCATTTTAGGTTTATTCAAATATAAGTGTGTAAGAGTGTAAGTTCTATCCTTCTAGTTTATAATTTACTTATTTAGTATGATTGAATACCTATTATAAGGACAAACTACTCTTTTTTATGAATTTTTTAAAAACAATAACATGGCATTGCAATGGAATTATAATAACAAATTGTATGAATTATAATAACAATTTTTTTAAATTTTTTTTAAAGTTAACTCACAATTTTTAAACTGTGTCGCTTGTATTAAAAGTACTTAAGGTATTAAAATCACTAACATTTTTAACAGATAAATGCGAAGTTTTAGAAATACTGTCTCGAATAAAGTTATAAAAGAATATAATTTTCACTCTTGTCACTAATTTTATCAAATCTAATATTATAACAATCAAATCGCATTTTTGCAAGAAATTGAAATACAGTCTTTGAGTTTAAAATAATGAATACATCCTACTGAATTAGGAGAAAATGTTAAAATGTTATGAATTAAAAGAAACATTTATAGCTCTGTTTAAGAAACTCAATCCTAGAGTTTTATAAATAATTATTTTTTCAGTTTTATGATCTCACTTTTTTCCTATTTCAACGGATTTTAATTTCCAGACCTTCAACTTCCATTATTTTTTCTGCTTTGAATCTCTGCTATTTTCAGAAAAGTTATGCAGAGATTCCTTTTTCACATTAGGGAAAAAATAAATTATTCATTAAATATAATTTCTTATTCTTCAACATTTAACATTCTTCCTTATTCAGCATTTAATCTCCTTAACCAATCATTGTAGGTATTTACAGAATTTTTTAATTTTTTACACACAGTAATTGGCTTTTAAACTATTGCTTTATATGATGCAAAAATTCGTCTCAATGCTTTAAAAAATATAATCATTGAAATAAGACTTCGTTTTAAGTGGCAAAAAAGTAACTTAAAAATGTTCCATTTATATCAAGAGAATAATTAAGATGCATGATAAATTTTAGCCTGTTTAAAATGTACTGAATAAAAGAGAATTAAATGAAAATGTTTATTTTTCATTAAAATATTCTACGATAAATATTTAAGTAGTCGGAGACTTATTTGTAAATGGGATTATTTTAATAAGCTTCATATTTTTTTGCACTGGATTTTTCAACAAAGATAAAATTCCAATTTCAGCCAAGAATAATGACAGAAAGTGGTGAAATGTGGTAACGTACTTTGGAAATCGCATTGGTAGTGAAATTCGGATTAACTTAAACGCAGATAAATTCTTGAGTATGCATATTCAAAATCCATGAAAGAAATGTGAAAGAAAAAAAATTATTTGTTGAAAAAAGTAAATTTTTTATAAATCATTATAATTGTTAATTGCGCTATTATAATAATTTTTATATTATCATTTAAGAATTTACCGGTATTGATTCAGAAATTTATTCTAAAATTTGTTTTTTGTATGACTAAGGAACCAGAATACAAAAATTCTGGCTCTTGTTGTAATACTTGTGCTCAAAATTATTTTAATACAATAGCTTAAATAAACATTTTTGTTAAAACATTTCCAATGTTGTATATGAAATAAACATTTTCTCATAATTAAAATTTGTAAAACCATTTGTATAATGTTCAAGATAACTAGAAAAATATCTTTCTAAATGAATTAACACATTTTTCATAGATATATAGAAACGAACTTTATAGTTTAACAATTCTTAAAAAGAAAGACATATTACAGCGAGTGTTCAATTGAGATATTTACACATAAAATCCCATTTCTAGTCGTTTAAAGAGACAGCTTCAGGTAAGTCCTAAAAATGTTTTTCTAAAAATAAATTGCGAAGTAATTTGCTTACACATTTAATACTCCAATAATCAATGGTATTAACCTCAAGAGCTGAGGCTTTTTAAAAATATTTCTTGAAATTTTACAATTAAGTTCAAATATTTGAATTAATATCTGAAGTCTTTCTTTTTTATGACTGCATTCTTTCTCACGATTTTATAAATGCGTGTAAGCATTCATTAAGGCTTTTGATCAAGTATGTATTAAGAAATCACATTTGAGATGCAACTTTTTTCAGATTATTTAAAAAACTTTTAAATTAAATAATACACTTTTTATAAGATTATCCTTACTAAGTTTTCTATTATAAAGAAAGCTACACCATTGAAATAATACGAGGTGATCATAGGAAATATAATAAAACTTTATGCTTTCCACATCAATGGTATTTAAAAGTCTTATTATTTATTACTTATAATTTTTTATTTTTGGAATAACAAAGTAAACCTAAAATGAATGCTTTTACAGTGAAAAATAAAGATCTTGTATTTAATATGGAAAAAAATTTTAATGGAAATTTTTGGGCTCAATAAAAATGAGATTTTATAAAATTCGTATTTGGGAGAGTATAAAATTGTATAATCGGAGCAATAGAAGTACATTTAATAAAATGAAATAGTTGTTCTTACGTTTATTTATTTCCAAATAAATTATATATATATATATATATATATATATATATATATATATATATATATATATATATATATATATATATATATATATATATATATATATATATATATATATATATATATATATATATATAAAACAATTCTAAATGTGGCTGTGGGAAAGTTATTATACTTTAAAATTATAATTAGATGCAAAATTCTGTCACTTTAAATCTATCAATGAGGAAATATAAATTACTCATTTATTTATTAAATGGAAAAATATAGTAATTAAAAAAAGTAAATTAACAAAATATAAAAACACCCGATTATCTTGCCTTACAAATTGTTTGTGATGTCCAAATTTAAAGAAAATAATGTTTTCTAATAAGGAAATGTGTGAGTGAAAACAAACAGAATGTTTTAATGATTTTTAAAATTAATGATAAGAATCATAGATAGCAAAGAATAAATTTTTAAGTGGAAAATTTAATTATTTTTTAAGGAATAAGTATGCTTATGTTATCTATTATTTATAAAAATTGCTTAAATATATATTTGAGTTGGTTTGTATTCCTTATAATTTTGTGGAATATTAGAAAAAAAGTTTCTTCAACTGACTAAGTGGATAATCTGGAGTAATATATGGATACATATTTTAGATTTCGAATGAATGTCATCTTTTTCTTACGCAGTAATTGCTCCTAACATAAATAATGTAGTTAATTTTGACTTATTTAACCATTTCAGGCAAAGAGTATAAGAATGAATAAATAAATTATTTAACAGGGTTAAAATGGAAAAAGTAACAAAGGACTCAATTATGATTACTATTGTAGGTCACTTTCGAAATTTTTAGTACTTTTAAAAAGCAATTTAATATTTAATTTTGGAATTTTTTTCTCTCAATGTTTAGTTAAAATATAAGTTTAATTTCGTTTAAACAACAAAAGACGTTTTGTTACATATAAATTATGATGTATTAACGTTTTGTTAAAAGATAAAAAATTTCATTTTTTAATTAATTAATAAATTTAAAGAGTTTTTAATATTTAAAAATACTTAGATTTAATTAAATTAATTTAATACAATAAATGAGGTGATTCCAGGAAAACTCAATCATTAAAAAATTTTTTAATACTTTCTCGTATTCTTATCCTCTTAATTAGAATATGATAATGTTATATTATTATAAAGTTAGTGTTTAACTGTATACTTTACTTTAAAATTGAACTTATAATTGATCATTGGCAATAGTCATTATGTTTGTTCTATCAAAAGTAACTATGACTATAGTAATAAATTGTTACAGAATCTATTGGACTAAGGGCAAAATTAATTGCGTGATTGGGATAAGACTAATCAGAATCTTATTACTATATAATTAGAGTTTCAACCCTAATTATAAGATTATTGATTCCGAATTCTGTTTTTCTTTATAACATAATAAGAAATAAATTCTTTGAAGAAGTTTTATATTTATTTAAATTTTATTTATAGAATTCTTAAACTTTGCTATGTAACTTCTTTTATGCATAGAATTTAAAGCCTTGGAAAAAATCAATTAAGAATCATTGAAACAGATAAAATATGTGGCAAAATCCTCATTATAAAAGTATAAAATATTCTTTTAGGTGTACATTATTTTTGTGTTTTTAAAGGTATCTGAATTTAAAAATAAAGAAATAAATCTAAACTAATTAAATTTAAATACAGTGAACAAATAATTTGAAGCTTCATTTCATAATATTTTATAAAATTAATCAAAAGAAATATTAAAATCATTGATAAATACCTTCAGACTATACTCGAACATCAATATCTGGGAGATCCATGTTTCGTTAGAAATGGGAATTATATGTATAATTACTATTAGGAATTAAATTTATTAATGGTGAGACAGAGTATAAAAATTAAGTTTAACCCTTTTAAAATGACCAATACAAACATTACTTTCTTAAATAATCATGTATAAAAAATTAATTTTAAAACTAAACATCGTATATAACTTGTCATTATCGTATATAACTTGTTAGTATTTTAAAATATAGCTTTTTTAAATGATAAAAAAAGAGAGAGATTTTACAAAAATAAATGAAATTTCTGTGAATAAAAACAATATACAAGAAAAATAGTTCTATAATAAAGAACAAAAACAAAACAATATTTTAAAAATTCAAAAATATTCTGAAATCAAACAATATTTTAAAAACAAAAATGTCTTTATAGTACGTAAGAAAATTTAAATTAAAATTAAATTGCTGAAGAAATGCGAATAGAAATTTGTTCCTAATATTAATTGTTTGAAATTAATCATTTTATTCATTCCATAATATATATAATTAAAATACTAAGTATAAGCAAAATTATTAAATTACATAGCCTGCAGTAAATAAGAAGTACATTTCTACTCGTGGAAAGATTTTACTTAGTATCTTAATAGAAATTATTCTATTTCCTTATAAATACACACTATGATAAATATGTTACAGTGAAATATTTATAACCACAGCCACAGACTATAACATTTAAACATTTATCTCTTGAAAAAAAAATAAAATGACAAAAATAGAAAAAATTCTAAAAACATAAAAACAATGAAATAAAAAATGACGTATAAGCAATATTTATGTAATGCCATAGAAAATATTTTTATAATTTGAAGAAAATAAAAAAGAAATCTTGATCAGTTCATAAAGAAGATGAAAGGTAACTTTGATTGCATAAAAATCCCAACGAAAACGAAAATTCCTATTTTTGAACGCAAAGATAACTATTGCGAATTCACAATCAATACATTCAAAAAATAGTTTGCTTTAATATTGTAAAAATACATTGATTGTTGATTGATATTTGATGATCAAATTATATGATAGTTCTTTATCATATTGTTTCAAAAAAATGGAAAGTTTGTATTGTGTACATATTGTATCAATACAGAATATTTATGCAACTATAGAAATAAAGAAATATCATATAATTAAGAAATAGTTTACTAACTTTGTCCAAAATGTAGATAATAACAAGTAATAAATACTAAAATTCGCTTATATGAAATTCCAATGGGAGCAAAAGCAAAGCTTTAAAATACACTAGATGTATTACAATAGCCCTGAAATATTTCACCCCTTTAATTTTGAACTATTTACATTATGCGAAGGAAATTTAAAATTAAAATTTATTATATAGTGGAACATTCAATAAATATTTTAGTGTTTTAGTTTAAATGTATTGTCTTAACATTTTATAATCATTTGAAATAAGTAATTATTACTTTGAATTAAAGAGCATTGTCACTCACATCGAATTTTTATACGAAATATTTCAGACTTAATTTAAACTGATATTTCGTTAGAGATTTTTCGTCTGAGAAATGTAATATTGATATTTCAGATATTTCTCGTGGTAAGATTACATATAGTTGAGAATTGAAGAGCTTGGTGTAATTAGGTAATTTTATTCTTCTTTCTGTAAGAAAATTACCATATCATTATTTGCGATTCTATATTTAAAATGTTTTACAAGTCTCTTGTAAACATTTTAAAGGAGAATGAGTATTTAAATTTAAATTCAGGATTTAAAACTTACTGTTCAATCTCTATATAAAAACTATAATTCATTAATTCAGGTCAAGTTTCGAAATTTTATATCGTACTATTTTAACTTCACAATTTTCATGAATTGAGATGTTGCAAACCAATAGTATTTCTTGCATCATCATTCGAAATAATGGAAGCGAAGTTTTAATGGTTTTGCTTGTGTAGTGCTTTTTTAGTAAAAATGCATGAATAAGAAATAAGTTTGTTGTTTAAAACATACCCACGTAAACATGTAACACATTTTAATGAATAATGCCATTTATAAAATTTCAGTATTTTTTCATAATATTGTTATTTTAAATTGTCATTTAAACATCAACAAATTTAAAATCTGTAACCTAAACCAAGTTCTCTTCAAAACTAAAGTATAAAAAAGTAATTAGAAATCAAACCTTATTTTCAGTTTCTGTATGTTGAAATTATTTTTTTTATATCTGTCTTCTTATATATGCCATATACATTCTTTTACCTATGCATTTTTATTAAGGTGCTTTATATGAAACTTTTTACCGTAAATTAAAAAACACTGCCTTTTAAACTCCCCTTTATTCATAGTTATTAATAGTTGTATTTTAATCTTTTATTTCAAACCAGTTGGCACATTTCCTTCTATCGATTATTGGATATTTTATAATCAGTTGTTAACAAACATTCTCTAAAGAATTGTTTGTTAAATAAAGTCTGGCTTATCATTTTATGAGAACTGTAAAATATAGTATCAAAAGTTTAATTATTTTCAATATTTATTTGCATTGTGAAGAAAACATATATCATCTATAATTAAATAATTTCTTCATGAAGATAGCAATGACATCTCTCAGACTCGCAACTTTTTTGAAAAAGAAAGAAATAACTTCTGTCTTTTGGATAAAAGCATAATTTAGTTGTAAATTTCTATTATATTTGTTCCCCAGATAAATGTTCTTTTACACAGCGCATTTAAAAGCACGTAAATGAGAATTCTCCTTATCGTTTGGTTCATTTTTATATTAACCATTAAAAGAAAAGGGATTTTGACTCGAAAATTTAAAATAAGTTGTTATGAAATTACATGGTAAATAAAATGTTATGAAAAAACATGAAAATACATGGTATTCAATAACAGGTAGCTTAATATAACTCGACATCAGTGTTATCCATAGAGTAATTGTAAAAGATGCATCTAAAACAAAAAAATTATATATGCTTAAGTTAATATATAAAATTATGCAAGTATTAATTGATTAATATAAAGTTGGTTATAGTTAAATAAGCACATTCATTATAATTTAATTCAGTTACTAGTTGTTTGCTATTGTATTTGTATTTAATAGTTCAGTAAAAAGATGACTATACATACTAACGGATGTAGGTCTACTTAATTTGTTTGTAACAAATTGATTATTTGTATACCTTTATTGCGCATATAAAAATAATTTATTTTATAATTAACTTTAAAACTTTAATATTAATACATAACTATATATTTAACCTGAATTACTAATTCACTGCAAATATTTGAATAGAAATAATCAAAAATTTTTCATTTTCTGTATATCAGTTAGTGGTTAAATTAACATATTTATGGAAAGCTGTCAGAAACTTTATGGATTATTATATATCCATATTCTTCTTTTTAATGTTGACTACATAATATCCAAAATAATAATAAAAAAATTGCAAAACATTTTTATAATTTAACTATACACATAAGTTTGTGATGTTTTTATACACCTGTTAATCTTTTGTAAATTGTGAAGTTAGACACAACTTGGAATTCTAAATGTTTATAGGCGCGATCGATTCTTAATGATATGTACAAAAATTTTTGAATGACCTTAATTTACAGGAACAAGTTCATGGCACGAAGCATGTATTCTGGAAGAATTTTACTTGCCTATTTTAATATTCACCTTTGAATACAAGTTAATCCATTTTACTTTTGTCAGCTTTCCTTATATATAAATCTTTGTTTTTCAACCAAAGATCTCTTTTTTCTTTCATGTTCTTCTTCCCTAGCTATTTCAAGAATTCTTTTTCTTTCCGCTGCATTATGTTCTATTTCTTCTCTGAATCTTTTTGGAATAATAAATCTTATTCTTTCTTTTCTCACACGCCTAAATGGAGGAGGACGTCGTGGTGGTGGTGGTGCCCTAGTTGTAGGACGTGTAGTTGTAGTAGGTGGTTTGGAAGTCATTGGCTTAGTCGTTTGAGTGTGAGTAGCTAGATTTTCCATTTTAATTGTGGGACTATTCGATGAAAAAGTCGTTACTTGTACATTTGGTTGAGTTTTTTGATATTCATGGTCTTGAGAAGTTCTTTGAGGTTGTCCTTGATTTCGATAAGTTCCTTGGTTTGGGCGAGGTTTTTGAAGCGACGTACTTTGATGCTGAATAGGTGGTCTGTACATTTGAGGATGAAATGTTGGCACTTTGATCAAAGAAGGCAAATTCCTGAAAATGCTGCTTAAAATACCACTAATGGGAGTAGTAGCAATTTTAAAAGGCAATGAACTAGATTTTGTGAAAGGCAATCTTCTAGGAAGAGGAAGAGGTTTCTGAAAGCGTAATATTCTGTGATAACGCTGATTATTATTGCTTAGAGCCAGTCTAGTATTGGACACTCTTCTGCGGTAAGAATATTGAGAATTTCGGTTTCTATTTTGTCTTCTATTCGGAAGAGGAAATTTAGGAAATCGTCTATTGGGGCGAAGAAATGAAAACCTTTGTGATGAGCTCCGGATTGGAACTGGTCTCCTAATATTATAGTTGTAAGCTGATTTAGGAATATTATTTGGTTTCGGAAAAGATCGAGCTGGAGTGGAACTTTTAAAATTAATATTAGGAATGATCTGGGATTTCTGGATTGGTGACCTTGCCGTTGGAAAAGGAGAAAATGCAGCTTGATTAAAAAATGTACGAACAAAAGGAATCGAAGTTGTGAAATGTGTATTAGGCATAAAATAGGGTCGCCAAGATTTAGTAAACTGGGGAAAAATAGGTTGCCTAGTTGGTGAAATATATGGTTGTGAACATATTACGTAGTCTTCAGCCCGGACCATAACGTATTTGGTTGGCACGTTATGAGTAACACGATAATTAGCAAAGTTTGATCTCGAAACACCAATACTTCGAATATATTGTGGAATATGAACTACTTGTGGGGATATTGGTGCTAATGTTACCAATTGATGTGTTTTGTTGTAAATTTTACAATATTTTATTTTATATCCGTTCGGAGGTTTAAAGTTTGTTTGGGCATTTCGTGCCGAAATTGGTGCTATATTAAGATTATGTGCTTGATTATTATTATAATTTTGAGCATTATTTGACCGAATCAAAGAAGAATGAGTATCTGTAAATGGTAATTTTTGATTAATCGAGCTTGATGACTGCTTTATATTAGTTCCTTGATTATTTCTGTGTTCTATATTTGAAGGTCTTAAGGCTGATTGTATAGATTTAATTCCAAAATTTCTTCCCCCGGCGTTTGCTCCACTGATTTGTAATTCTTGAGGATGTTCTCTCATATAAGTTGATATACTTCCAATCCTATCATTTCTTTGTTGCAGTAATCCAGATTGTCTAGCTCGTATTTGTGATGGAATTCCTCCTTTCGCGTTTATTCTTGGTATTCCCAAATTTTGAAAAGTTCGTCGATTTTGAATTAATGTACCTGATCGAAAGTTTATTCTTTTGGCTCCTATATTGGTTAATCTGGACTTGACTTGAATTGAGCGCCCTCTAGCTGGTGGGCTTTGAAATCCTACTGGATGCCTTACAGTGCCAGAATAACTTCCGCTCCCAAGAGCTGGACTTGCTCTGCGATTAGTTGAAATTCCACTATTGGTGAACCATTGATAACTAAATGAATCAGAATGAACTGTGACAGAGGAAAACAAAATTATGGCCTAAAAATATAAAAAGAAAATCAAAGAATATTAGTTACAACTTTTTTAATATTTAAGCAAATCTCACTCAATAACGAAAGTTTTTGAATTTATACAAAAGAAAGCACAGAGAGATAATTTAGTTCACATATTATCTATTATATCAAATAAAAAACGTATGAATATAAAATTTTAAAGTTACAATGTAAACATAATATAAAAAGGATTACTGTATTTAATTTATTTATTATTTAAATTTTTTAGAAATATATTTTTAATGTATTTAATATACAAATGGTTCTGAAAAACACAGTTACAGAAACATTTTTTAGTTATTAAAAATAATTTTTTCTCTATTAAATCAAAAAACACTCTAACCTTTGAAATAATTTTAATTGTTCATTTTCTCTTGTAAGAACATAGCACATCTAGCAATATTAAATTTCACAAAAACCCATTAGTTATTAATAAACACAATTATTATGAAAAATACTCACACACACATTATTATACAAAAACTCATTGTTTAGAAAATAAGAAAAAGAAAAAAAATTGAAAGCTAGAAACCAGCTCATTTGCAATTTCGAAAGCAAAATTATGGTAGTGTTCTAAGTACAGGGTTAGCAAGAAATAAGTTTCCCACTTCAGAGGGCTGTAGAATACGTTCTACTCGTCCAAATGAGATAAAATTTGAACTACAGATAATTCAAATGATGCGCTTGACATTTATTAAAAAATAGTACAAAATTTCACCGATAGATGGCGCTGTAATACACATAAAAACATTTGATATGCTTTATAAATGTTAAAAAATAATAATGAAAAAGTAGCGTTACAACTCTTCAACATGTCCATCTTCATTTGGCATTCATTTGGAAGGGCAATGTCTACCGTAAAAGGCCAGCATGTGTACCAGATCTGAAGGACAGCATTAGGCGCCATATCCTTGATATTCCGACAGACTCACACTGGTCTGCTGTCGAAAATATGGTTCTTCGATTAGAGCACATTGTTGAAAATGCTTATGAAAATGATTTGTTCATGTAAATACGTACATATAACCCATATGCAAATTCATTGCATTAAATCATAATATATGAAGATCATAATCAAATAATGAAAATATATATTAAGTTAGAGAGAATGAACTATTTTTTTGGACTTAGTGCAACATAGAATGATTTTGTCAAAAGTAGAATGATTTACTTTTGAATAAATTGTTCCTGTTGCTCTGCAGCTCTATGTATTAATGGAGATCACGTAAAAGCAAGGAAATGTGGTATTATTGGATTCAAAGCTCTTAGTGCTTCTTTCACTAATTACTGAAAACATAAAACACGTTGTTTGCATGGATTTACATATCAAATTGTAACCGATGTTAGGAACTTCAAATCAAGAAATGGGATCGTATTGACAGTAATCAGTAGTACCACAAACAATTGAAAAACATTTATGGTAGAATAGAATGCAAGAAGCTAAAATCTTAGATTTTACTATCTTTGAAACTGCTTCACAAACAAGAGTGACTCCAGCGGCATGATGAAAGACCAATTTTGAGTTAGAATAGGTGTCACTATCTTTCCAGATGAACTCCGATTCTATAGTTCTATAGGCAACATCATGATGACATAGTGTTTTATTATTGATATTACGGAAAATTAGTATGCACTGACGTTATCCGCTGTCATATTGAACCATCATTTCACTTATATATATATATATATATATATATATATATATATATATATATATATATATATATATATATATATATAGATAGATAGATAGATAGATAGATAGATATATGGTTTCATTAATAACATGTTTCGATTACCTCTTACTTTCACTACCAATAATGAACAGTTGCTCATATAATAAGGCTTGTGATTCTTCCTCATATTAGGGTCGCAGAAGTGCTAAATTTCAGCAAGACTGTGCACATACGCATGTTGTATTTACTGTTTGTATTAAAATTAAGCCCATTTTATGCAGTATGTTATCAAATTGAATTAATTTCACAGTTTGTATCAAAATAATTGCTTTTAAATCATTTTTCTATAAATGCACGAATTTTCAATATGATTATTTTTATCAATTCCTATACCTTGAAATCAGCATTCTTCACTTTGAAATCACACTATAACGATGGATTATAAAACCACGAAATTTATTAGAAGAAATAAAATTATACAATACAAAATTCAGTCAAAATCAATTTTGAATAATAGTGCACCATAAGTATTAAAAACCATTAATGAATAGGTAAAAGACAAAAGCGATAAACGATAAGTGAAAGTAATTTCCCAAAAAATAAATATTACACAACTGAGAGCGAATAAAAAGAAATTCGATGTAATATTATCAAATAACTCACAAGAACTATTTATGAATGGAATTCAGACAACAAAGATTACCAATCCTCTAAAACTTCGAAACATCTGTTTAGTCTACCAATTCATAACCAGTCATTACATATTGGAAGCTTTTAGAAACATTAAAATTTCGGGAAAACACTAGAACTTTGGTGATGAAATCAGTAAGTAGAATCAATATATTTTCAGAAATTGAATTGATTTTATATTTAAATTGATATGTTAAACCATTATTTTAATATTAATAACTTTTATATATAATAGTATTAAAAAAATAATTGACAGAATTTTCGTACGAGAAGAAAAAAAAATTCAACTTTTTATTGGAATCATTTTTTATAATTTGAATGTTTTGGTTATGATGATTTTTCTCATTGTTTAATTTGAATAGCTTTAAAAATTTCGAAAGTTATTCTTTTATTGTAACAGTTTATTAAATTTCATCCATAAATTTCGAGAATATTTTCATTGTTTCAATCACATGATTATAAATTGATATTTTATGTAACGAAAATAAGAATGATGAGTCATTATTTTTTTTATTTCAACTTTTCTATTTTTTTAATTACAAAGGCTAAATTAAATTAGAAAATAATTTTTGCTTAAAGAACTGAAAGTAATAATTTAAACGCAAGTAATTTTTAGTAACCAAAAATATGAATGGTATTAAACCTATATTTTATAATTCATATAACTTTGATTTAAATACCAACAATAACATTTTATAGCAGTTTATTTTATTACTTTAGTTTAACATTTCAGTGTATAATAGAATTAATCATTGATAACTTATAATTTTATTATTTTGATATTAATTTTTTATTATTGCACTTTTTTATGCTTACTATTTTATTTATTACTTTATTGAAATAAAATAAGTTCAGTTTTGGATAATAATTTAAAAAAATGTATAATTAATTGAATTTAATATTTTTAAAATTATTACATTTAAAATTAAGCTTTTTCTAGTGTTTTATTTACATTTCTAACATACTACATTTTTTAAAACAATAGATACTCGTGTTTATGAACTAGTAGGGACTGGTAAAACAGTTTGTAAATTAAAAAATAATAATGTGAGTATTCGATTATTGAGATTTGATTTCTTTTACCGAACTACGCATTCTTTACAAACAAAATACAATTAGAAAGAATAATTTAAACGCATTATAAGAGACAAAAGGAAATAAAATAAATACTTTCATTTTATATTGATCCCACTTCACACAATTTTCTAAAGCTCATATCGTGTCTGGCCTTAAATGTACGGAGCCAACCGCCTGATACTTTGAAATCTTTTATGTTCAGCTTCATATCAACGCAGTTGGATTTCTCTTGAATGACATTACCATCAACAGGAATGTTCTTTTATCTCATTTTTTTCAGCCAAGCACGCAAAAATTTTTCCTGTTTAAAATGTTTTGCCTGTTTTCAATATTTTTGAGAGCAGCTGTTTTACTGGTACAGTTTCCTTTTCCAATGATTTATATTTTTTCGAGTTTTTAAAATTATCGAGTAGTTGTTCTTTGGAATTCCATATATTTTTTTCAATTTTATCGTATTTTATATTTTTTCTTCTTTTAGAATTTTTCTTTTTATTTCAACTGATAAATAAACAAGTTTGTTTCTTCTACTATGGTAAATCCTCAACGAAAGTGGCTCCCTCTCGACAAACGAAACTTCATAAATTAATTGTTTACATGAAACGAAACAACAGCAGAACAAGATTCATTCTAATGATTAATTCGATCTATAGAGAATTTTAAAATAAAATAATAAACTAAAATATTATATGAAATAAACCATTAAAATTTATTATTATTAAGACACAATTAATTTTAAATATATTCAATTGCTTCGATAACTTTTAGTAATTATCATAATAACTAATTTATAAAAGTGATTTCTAAAAACGATAATTTTATCATTTTTAATATTTCTCTTAATTATTTAATCAGAATTTTCTAAAATTTAAAAAATTATTTTGACAAATAAAGTTTATGTTAGGAATATAGCTGCTCTTTTATACAATTTAAACTCTATTGACGAAACTGGTATAATACATCATCATTCATAAATAAAGATATGATGATAAAAATTAATTTATAATATTATTTTAGTTTCAAATATTAGCTAATAAAAAATTAAATTTTAATAAAAATATGTAAAGTGAATCTTATATTTTAAATATTTAAAAGTATCACCTTAGTAAATAATAATTTATCAAATTATTTCAGTTTTATACTGTGGCAAAACTGTTCTTTGATGAGATTTTTAAATCGGGTACGGATTCAATCATAATTCGGACTCAAAATTGAAAAAACCTAAGGTTTTGCTTCGATTGAATTTTGTTGGGTTAGTTGGTTTTAGTTGAATTGAATTAGTTCTTCAGTTAAAATCAGTTCTTATGAATCTGAAACAAGTATACAGATAAACAATATCAAACTTGATTAACCCATTGCATCTATTATCATTGTATGCTGCATGTATTTGTTTGCTTAAAAATTTATTTCATTTTAAGTAGCATAAAAACTAACAGATTTTATTAATTATTGAAATTCAAAATAAATTAAAGCAATTAAATATTTAATTTATATAATAAAATCACTTTTTTCAATTAGTATTAGTAATACGTTGATCAATAAAACAGGGATTTTTCCAAAAATATAAATTATAATTCTCAATTTAAAAGATTTTTAAAACATGATTTTAATAAAATTATTTTCAAATAAATGTGAAATGAAAATAAAATCGCTGGAGAAAAAATCTATAAAACATTAAAAATACAAACATATATCATATCAAGAAAAATTTTAGTGATTTTTAAAATGAAATTAAATTATATAAAACGAGTCATTCTCTTATTTTTTTTAAAAAAAGTATGCTTTTATAAATAATATTTGACATATTTACAAAAACATGCAAGACTTAATATCCTTACCAGTTGCGTTCAAAATTACAAATCAAAAATGAATCTTATATATTAACTAAATAAATCAATAAAAATTACAATTATTAATTTTGATTAAATTAGATATTCATACTGTTGGTGTATCTATAAAAATAAATATTGTGATAAATATTGGCTTTTTAAATGCCACTACTAATTTATTCTAATTAACAGAACTACTTAATTAAATGGAAAATGATATAATTAATCAACTTGATATTAAAATATGTAAAATAACTGTATATTTTAACTAGATTTAATATTTCTGAACCAATGCATTAATCTCAGTTGTGATCACTTTATAATACAATGATGAAATACTGGCTTATGAAAACTAAACTAGAAAATTTATAAAATATTTTGGCCAATATTTCCAAAATTTAGGTCGCGACTGTTACTTGATCCTAGATTTTCGCTTTATTTTGTTGTTTATTAGATTAACCTGTATTGCGTCATAGGAGTCTATATAGACAGATTCCTATGACGCAATCCAGATTAATGTGATAAACAACAAAACCAAAGCGATTTCATTCATTCATCTATCGAGCTCACAATTGTATTGGAATTGGTCGTGTTTACAGTGAAGTTTATTCAATAGAATGCAGTGAGAAATGTTGTTTACAATACCAATTTTAGAAAGTAGACAAATATATTCCGAAAATTTGCTGAGGTATCCAATTATAGCTGTTAATGCTTCAAAATACAATTTAAATATCTTATCATGTTATAATTGGAATGAAATTTACGCTTTGGAAAAGCAATTCTATATATCCTGGCAAGAAACTTATTGCAAATAATCAGCATTAAACTTAACAACTGATTTATTTAAGAAGATTAACATCGAATTTAAAATTTTGTCATTTATTACATGATAAATGAAAAGTACCTTGAAATTTATGAGTTTTGTCATTAATTATGAGATAACTATACGTTTTAATAAATGCTAAGATTTATTAATGAAAAAACTTTTAAATAATCATGAATTTGGTAAATTAAAGGGAGTTATACATTTAGTTAATTGTAATAAAGTTGCAAATAATCGATTATTCGTGTATAATTTATTTTTTTTAGAAACAAAAGAAATCTATAATAAATTTTGTCCAAAATATGTATCGAATAAGTTTTATTTTTAAAGAGTGAATATTATTAAAATGTCTGGATAATTTCTGGATATTGCAGTTAAAATAATGTTATGATTTTAAAATAATTAGAATACTTCTTAAAATAAGCGCTTCTGTCTATCATATTCTTATTTGTTAATTTATGTTAAGTAAATTAAACTTTTGAAGGCTAATATAATTTCACATAATAAAAAGGGAACAGTAGTTTAAAAAATATAATGTGAAAATATGGATAAATTTATTCCATTTATATATAAATAAAATATATTTATTTCGTGTTATGTTTTATTTCTTTTTTTAACACTTAAATTTGCCTCACTATCTATTTAATTAATAATAAGTAGTTAAGAATGATAATTTTGTAATAAATGTCATTTATAAATTATTCTTAATTTTGTAATAGATTCCTTACGGTGGTTTGTTGGGGCTAGTTTTGTTTTGCCAATCGTATCACTTATTGAGTGTAGGACAAAATATTCCACCAGAGACATCGCCATTAGCTTTTTATAGAAGAACTCTCATCACCCAAGATCGAGAAACTATAGGTTCCTTAGGTATGATTATTACATTTCCTTTTCCATTTGATTTAAATTTAATTTAATTGCACAATAGACATTTAATATCACCCAAACTACAAATTACAAATTTAATTATAAAACACAAAATTCACTTAATTGACAATAACTCAATAGTAATTTAACCAAAATAGCATATTTTTTTATTTTACGAAAACGAAATATGGTTTGCTTTTTTAATAAAAAAAAGTGCAAATATCGACATTTATTAAAATTCCTAATTGTAATAAAATTAAAGTCGAAATCTACTTTTTGTCTTCAAATAAAAAGTATCTATCATCCAGGTATTAACATTTCGAACTTCAAATATTTCATAATACTTATTTCATATTAGATTGATAGTTTAAGTTGCACGCAATTAGCTAACTAAAGTTTGGAGAGTAAAATAAAAACCACATACTTTTAATCTCCATGTTACCAAATATAACTTTGTGATTTAATTAGAAAAAGGGAAAATGTCGATACATTTTTATCACTTTTATAATGATCTATCATTATTAACGTGAGGGTTTTTTGGTTGATGTCAACAGGAGTCTTATACTATGAAATACACTCCAACATGTTTGAAAATATAAATAAATTTTTAAGTTTAAATAAATGTATCTTTAAATTAAAATTTTTAAATATAAATAATTGTACATGTGCCTTTGTTTTAAATTCTGTTAGGAAGTTACTTTGTACACCGTATGTCAATTTGGAAGATTTTAACTAAATAAATTAAGAAGAATATATCTGATATATATTCCATTTATGATTTTTATTCGAGTTCACTGATTCTTACGATTTCGTCTTCATTACTTACATCAAGAAAAGAATTTTCATAACTTTTCTTCCATACCCATGTGGATATTGCCATTGTATGTGGTTGTGACATTTTGTGAAAGTATTTTTATAATTAAAAATTATCTTTCGATAAATCTTTAAGTATTTGTTGGTAGATTAAATCCACAAAAGGAGGTTTGCATTAAGGGATGCTCAATCTTAAACTCACTGACAAATCAAGCTTTCACATCAGTCCAAATGAGTTCGAAATATATCCTGTCTTCCATTCAGGCGAGTAACCTATACGCGTCTAACAATATATTTAAAAGAATAAATTATACAAAAATCCCAAAAAAATACATGCAATTTTCGAAATATATCATAGATTATTTATTGCTAGACAAACTTTTTTAAACTTTCCCATATCAAGTCATCAACTCTTTAAAGTTCTGCTCAGAGCAAAAACATCACATGATTTATGGATCGATTTCATCTTAAGGCAACGGAAAGAAGGTTAATAACAACAGAAAACTTGATTAAAATGTTAAAATAATTTGTTGTTCTGTGCAAGATTTCATCTATTAATTTTTTTTCACATTCGTACATTTATTCAGGTTTTGGAAAGCTATGTCCAAAGTGTTATAATGATCTGAGGATGACTATAAATTGAATTTGCGTATGTGATTATATTACTGCTGATATCACAAATTAATCTGAAATAGAATTTATTTAAATTTGGTATATGAATTTATTGAATATAAGAAATGAGTAAAATATATTTTCGAATAACCACCGATTTGGTTTGGGAAACTTTATTTAATAAGGAGAACCATTGATTGAAAGAAATAAATCAATGGTAACAGGAAGAAGAAAATAATTCAGATATAAGGCTTAGATCATATTTTGTTGTGAGAATTGCTTACATATCATTGATAAAGGCTATTTTATATAAGTATATAGTTTCTTTTTCTTGATTTATTTATCATTAGATTAATTAAGTATATGTAACATTATTCATCAATATAAGTCAGCTTTAACCAATTATTCTTAAGAGCTCAAGAATATAATCAAATATGATATTATTGATAACTCTAAAAAACTATGATAAAAATACAACCTTCTATAATGAAAATTATATTATTTTATTTTTAAAAAGTTAAAATATATTTAAAATTGATAAATACGTTTCAAAACTTCATTAAATCAATGATTTTAACTTTTAGGTGGCGCTCCAGTTGGTTTATATCGACGACGATTTCCATACCAACACTCATTAAATCCTTCACCCAAAGTCACTCCAGAGAAACAGTGGAAGCAATTAAAAGAACCAGATCACATACCAAAATCATCTTCCGTTTCATTTACAGAAAGCATTGGAAATTCTCAAAATATTAGTATTGTAAAGAAAAGAACTCGCAATTCCAGAAAAAGAGTAACACGATTACGAATTGCAAAAATCATCAAGGATTTATTAAAAGCTAAAAGCAAAAAGAAATTAAAATCAAAACTTGTAAGTTTTGGCCTAGGAATCAGTTTAGGTACTATTCTTGGTTCTAATCTTCCAAAAGAGTTACTAGCAGGCAAATAAAAGAAGATAGATAGTATAAAACCTTTTTACTTTCTCTCAATAATACATCTTTTAGAACATATGGAATGAAAAACTATAATAGCATTTTTAAGGTTGTAAGTTCAAAATATTTTATTCTTTTATTTAAAAGATTACATAAACTTTTGAAATATATAAATAAAACCCATTATTTGAAAAACTTAATTTTTTTATATTACACCAACAATTTTAAGGCTAGTTTTTAAGAAAAATATTAAATATTGAATAAGGAATTTAAGCTCAATTTTACCACAATATAATTCCAAGCACAAATGATATTCATTTTCATGATCATCTTGGACATTGTTTCTTTATAACTGCATATTTCATGATGAAGTCATTCAAAAATACTATTCTAAAATGTTTGTTAACAGGACCTATGCGGAAAAATAATCAAATTTTATTATAAAGGTATGACATAATTTCATTATAAAGTTATAGCATAATTTTAATACATAAGATGACAATATCATTTACAAAGAGTAAAATTAAAAAGAAAATTTATTCCAAAAATTTAAAAAAATTAAGTATATAAATATATTAATAATTATATAATATCATATAAATTAAATTTATATATATATATATATATATATATATATATATATATATATATGTATGTATATATAAATGAAGTTGAAGCAGATATTTATTAAATTACTACATTTTTGGATGCAATTTTAATGCTTTATGTAAAAAAGGAAATTTAACTTTTTTTTGTGTTTTACACGTCTTAAGAACACGTTTCAAATTTTATTTCAATTAAATGTTCCTTCCCTTAATGTTTTCTGTTACCCCTTAATGCTTCTCAATTATTTTATATTTAGGAAAAATAAAATAAAATAATTAAAATTAAAATAATACGTAGAATATTTTGACATAAAATAGAAATATCAATCAAAACACAGAAAAATATCGAATTAATGTCAAAAATGCGTATATTTAAGGAAATCGTAAATGTTTTTATTTTCTAGGGAAATGCTGTCATTGAAAAAGTCTATCTTCTTATAACATTATCTTAAGATTATTAAAATCCACATAATGCATTTAGATAAAGAATACGTCAATTAAAATTTTACCATTAAATACTGAATAAAACTAAGCTCTTGAAGTCAAATTAGTAATGTATGTAAGTTGTTTGAAATAAAAAAATTACAATTATAATAAACAATAAACATTTAACCAAGCATTTTATATAACATGCGAAATACATTTTGTCTAGGTGGAAAGCCAAAGCAATTGCATGATTATTCCTTACGTTAAATAGTTTTAAAAATTAATCGAGATATTGTTTATATATTTTCAATATATTATTTATGTATGTACCGTAAAATGTATGTAATTTGTTGGTGTCATTGTGAAACTGTCTAGTGAATATTATTAAACCTTATGTATTGTATATTTATATAATATTTTCGATTTTTATATGTTACCATATTTGTCTTTATATATAAACTTATGTAAAAAAATGTAAAAAGAGTAAAATTCAATACAAATTGATATTCTTTAATGTATAAACTGCGCCTCTACTAAGAAAAGAAAACTTTAATGACTAACAAAATATTCTTTCGCTTAAAAAATATATTGCATAAAATATTGTAAAACTAAAAATTACCGTAAAAAACATGGGCATTAAAAGAAAATTTAGTGAATTTATATTTATTAACTATGCATTCTCACGCTGTGAATCAAACTCTAATTGGGGTAGTGACACTTGAAACAAGGGTCATGTAAAATTTTAGTAAGCTTGATAACTCTTTAAATTACAATCATTTTACGATGATCGAAATTTTTCCAGGATGTACCTGAATAGATAAAGACAATATTGACAAATAAAAAACAAAAACGTTTCGTAGCATTTTGTTTAATAAAAAGTTCATTTTACTTGCTTTTCACATGTTAGAACATCAAAGGCCTGCACATGCAAGATCCGAGTGCTTTGGTAACACAACATTTGATGCCATCTTTGATTAAAGTTATCCCATTCAGCCATTTTATTAGTGTCGGGTCAACCCTTTTATGCAAATCACACGTTTCAGAGCCTTTCTCACTCCGACTAAATGAGATTAAACGGTACTATTATCTTGATAAAACAAACAGTCTGTCTCTTTTACCATCGATGTTTAATTCATTTCATTAGCAAGAGTATAACTTTTATAAGTTACAATTATTGTCAACTGTAAAAAAGCCTCCAAGATTTCTCAACAATAATTATTGTCAAATATTTTTAAGAATTACGATCAAGTAGTTAAATTTAAAGGAACGAGACAAGAACCCTGAAATCAATGCAGTTTAAATAACAAAAAAGGTATTCAAACTGTGCTTATTTTCATTGTTTATCGTTTTTTTTGTTCTGAAATATGACGAATCATATTTGGAAATAAGTTTTTATTCTTATAATTATAAAATGAAATTGAAAAGTTGTTAAGCTAAATTAGTAACGAAGCTTTGGCTATAAAAGGAGTGTAACTTACTAAATTAAAAGCGTTATTTTCGTACAAATTATATTTCCCACAGCAGAAACACAACGAACATATTCAATGCCTTTTGAAATCACCAAATATTTGACTTTGAAAACTTTGTTACTGTAAATGAAATGCATTTACTCTTGCATTATAAAGTATCTTATTTGACAATAAAAAATAAATAAAAACCTATTCAAAAATAATTCATGGCAAAAGTAAGTGGTTAAAATTCGTAAAATGCTATAGATCAACGATATTGTTCCGAAACGAATTTTATAAACTAATAAATATCATCATTATTAGCTAATAATTGTGCTCAAAATAATTCCCAAGTTTACAATTCATTATGTTGAATCAACTGATACTACCAACATAGTTCACAATTATTAGTATATGTTAAATATATTGAGGGATGAAGTATATTTATTTGGTTAACATACCAAAAGAAAAAGCACTTTTGTAAGAGCTAATGATTATAGAAAATTTCAATTGAAAATTTGGTTGATATTTGAAAAGACAGCGTAAGGTGATGGTTGGTGAAAGGAATGAATTTCTAGTCTAAGTTAAGGAAAAGGACAGTGAACATCTAGTATTTTTTTCAATGCATGACACATCAAGGTTCTCGGGTAGGCAAAAAGACATTATCGTAGTTGGGTGTTGTATTTTGAGATAGTAATAAAGTGGTATACGTTGTTAAAAACCACGCTCTAAACAGAAGCGTACTTTCAAATTTTTGTAAACATGTGCTGTAAATACTGGGAACTACATACAGAGTGGTGAGTTTAAAAAGATTATTAATTATAAAAAGCGGAATTTATTTCTATCTGAATAGAAATCAGATTTCGCGAGTTTATTTCATAATGGTTTGTAGCTACAAAAACGATGTTATTTGAATGACATATTTAAAAATCTAACTGAATTAGATTTTTAGCGTCAAGAAAAAATAGCAACATACTCATATTCAGATCAAAAATTAAGGCTTTTGTTAAAAGAAAATCACCATGTTGAGAACTAAGATGAAATGAAAGATGGATGGTGATTATCAAAAGTACTTGTCTTAACAAGTGAATACTTAATTGAAAATAATGAAACAAATGATCAAAAAGATGAGTTGTTATGTGTGACAGTTGAACTTTTTCTACTACTTGAGAAATACTGAAAAATATTTCCATTCAAATTTTAATGAACTATATAATGAATGAATATATTTAATGAATAAACGAACATGTACTGCGAACCTATTCCGAATTAATGTGAGAAATATTACTCATCTTTTATATTAAAATCAAAAGAAGATCTAGTGTAATTATCAAGTGATTCAAGTTTGAATAATGAATTTAAAATTCAGTAGAAAAATTTTAGCTAGGTGAGGCAGAAATATTACTGAAAATTTTTTAAATTCTCATAAACTGTATATTATTTTTCCTAAGATACATTTGGGTGTGTTGGCCTTTTTGTCTGTAACCACCATAAAATAAATTTGTCGACCCAATCTAAAGACATTGAAGAGATGCTTGGTCCTATGATGTCGATTACTTTGCAAGATTTGCGAGCATATTGAAAAATAAAACGGCCACGCCTCCCCTCCCGCCGTTTAATACTTAATTATTTCCTACGCGCAGTAAGTTAGCGGGTTTTCTTAGTAATGATTTTCCCAGCAGTTACACTTAATAGAAAAACTATAGTTAATTTTTCAATGTACCCAAATAAATGAATTTATTTCTATTATTATATTATATTTTTAAGCTTCCCCCTTATTTAAATTTTTTACGATGTTTAATGTCTTGAAACTTCAAATTAGAAATGACTTAAAATTGTGAGAGAAAATGAATTTCATTCCAATTTGTGGGGATCCAAAAAGACTTTCTTAAATATTATGGGGTCCCCTTAGAAAAAAGAGAAAGAAATCTTTAGCTAAAATGATACATCATTAACAGAAAAAAATTAGTTGCAGGTTTATTTAATATACCCTGAGTGTTTACTTTTTTGAGTACATTAATATTAATGAAGACTAAACTGCTAAAGCAAATGGTTGATCTTATTATCAACTGCTTGTTATTTCTGCATTTTTTATAAACTTTATATCACCATTCTCCACTTCATGAAGTTAAAAATTGTTATAATTATGGTACTATATTCCATAGGTCAGAGTTGTTACAAGCATGCCCTCTTAGAATGAAATTCATAAAGTTAAAATAAATTGTAAAATCACTATATTTTGATGTATTGTCTTTCAAAAAAATAAGAAATAAAATTGGAGTATCGAAATATTGATCAAAATGAAATCATTAATGAAATAATTTGTTATTGATGAATTAATATAAAAATAATAACAATTTGATCATAAAAATATTATTTTTATCTTTTATTTATTTGAAACTATTTTGATCATAGATCACAATATAATCTTTTCTTATGGTCTTAATTTTTGAACACGCTGGTTGTATGAATGAAAAATCTATCTAAATGTAACTAAATGAATATTTCTTATTTGAACGATATTATTTGTAAAGATTCTCAACGGCAAGTTAGAAACTATTCTCATTTAGAAGCTATGAAAAATTGATCATTACAAGGCTCTATGACATTTTCATTTCAATTAAAAAATTTACAATTAAAAAAACACATAAGACCAATAAAAATATTAATTTTATTCACCTTTTCCAATATTGTTCTCCTATTTAAAGATTATATGCAGACTATGCGTCATGAGACATTATAGTCTCTATATAACATAGAACAGAGAAATGTAATCACTTGACGCAGAATTATTTCGATATTCAACAGTTTTCTGGATTGAAATTCTAAATTGAAGTTTATGCAATTTAGAAATGGGTTAGATGCACTTTTGATTGCCCACTATTAAGTTAAATAAGATTCTGTGTGTGTGTGAAAATGTGTTTCCTTAAGAAATGTTATAAATATGCTTATTAAAATCGTCTTTTATAAAAAATTATGGATAAATAATGAATAAAATATTTTCCCTATCATATAGCCAATTTTTAGTATTTACTGCTATAGTTAGGTTGTCAATTTTATATCAGAATTATATTCAGGTGCAGTAGTATCTAGTAGAAGCTATACGTATAGACCTACTAATTTAGTTCTGGTATTGCTCATGACTAATTAAATTGTTTTTCAAAGTTATTCCTCAAATATACATTTGATGATGAGATAGTAGATAGCTTGCTATATTTTTTAAGTGTTAAATAATAGCTGTTTGTTACATTTTAGACATTAATATAATCAAGCATGTATTATTTGTCTTGCGTTCTCTTCTAATTTATTACTCAACAAGAAGTTTAGAGTTAAACCTTAATTTATTCAAACAAATTTAACTTAATTTTTATTGGATATTTTAGGAGTATTTTAAACAGTGTTCGCGAAAGATCTGTACACCCAGCTATGTTCTGTGTATTACTTTTATTTTACTAAATTTCTACATTTGGACAAACTTTTCTTAATGTTACCCAAGAAAAACAAATATTAAGATTTCTTTAGTGATTTACTGTAAAATATATATTATCTAATGCTTTTTTAAATGCAAATTTATTTTAAATTTTGTTTCTTGGTTCAGTTTATCAACTTTGTAGTTAAACTGGAAGCAGAATAACTTCAGGTTATCATGAAAATGAAGAAAAAAAAGAAATTAAAATCGAACTATTATTTCAAGAAAAATTATGTAGATTGCATATGAAACGAAAATTTAAATCTTTATTTTTTATGAATAGGTCAAAAGGTAATAAAAAATTATTTTAAGTTTAACCTAAATAAGATTATTAAAATTAATAATTTGAAACTGTAATTCAATGCGTTTAATTCCTTCATATGATAAACTATTGAAATTTTAAAGTTTTCTTGTAGATTTATTATATAAATTTTGATCATAAATATTTTCAATTTCTTATTTTCCAGAAAAAATATTATTGATGACCTATCATAGCAATTTAATTTTGCAGGAAAAAATATTATATTACTCTTCTTTTATGAGTATTTTAGTTTAAATAATTAGTTTCCCAAGTAAATCATGATAGGATATTTATATTTCTACGTTAATTTTTATGTTATTAGTTATTAATTAATAATATCAGTGAACATAGAAATTTTTTTCCATATTATAGATTTAAACATAAAAATAAATGTTGAAATTCCAATACATTATTTTCACTTAAATTTTAAAAACTGTAAATTTTAATTTCGTATTTAGCAGCATGTATGATTTTTTAATTTAATTTTTTTCAACTTTTATCAAATAAATAGATATTATTAGAATTATTGTTGAGTTGAGATTCTTCGATAAAGTTACTTTCTGTAATAAGACAATGAGATAATTTATTTAAGCAGTGAAAATAATTTATAAATTTTAACAAATTGCTAATAATAAAATTTTAATTTGTATAAATTTTGACAATCTCTGTACGATTTATTATTATTTAAATTAACGAAACTTATATTTTTTGTGAACATAAATAGTTTGCAAAATGTGTTATATATGTATATATATACATACATATATATATATCCATAGAAACCATATTTATGTGATTTTAATTATCTTTTTCATTTCTTTTATTTATGAAAGTTAACTTTGTAGTACGTGTTTTATTGTATAAAAGCTATTACCAGTTTTAAGAATCGATTTATACAATTATTTTAACTCTACAAATGTATTAGAAATATTAAATGATTATCTATTTCACTAAAATGTAGATGTAGTACAATTAAAGTAATATGAATTATAACAGGAATATGTGTACTTAAAAATTTACACTGTAGTTTACTTGGGTTTATCTCGATTTTCTGATCAAATTATTCGATTAGTGCCGTGAAATATTTGATAACGTACAATCTATAAGCTTTTAATTTCAAATTTTATAGGAATGCTTCTGGAAGGAATGCTGTGCTACGATAACAGTTCTACTTCTGAAAACAAAATCATGGCATTCACATTTTAGATCAAATAAAGTAATGCATATTTTATTAAAATATAAAACAATGCAACCTAAAGCATAATTATCAACGGTAAAATGTAAATGGTATTTAAAGAAATTTTCCAGTGCAATCTTAATATTATGGATCTTAAATTACTATAGTATATATAGTAAATATATAACGATATTTAGTAAAGTATGTGCATTGAAATCAATCCATGAATCCATGGAATGTTTTGAACTTTATACAATTTGTATATTAGTAAATATTATACAGAAAATTAGAACTATAATGCAGAAAATTAGAATTACTACACATAAGATATCAGAAAAAGATATTATTGTTATAAAATTTTCAATATATATATATATATATATATATATATATATATATATATATATATATATATATATATATATATATATATATATATATATATATATATATATATATATATATATATATATATATATATATATATATGTATATGTATATATAAATGTAAAAATAAATGGAATGATGAAATATAAATGGAAGATTTCTAAATGTCATTTTAAATGCTAAAAATTTTAATTTTAAAGCAGCTATTTTATAATTAATAAATAAAAATTTATTTATAATTCGCTATTTTTAACTTTACTAATATCTACAATGATATAGTATCACATTATATAAATCATAAAAAGTATGGTAGAAATGAAATTATCCTGCATGTTTGATCATGTTCACACTCAAATATCTTCAATTCACATAATAAAATAAAATAAAAATGCATTACACTAGATGAAAGAAATTACCTTTGTAATAGTTTTCAGCTTTTACATTCAACTTCACTGTCTCAAGTATTGTATGTATTTAATTTTCAGATAACTCTAAGTTGTTATTGCTTGTGCAATAATATTGATATTTCACTCACTCTAGAATAAAAGTAAAATTTAAAAATATTATTAAAGATGAAATTAAAAAAAATAAGTAGCGATTTTTACCGTTTATTCATGCCTCATAAATCTACTATAAATTATGAAATGTATTATTCATAATAAATTCGAATAGTAAATAAATTAAATATTTTACATTTTCCAATGATGAAATTTCTTCTATACAGGCATTTTAATTTAAAAGGGAAGGAATCTAGTGATAAATTCTATTGTGATCAGCACATTTTCCATTCAATTACTTAAAAACAATTCTCCATTGTTGAGTAAATGCGAAATGCTTCCCCGGTTTAACATTCTCGAAGTATTTTATTTCGCTAATTGTCTACACCAGTTGTTTTTTACTTTTTTATTTTCAGGAATCAGTTAAAAATGTTTTATATAGCAGAGTAGCATCTGTTCTTCTTCAATTAATCTGCTAAATTTTGATGCAGAAAAATATGGTGAATAAAGTTTTTTAAGTAAATTATTAAGTCACTTTGTGTGAAAAATCCTCTTTTCATATTCAGAAATATTCTAATTTTAGAACATCTTTTAGAAAAACTATGTTGTTAAAAATGGTAAGTAGAAAATATGCTTTTTTGCGCGAGTGCATGGCTTTATACAAGTATAATTTAATTTGTACAATATTCCAATCATATTTTAGTACATCTGAATAATTTATTATTGATAAATAAAATCTTTTTTAAATGGTCATAGTTTGGTTCAGAACTATAGCAGAAAAGAGATAATTTGATATAGTTCTTTAAGATTTATTTATCCATTATAAAAATATTATACAATTACTATAGATAAATATTATACGAATCATTTTTAATATATCTGATATTTAAAAAGGAATTACTTAAAAAGTAAACTTTAGAACGCTTTCGAATGCTTGCATTTAACTGTAAATCGATATTTTTTTGAAAAGTTTATAAAATTAAAGTTTAAAAATATATAAATTTTCATGCATATATGCATAAATGCATACACATACATATGCATATACATAAATATACTTATGAACAATTTAATAGATTTTCCAATATTTTATTAACAATTTTTAATCTGTATCGATTAGATAAGATATCTAATTGTTAATTTAAAATGATTTAATAAGACGTCTTACGTATACTAGCTAATCATTATTTTTTCCAACTTCGATTCCGAATGAAGAAAGATACTTTTTTTGAAACACTTAAATATTATACTGTTTTTGTTCATTTATAGAAATGTACATGTTAAAACTTATGTAAAATTTTTAGTGTTAGAATCACAAGAATTTAATGCTTAGATATTTTTTTTTAAATATTTTATAATATATTTGAGAACACGCATATGTACTGTTAGCTCAAATCATAATCTATACAAAATCATAAATTATAATCATAACAAATGAAAGAAAAAATCACGCGAACTTGTAAAAATTCAATTATATTTAATTTTAGAACAGAATTATTTCGTGGATTTGTTATGTAACTAATATTTTTCTTAATATGATTGCGAATATAAAATTTAAATTATGCAAATCAAACATTAACTTGAGTTTCAGTTAACACAGTCTTGCCTTTCTTGCTTCAGGAAGTTTCTCCAATGTTCCCATTTTATAAAAAACTTCTGATTACTTTGGTCCAATTTTGTACTGTTTATTTTATCTAATTTTATCACAAATATTTATATTAGTAAATTTAAGGCTTAATTGAGCTAGTGTCTTCGTTTTTTATTTATCATGAACTTATGTTAATAGCCAGACATATATATTCAGATTTACCAAAAGGCAATATTTCTTAATATTATTACATGACTATCAGATACGATAAAATAATTTATCACACAAATGTCTTTATTACTCTATCCACACATTTGTGGAGGAACATTAGATGAATTATTTATCGTGCATTGATTTGATTAAAATCCAATCCATTATCCTCTAATAAAAAAGAGCGAAGAACTTACTAACTGAAGGACCCTAGACCACCACAAATATAATTTTAAATAATCAAAGTCATTATACAGTCTCTTAATTTAAACAAGAAATAGTTTTATATAAATATTTTTATAGCCACCAATAGATCAAAATCAAAAATATTTTAACTGAAATAAAATTTATCGTAATTTATTCATAACCATTAAAAAATTTTACTAAAATATTATAGACTATTTGCAAGATCTTAATCTATTAGTCAAATTCCTTAACTATTGCATTTTCAAATAACCTTTTTTTAATTATTTTTTAAAAATTATTATTAGTAGTAGCACGTGTAATATTATTTCAGAGGAAATGTCTTCAGATTTTTGCTATTTTCTCTGCTTTTCTGGTTGAACTGGAATGTGTACCATACACGCAACAACATTCTTCATCTCTTGGAGGAGCTACTGTAGGTTTTATATCAAGAGAAACAGCTAATGGAGAAAGAGAAGTCTATTCATCTCTTGGTAAGATGACAACTTAGGAGATTAGTTATCTATTCACACACACACTGTGAACATGAAGTCTATATATTGATCTTTTTACTACATTATATATATATCGAAAAATAAGAAATTGGTGAATTTGTATTTCATTCATATTTCACAAAATATTTTTGATTACAAATTAAATTATTTGTTAGAATATTTAAATGGGATTAAATTAAGAGTCATATTTCTTATGGAAAATTTAACTTCTAGAAGCCTATACCAGTTTCTATATTTCTGGAAAAGAATTAAACAGTTTATCTTATAATTTTATAGTTTAATGTTTAAATTAAAACAGCAGGGTTACTCAATTTTGAGAGATACTAGAAGCAACAGGGAATGAAAACATGAAAAATAATATTAAATATAATTTTCTTAATATTCCAACATATATTGTCTTGCAAATTTATGAGTTTAAAAAATAACCCAAATATTGAAATGCGCAAATTAATATTACATATAATCACAATTATGAAATTTATTGTTTTGATTGATTTCATTATCTAATCTAATTAAATAATTAGAAAATCATTTTATATTGTAAAAAGAAAAATATATTATATATAATTTACAATAAATCATATACAATTGCAGTAAAAATATTAATAGACTTTTTGATGGTAATAACTTCAATATATTTACGATTCTGAAATTATTTTATTATATATAACTATTTGAATAATTTTTATATAATTTCTTAAACATTTTTTATTAAGAAAAAGAGGTTAATTCAATAAGTATTATCTTTGAATGCTTTCTAAAAAATGCAGTAAAATAATAATCTAAAAAGAGGCAATATAAAAGTTTGTTAAATGATTTTGAATTTTAGACTCGTCATTTATACATTTATTAAATTTTTTTATATGCGCTATGCAATTTTCAATTAAATGTTAATGAAATTACACAATTTACATATTTCATATCAAACATTTCAGGAAATGCTCCGGTTGGGGTGTTCAAGAAGCAAAGATTTCCTGTACCGCAAAGGTACATTGTTCCCGTTTTAAGACCAGTATATTACCCTCAACCAGTCTATCGACCAATTTATCAACCAGTTTATCGACCTGTCTACCAACCGGTCTATCAACCAGTTTATAAACCAGGTTATCCTGCAGTAACCAAACCCTATTTGAAACCTAAGCCTAAGGTCGTGACAGGAGGAATCAGAGGCAGAAGTGGAGGTCTAGAAGGATTAGGAGTTGGAGGATTACTTGGAGGACTGGAATTAAACGGTTTATTAGGAGGTTTGATGGGCGGAGGTGGTCTACTTGGTTAACAATGAAATCCAAAACATCAAAAAAAGAGGTTTTATGCATTTTTGTATAAATGCTCACTTTTTATTTCTTTCTTTTTCTTCTTATTCATCATTTAAATGAAACATTATGAATCAAATATTTTTTATATTCTTAATAGAAGAAAGACATCTCTCATCGCATTATTGTAAATGCAAGTAAAATATTTAGTGGAACTTTTACGTGAAATATAAAAACAACAAATTACAATAAAAGAACTATAATCAATAAATGTCGGAGTGAATGTTTTTAGAATACAGATACAACACATCATGCAGAAATTATTATAAATTCCCAGTAGGGAGGAAAATGTTTCCGAAACAAAATTGTACCAGATATTTTACTAGACCATTATAGGAAAATTAAGTATATTCTAATTATTAATTTTGTTTGACCATACACATTGATTAAATAGCCTATTATTAAGTTGTAACGAGAAAGTTTCAAACTATCTGTTACTAGAGTGAATATTTCTTGGCAAAATTCATCTGATTTTGGTCCAAACATAAGCCTGTTGATCAAAGTAATTTTAACTAAAATGTTTTATGTTGGTAGATACTCATTTGATGTTACGATTTTCTTGCTGAGAAACGCTAACTCTAGGAATTCAGAAAAGTCTGATGAAAATATTTAGTTTAAAGGAGTTTTGACGTTGAATCTAGCATTGCATATTGAATAAATCATGCTCATGATATATGTTATTTTGTAACTATCGTCATACATTCAATTTTAACTAAATATATCAGTATCATTAATAAAAAATACTAAAGTATATTCATCAATAATACTATCAATTAGGAATATTATTTTTTACTGATTTGAAACTTGCATTGAAAATAAAAATTAATCACTTCACAGTTAAAAATAATAGGAATATAAATATTCATTCACATTGTAATAATTAGTACACTTTATATAAGCATTTATACATACATTTATATTTACATATTACCTATTGTTTTAAAATATAAAAGTATGCTATTATTTTTCTATCTTCTACTCAGAAATAAGTTTTTGGTGACAAAAATGTGAAATTATGAATTTTTAATATTTTTCAGGTAGGATCATGCCTTTCAAATGGTAACGTGCAATGTATAAAAATATTCATCAAGATCATCAAGACAGTAAAGAATTAAGAAATATTTTGAAAATTAAAATATATTTGGATAATTGTTTTTTGACTTATATTGTTTTCATCAACAATCATAAAAATTTTATAAAAAAAATAATGAAACGTAAATAAAATTGCTTTCAATAAAATGAGATTTTCACAGTCTTAAGCATTGATGTTACATCATTATAAGTGAAAATATGTTGGAAAGTTATAGCCTGAAAAATATTTATTAAAAAAATTAGTATGAGTGATTATTATTTTTGGAAGCCCGATGGCTTAGTGGTTGCGTTTCACGCTTGCAATGCACAAAGTTGGGCAAAGCTGACTCAGCTTTTCATTCCTTCAGTGGGTCTATGAACTAAGTACCAAGCATGTTTTGGAACTAAATACTGAGTTTTCTTCTGAGAAATATGTTAGACTGACCACCTAACTGGGACATATGCTTCGCACCTCAGGCCCCTTGGTCAGGTAAACAGATGAGGGCAATATAGGGTTGTTGTGTTTCTAATTTTTTTAGATCATTAGTTTAAAAACTAGCAAAATTTATATTACGTATTTTGTTGTTTACATTGATTAAAATGAGACTTTTTATTCCGTCAGACAATTCTACTGGTTTTTTTTAACATTGTAATACAAAATGATGAATATATTCTTGTTTCATTTTTTGAATGCTTAGAAAAAGGCACAGAAAATATTGTTAGCTCAATTCCTCTTAACATAAAAAAATTATTGAAAACATGATAAAATTGATTTGAAGTATTGACCTTTAATTTGTTTATTCACTGGAAAATTCCTCAATGAATAAGAAGCTTACGAAACATACGATACCATATAAATTGCAAAATTTTCATATAATACAATAAAACGAAAGGTCTGCTGATGTAAAACGTAAAGATAAATAAGTTAATATTCTGTTTCTGTTAAATATGTGATTAACTTTCTTTTTGAAGAAAAAATTGAACATTCGTTTTTTAACAATAAAATCTCACTTGACGAAAAAATCAACAATATAAAATGTTAAAAAAGATGAAGATAATCAATAAAAATAATATTTTAATAACTGTGAAATTATTGGAACCATTTTCTTTTGTAAACGCTTTGAAATAAACACTGTCTGTTTTTTCAAGTTCTTAAAGTTTTCTTTGTTTAGAGCAATGTTTTTTACTCAGTTATGGTAGCTGGCATTCTGGAGATGACTGGTTCGAGATATTATTTTCAATAAATGTTATATTACTTTTTTTCAGTTACCTAGTGCTGTTTAAAAACTAATTTTATATAATTGTTTCATGATATATATGTACTTGAAAAAGTAAACTGAATGAATTGTATAATGTGATGAAGAAAAAAAGGATCATCGAAAATGCTACTTCTTTCTTATAGCACCTCCAAAAAAGAAAAAAAATAACAAAAAGTTGCAATACTTGTATATTGTGGGGTTTATTACATAAATTAAAGAAAAAAATCACTGTCATACAATAAAAAATTAAAAGATTTTGTACTGTAAATTAATTTTTGTAAAGCAAATTAATTTTTTTAATGTTATTATTGAATTGATAAAAAATTTCCGTACTAAAAATGATAATCTTATTTTTTTCTTTGGCATTTTACAGAAACCTGATTTACTCGCATTTTTAATTTGCTTTTAATATTAATATTTTATGATAATATTAAATTTAATAATAATATTAATTACTTAAGATGTATATTTTTTAATTTTATTGTGATTCAAACTATTGTAAAGTATTTTCGCGATATCCTTGTCAGTATCAAATTCTTTATCTGTATCAAAAGTAATATTTCAGTGCTTAACTTTGAAAAATTTGAAATTCAAATTTCACAATTTCAAAAAGTACTTAATAAATATACTTTTAAAAAATGAATTTCTCGCTAATATGCTGCTTAATTTTTATTTATGATAATTATTTATATAGACTGTTATTGGTGTTGTGCTCTTCATAATTTCAATAAACATATACTATTCATAAATATTATGCCTACAAAAACAAATTTCAGTTATTTCGAGACAGTTAATTCGTTTACTAATTTTATGAATAGAAGTTTGTTAGTAAGTGTTGTACCAGTGATTTAAATATTATCTAAAATTAATGTGTTACGAGCAGAACCTTATCAATAAATAGTTTATGGAGATTAGTACTAACACAAATATTAATTCTGGTAACAGAATCAAGTTTGAAAATATGGTAAGATGGAATGTAAACATTTTTGTAGTTAAGACAGAACAGCATAATATTCAAGTTTTATAAATAAAATATTATTTAAGAAAAATCCCACTCAAGTTCTCTTTCACATTTTTTTATCTACGAAACATTTTCTTCAAATAAAAACAGATTAAAAGAATACTATAAAAAGATTTGCATCATAATTATATTCTTTTCCATTAAGTTAAGGTGACCACTTAAATTCAAAAAATTTCATAAATCAAATTCTTAATTGTTATCATTATGTAATTCTAACATCATGCTGCTAATAACTATGATAACTGTTATAAAATATTATGATTTTGACATATTCTTTTTTTAAAAAAAACTCAGAATTTTAAATTATATCTTTAAGATAAAAATAATTTTAATATTCCTCATTCGATTCAGCAATATGAGTTTTAAGCAAAATTTTATTATTGCTTCAAAAGTGTTTTATAAATGATAAGCGATGTATATCATATATTTGCCTATTAAATTTGAACATCAATATCAACTGCAACATTAATTCCCTTAAATAATGTTTTTGATAAGACAAAACTACAGTAATTCTTAATAATTAAAAAATAATATTTTTGAAATTTCTATTACTGAAATGCAATATTTCTCAAAAATGTTAATCAATTAGTACTTCATAAATTACGAATAAAATAAAGAATGTTTATTTTTATATCATGAAAACACAGAATGCTTAAATAAAAATGTATCAAAGCGTAACGGACAACACATTATTCAGAAAATATTATCACTTATATAATTCTAACTAACATTTTAGATAGATTCTAATTATAAACACTAAAAATATTAATAGTTATACAGATATGATAGTATTATTTCAATAATAGTGGGTACTAAATTAATTGGTAGTAGACATTACATTATTTAAGCAGTGCGAAGACTGAATGATTTCTGCAGTAGAGTTACGTAGTGCAACAGAATTGCCATTAGCAGCCCAAACTTATTCATTAGAGTCAAAGCTGGGAGAATGTATCATAAATAAAATAGTCTCTGCAAAGAAGTAAAGCTCTAACGATTGACCGTTGTATTGTATAACATTTTAGTTATTTTAAGATGCAAGAATCATTCATAATACGTAATAAGGATGAATAATTGAATCAATGAAACAGCTTTTGTATGAATAGACATTAATAGCGTCTTTCTGTATGATATAAATTCGATTCAGTTATACCAAAGGGTAATTGCTTACAAAAATATACTATCCTGAACAAATCTGTCTCGTTGAAGAACCTGATATAATACTTTAGATATGTTAGAATAACGATTCTTTCTCTACTTCAGTAATTTTCTAAAATCATCTTTCACGTAAAATTTGGATTTATTAATAAAAAAAGCGCATCAGTTTGAGTGCCCGTTGCATTCAAATTGAATTAGATAATTACAAATGTGTTTATGTAAACACTTTTTTATTAACTGATATTTAATTTATATTCCAGCTATAATTATAATTCGACATCAGCATCACTGAGCACCATATTGACAGTCCGGATGAACAAATATAAAATAAATTGGTTGTTTTTGTTCCGCTTATCATAACTTTAAAATTCTTGTTTCTGACATATTTTCAATATATTTTATGTTATCTTTCTGTGTAAGTTATGTTTTTGTACCATAAATGCAAACTTTCATTTCGTGGTAAAAGGGCACTGAAAATATTCATAAAGAAGATGCATTTAGTATAATTTCTGATCACTTTCAGAATTTTAATAAATATGTTTATAATAATTCAATATTTCTACGAAAATTATGAGAGCTAAATATATCAAAATGAAAACTTATAATTAATCATATTTACTTCGATTGCATTAAAATCTTCGAAAGAAATTTGGTGCTTAAATTTAATGAAAAATTAGCTGTGTTAAGAACAACAACCGTTATTGAATTTTTTATTTTTATAATTTTTTCGTGATAATTGAGCACAATTAGAAGACAATCGTCACAGATTTTTTTTATCAAATCATCTGCTTGAAACACACCAATCGCATTGTCCAGTATCTTTAGTTTGATTCTCAATTCACAGTTAAGGACATAAGCCACAGAAAAGTCCTGAATTATAAAGCAATATTTCTCAAAATGTTTCTTTAATAAAATGTTATAGCAATCAGTCTGAATAATAAGAAATTATAAATGCATTTTAGTAATATTTATGTCCTTGCTTTCAAATAAAAATAGCTTCAGAGCAAAAACCAGATAGCTTTTATGTAATTTTTAAATTAAGTTAAATAGGAGGAATTTTTTATAAATCTGCAGTAATATAAAACATTTTTTATTTCATATTTTCCTGAATAATTTCATCCTCTATTTTTTTTTCTGAAAGGCCATTAAGCTTTTATGAATTAAGAGAACAACTGGGGGTAGTTATAATCAGAAGCTTTAAAATTCCCCACTTTCATACTTATGTCCTTATCATGCCTTTTCAAATGATTTTAACTTGGCGTAAAAATATTATTAGCTGAATATTCTATTCATAAGAAAAACTAGGATAGTATTTCACATAACGTCAGAATGTTTATGAAATTCAACAATGATGTCTAACTTTTAATTATAAAATATGTTATACTGTTATTAATACTACTTTATAAAGTTTGAATATTCGTTTGAGAGACACGCTATTGTATATACTTAACAATCTACCATTCTCTCAATAAATATTTTATGTATGTGTAAAGTAATGTTATCAAAATATTTCATCGAATTTAATTTTAAATATTACAAATACATTTTTACCTTTTTCATCATATGCGGAAATTATCCAGTAATACTTTGTAGAAATAGATAATTTGAGTAAATAACAATTATGTAGGGGCGTGGTAACCTAGTGGTGAGGTTATCGGCCTTTCGTCCGAAAGGGTGGGGTTCAATTCCCAATGCCGCCAAAGACCCACCGAGTACATGCGATATACGTGCTCCTTAAATCTGCGGAATCGAAAGACCTGTGGTCGTTGAGAAATTACCATGGGTGCAATGGTCAGGAGAAAATTTGTTCCCCCTTCAGTTCAATGTCAAAATTGAGGGAGTGAATCCTCTGTTGAGTCTATGGGAATCTATGGGAGGAGTTGAGAGCAAAGTCGCACTTTCATTCTCTTGATGATCTGATTAATAAAAAGACGCGCACCCTATTGAATTAAATTCGTATAGCCAACAGCATTGACTTGTCTAAGTCTCATAAGTAACAACAATAATGTTAAAAGATATATCTGTAAACTCTTAATATTCTAGTCTAGATATATCTTTAATCTTAAATATTTTAACCCCAGAACGTGTTTTATATATACTTACATCAATCCTTTCAGTTTCGCTAAAAATAAAATCTCATTAAAATCTGTTTTTAATGATAAAAACGTAAAATTAATTTTTCCAAATAACTTGTATTGAAAAATTCTTTTTATACAAATGTGATTTTTCTAACAGAATTTTTTTTATGCTACTAAAGCAAATGAAATTATTTTTAAATATATGTGTTTAAAGTAATATTAGAAGGTATTGTCTCGCACAAACACAATTGTTTAATACTAAACAATAGTATAATGTTTTGCTTCCACATCATTTTTAGTCAGACACATGGGCCATGCATATGTCTGACTATGTGGGCAGACAATATGTCTGATTCACATTTAGTTGCAGATAATTTGATTTCCTAAAGAATTATTTGCTTGAGTTGCACTTAAATAATTTCAATACGAACACAAGCATTGTTTTCATAATCCTTATTCTAGCATATAATTAATTTTATGCTATTTTTTATATCCATTCTTATTTTATATTAAATTTTTAACAAATTTAATCACATAAATTCTAAGATTAATTTTATATGAAATTAATCTGTAAAATTAAACAAATTTTAAAATTAATTCTACTTCAAAATATTCCTTTTTTGATTTAAAATTTTGATTTTTATTATTGTTTAGTCATAATTTTTTATACATTTGGAAGCTAAAACAAGTTTAGTTTAAATTAAATTAAAAATTTAAATTAATAAAAAAATTGGAAGGCATCCTTTGGTGAAATCTAATTTTAAGTCTCATATTCGACTCAATATTCGACTGCAATTTCATTTTTGATTAGTGTCTGTTTAACATAAATAAAAAATAAAATATAGAAATTATTTAGAATATTAAACTTGCAAAATATAAAAATTATTTACTTATAGTCATCAGATAGTAACAACAATTTACGCAGTTTTCTTAACAAATGCTAAACATACAAATAAATTACTCATAATTTTTAAAAATGAAACACCTGAAATTATTTTAATGACCGATGTTTAGAAGTTGTAAATAAAAATAATCGAAAAAAAAGGAAAAATACTACGAACAAAAATTGAAAAATATATTTTCTTAACTTTTCTGAAATCATTGTTCTTTACTGATTCGAGCTTCCACTATGGAGATCTTTGATAGCTCAATTATGCTAAAACGAAAGACTATTTTACTCCTGTTTATTACAGAAAACAGAATTAAAATATAACAAGTAGGTATGTCATTTTTATTATTTGAGAGTTATATATCGATAAATTAGTTTGTAAATATTTGTTTTTTATCTCGCACATATTGTGGAATAAAGTATGTAAGTATGAGGAAAGGTAAAACAACAAAATCGAATACTAAAACCAAAGAAATTACCATGAAAAAATCAATAAAATCAATATGAATTTATAAATAACAGATATTTCTTAAATAAATTTTTATATTTCTTGGTAGCATTCTAGTTTCAGATGGAATGTATACAAATAGTTATTTGCTAATATATTATATAAAGATAATATCTAATATTATATAAAGATAATCTATATTAATAGCCCTTTGTCTTCATTGGGCTAATATCTATAAAAGTGATTTAGTTTTAATTTTAGCATCTACAAATCAATAGATTAAATTATTTCCAACACAATGGGAAATAGTTTCCATAGTTGTCTATAAATAAGAAGATGAAAAAAAAATTTTTTTAATGTTATATTTATATTTCCTAGAAATTTCTTGATGAAATTAAAATTGTAAGAAAAAAATATTGTTACTTTCATTGCCTTAGTACATCAAATATTATAATTGCACAAAATAAAGATTATAATTTATCAAGCAAACAAAATGCTTAGACAAATTAGCAGAGATATCAGTCACTGTAATTTAATCACTATTCGATAAAATCTACAATACCTTTTAGAATTGGTAGTAAAAATCCTGCTCTTTAAATTAACTCCTTCAATGATTAAACAGTCAATTATTTTACTTGAGTAATCGATATGTTATTATGTATCACGCCAACTGAATAATATTTATTTAAATATTTAGAATGTTACAAATTTTTAACTAAAAGAAACTACCAAAAATATTTTTGAAGTATGGATGACAATTTCGCAGAAAAATGTAGCCAGACATGGATATATTGCTACATCAGAATAATTGATTATATCATGTTGCTTTTTCCTGCAACGATTAATAAAGCAATTTTACTCTGTAAATATTTCAATGAATTGCATTAGCAATCGATTTCTCATTTGAGTTTCTCTTTTGTCCACAACGCGAAGTTGATAGAATACGTTGTTTAAAATGGTAAGTGAAGTATGTTTTTTTTTTATTCCAAGCGCTATATATAAATTTTATTTTTAGATTCCTTGTCTAAACTATGCAATAAGTTTTTTTCACCTCTCTGCTGAATCATAAATGTAAAGTTTAGGAAGTTCTTTAACTACAGGGGGAAATTTAATTTTAAAGCATATTGAATTTATTTTATTTTCTAACGATTCAAATAAAGAGTGAGAACTTTTAAAATTACATTAACTTATCTGATACAAAACTTTATATGTAATACGGATTTATAAAAGTTCTTAAGAACAAAATAAAATTAATTTCAATTAATTAGTATTGATTCAGAATTATTTTGGGAAACATCATTAATTATTTTGTTAATTAACAAAATTTTTTGATTTTTGATTTCATCTTCTTTTAACTTCTTATTTTAACAAATTAGAAAGGGAAATATTTAATATAAGTTAAGATTTTAAGATGAAATAAATAATTAATTGATAGTTTGAAAACAAGTAAATCACTAGACAAGAAATCAATATTTAGCTTTTTTCCATCATATTAATACAACTATTTAGTAAATATAATATTTAATTAATAATTATTAAACTTAAATATCTATTGGTACTAAAATTTTTAATCAAGCCTTTTAGTAATATTAATTAATTTAAAATATTAAAATAGTTTAATTAAATTGGACATAATTATATTGTCTTTTTGAAATCTTGAGATTTTTCTAAATCTAATTAATAAATCTAATCTTTTCTAAGTCTTGAGTTTTTTCGTCGGCTAATTTTCTTTTTTATTCAAAGAATGCTAGTTTAAGTCACTAATTTATTGATATATATAATTTTGCATTTTATTACTAAGCTTAATTCATATTTCTTTAATTTTACTGGATTTTGACTACTAATAAGAAATTTTGGTTAATGATAATAATTATAAAGTGTTCTAATTTATTATTCATTTGTCAATAAATGCTCTTTTGGTTTAAGTAATAAGTCAGTTTTTCACATCAAACTATTTGGAGGTATTGTTGAAATGAATGATAAGCAATATCATTTCAGGTGAAATGCATTCATATTCTTCTAGTTCTTTCATCGTTTCTCATTCAATCAAAGAGTCTACCTTACAGACTTGAATATCCTATCGTTGTCAGAAAATTACCAATAAGCTTCATTTCGAGAGAAAAATCTAATGGAGAACGGGAAGTTCTTTCTTCTTCGGGTAAAGTAATAATAACATTTTAAAATGTATGAATTTGTTCTGCATATTTCTAAATTTATTTATGCAATACCAATTATTATTATATGATTCAGAAGATTGATCGTAAATATCTGGTCCTAATCGAACACTGAATTTATTTTGAATTTCATGAATACTATATATGTTATTCATTTTTGAATTCATATAGTTAATTACAAAATAATTTACTACCAGATTTTTTTAGTATGTATTATTAACTGCTCATTTAAAAATAGCTTTTTTTCAGTAAATGAAGTTTACTTTTTGCAATTGTAAGTTGACAATATTTGATAATTTTTAGTTTTTATATTCAAATTGAAGTATTTTTATCATGAAATTTTCGAAGTATATGAAGAGGAAAAGCGATAGAAAAACGAAAGTTTAGGTTAGAGAATATGTACTATTTCATCGGTCAGATGATTTTTTTAAAGATAAATTGCATATAATTACATAAAATATATATATTTAAAAGAGGAAGAATAGTTGATCAAATGTATTAACGTGTAATGATTTTCTATCTTTTCAAATGAGATTAAATTTAAAAATGCTATTAATTTCTACAGTTGGCATTTGGATATAAAGTTCTGTCTCGTGTTATTGGAATCAGATAGTTTCTCAAAATTCTATTAGAATAACAGTACTCAATATGATGAAGAATAATTGGGAAGAATACTGCAAACTGTAATTCCAGTTAATGTATCTGTTATATGGAAAATGTTAATCTCTGTGGATAAAATTATAAAGAATTTAAAGTTGGAAACACTGTCATCTATAAAATTCATCCATAAGAAAAATAAGAACCCATTAATTTTCCCGTAATTCAACTAATCAATAAGAACAATGTATCACAGAATTAGTGAAAATAACTTAAATTACTTCAAAATGGTGACCACTGCATTATTTTTAAACTCTTAACTAGTGCCGAAATGTAAATACTGTTTTTTGACGTTAAAATACGTCAATGATTTAAAATATATTTGAAAATAATCTTACGATACTTAAAAGATAACATGCTTTAACAATGTAGTATATACCATTTTCTCCAGAAGTGCAAAACCGGTAAATGTCATCAAATTGAAAAAAAAAAAAAGTCGCAGTTAAATTGTCCGATTACTATAAGTACCTAAGACGTTCCTCAAGAAAATAATCCTACAGGATATATACCACCATATAACAACGCATTTTGTCGTTCAGCAAAATTGGCATTTGAATTTCTCGAACAAAATCGTACAAAAGTTTTAATACATCCTCTCTATTTGCATGATTTACATAAATGTTATTTTTTGGCTATTTTTTATTCTAAAAGAGAAGTTATGTAAACGTCGTTTTTGTTTCAAAGAGGAAATTATGAGGCTAAAGGAATGTATTTGACATTTGGAACAGAGATTATAATTGACACTATAAGAGCATCGACACATTTGGAACATTGCCTAGAAATGAATTATTTGGGGATTTAATTCTTGGAAAATTTGCCAATAAAAACAATGATACTGAAGGACAATTATTAAATTTCGTAAGCACAATTTTAATAATTTAGGGGAAACCCAAAAATTTCAAAGTAACTCCCTCATTATATGGATTGGTAATTTTCCTATTGTTAGAGGTCAAATCTCTTTTCTTTGCTTATAAGCTACAAAGCGATTTGCCTAACAAAGCTTATAAATACCATGATTATAATCAGTCCTTCCTCTGCTGCATTTATTAAAATTTGAAGAAAAAAAGATTATATTTGCCTAATTTATTTGCTAGGATATTCATTTAAACTAGACAAAAAATAGCTGCCAATTTGATAATTTATTAATTAATTTATTTGGTTATATATATCATTATGAAATAGCTCTTTTTAAACTATTTTGTCTTAATTCAGCTGGATTAATTTTAATGAAAAAAATTAATTTGATTCTTTAAGTGCATATAAGTTAGGGATGGCCAAGCAGTTGCCATATTAACAATAGTTTTGTTTGTGTTTTTGTAATAAAACATTGCTTGAAAAAAGAACATTGATATGAAAAGTAATGCTTAAAATTGTAAGTACTATTATTTTGTCAATATTTATTTCCTATAAATGCCTTATTAATGTTTAGTTAATTACATAAGATGCTAATAATTCTTTGATTCAGAGTAATATTCTGGTTATATCTGTTTCCTGTAACAACTTTACCTCGGTGTAAAGAATATTTAAACACGTACACTGCTGGACACTCTGATATTTGAGCACAAAAATTGAGTTTCCTTTTCAATGAGTTAACTATGTGATTTCAATAACATTTGATATTGCTTTATTGTAACTTTTAAGATATTTGAGTTGCTACTATATATATATTCATGTGAATATATATGAGCAGATAAAACAACTTTAAAAACTGGTGACTTCTCATTTCATAAAAATTCTGAAGTAGTCTAAGTCATGTTTATCCAAATCTTAATCTAAATAAAAATTTTGGATTCAATTTAAAGTTTTTGGGAATAAAAACCAAGTACTTTGAAAATCTGTGTTGTAGTTTTTCCCTTAAAAAACTGAGATAGAACACTGTAGGCTTTTGTTTAAAGATTCTCTTACTTATTGACCCTTTATAAGACATATTTTTTTGCAGATTTTTTTGTATTTACAAAATTCAATTTGAATAGATAAATATTTTATTTTAATTATTTCTTTTTCAGGAAATTCCAAAGTTGGTGTCTTCAGGAAACTTCAATATCCTATGGAACACCGCTATATTTTCCCATATATAAACCATCCTCTTTATCACTCAAATTATCGACCTGCTTATCCTTTGAACTATAACGGACTTAAATCTAAATTTAAAACAATTCCCAAACAAGAAACTAAGAAATTACTTGGAAGAAATAATGCAAATCACAATTCTTTGGTCGGTGGTATTCACTTAAATAATCTCCTTGGAGGTCTTCTTGGAAAATAAATAATCTTTGGTACATATTACTTTTTTATTGTTTTCTATAAATAGTTTTCATATTTTTACAATTCCGGATAAAAATACATCTGTAAAGGTTATCAACACTGTAAATATGGTCCTTGCTCCTAATTATTTTAATTATTATCTTTTCGAAATTTTTCAAATTTGAAGCATATAATTGTTATTATTTATAATAATCTCAATTTGTATGAAATTTGTCACTATTTTTTATTAAAGATATTTGCTTCACACTCAATAACGTTTTCAAATGTTGTATTCCAAATGAACTACAAAAATAGATCCATCTTAAATTGACTTCTTTTTAATTTTGGTTTCTTTTTACTGTGAACAAAACATGAGTTATTTTCAGAATTGATTAATAAACCATTTATTATATGGTAATAAAAGTTGATAAGTTAAAATTGAGTTGGTGGACATGATACTATTTTAATGAGAGAATATTTTTGACATTTTAAATAAATTTTGATTTTATATGCAATTAGATTTAGATTAAATATTTTTCCATAATACATAAAAATACCCTTAACTTTTTTAGGGATTGCATTTCGATCTACAGTCAATGAATCCATAGGCAGATAACATTTTACATGAAATATACAAAGGATATACATAGTTTAAGTAGTAATAACATTATCATTGTTATCCGTATAAAGAGAGAGAGTGTTACAAGTCTTTAATTAAATCAAATTATCATCATTTTAATTGAGTACTCATTAAGGATTAAATAATGTTTCTAGAATGATATGAAAGCTTCGGTGGTTTCATAATTCATGAGTTGAAACAAACGTAAAATTAATAAATAAATAAAACACTGATTGTTGGTGATTATTACTATGTCAATATTCTTATTTTTAAATTATCAATGAAATAACTCAGACATTTCTTTTATAAAGTTTTTTGTATAGTTCTGTTAAACATAAAAATACTAGTACGAAATCACACAATTGCTTGCGAAATTTGGTACCCGAGCTAAATGTTTGTTGCATATTTTTTATTATATTAAAATCTGATATAATTGAGCCTCGACTAGATTTAGACTAATTCAGATAATCCTATTGGACAATTATATATTGAAAGCAAAGAAGAAAAGAGATTATAAAATGAAACATTAGATCCATTTAGAGAGACTCGTGAGTATTATTCACCGTTTTAGTGGAGTGGCGCTATTACTGACATTTAGTGTAATAAAAGGATTAATCACAATATTTCATTAACTTTGCTCTATGGGAAACAATTACAAATGACGATCTGTTTGAAATGAGAATTTATAGTTTTATATGAAAATTATATAACCTTCTCTCTCTACTATTGAAAGAAATAATTTACATTTAAATAATAACTTAGCTAAGGAAAATAAAAGCTTATTTTTTTCTAACAGTATTTTACGAATAGGAGTATCATAGAATTATACATTTTTAATAAACCACTACTGCAAAAGACTTCTCTTAGGTACCAGCTTATTGATTAGAAACAGCAAAGATGGTAAAACTGCTATTTATTAATTATTTTACATTTGGCTCTTTACAATCTATACTTTCAGAAACAGAACGCAACTAACTTCTCTCAAAAAGGTACAAATTTGTCCACAAGTTTTTATAATTACACAAATTTAATTGTTAAACACTGATATTTATGCAGCTTTAAAACTGAATCTGACGCAGGAATTTATTAGTTTGTAAGTTTTAGGTATCAACTGATCTGCCATTGTGTTATGTACTGAACACACTTAATTAAAAAATGTGACTATATATTTAGGAGAGATTATATATATTTTTACTTCTCTATTTTAGTAAAATGAGAATATTAATTTTATTAACATTAACTTTAATTTTTTTATCAAATTTACAGCATTAATTTAATCAATTTTGATATTTAATCAATATTAATTTCTAATTTTATTAAGTTATACTATGCATAAAAATATCAAATATATTTAAAAAGATACTTAATCATTGTCCTTCACAATGTATCTTAAGTAATCATAAAGCTATAAAATATATAAGATATAAAGGAATTCAAGATATAAAATATTTCTGTTGATTAGTCATCATTTTGAAAACTACTATCACATAGAACTAATAAAATCATAATGACACTGTTGAAAACATGTGCAAAAATTTAAAAATAATCTTATTCATTGGTTATTAACACTGGTGTAAGGGCGTAATACATTAAAATCAATAAATGCTCAAATCCTGATCAATTATTTATAATCATCTTCTATTTAAGTGTATAAAACCTATTTTAACGTTATCATTAATATTAATGAAGAAGAGCATACTATGAAATAATCATTGGGAATATATTTGTTTTACATATGATGGTTTAAGTAAATTATAGAATGTACCGAAAAAATTTATGAAGCTACAATCAGCAATCAGAAAATATTATTAATAGCCCAGTATCGAATTATATTATATCGTATCATATAAGTTCTCCAGTATCGAATATCGTGCTAATCAATATCATTTCTGATTGCCTTGTCATCAAATTTCCTCCTTAAATTCAGCCCGATTGATGACATGGGCCGATTGCCAATCAATTTAATGTGAAGCCTGAATAGGCTAGAAATTCAGAGAATATGTCAAGTAGCGAATAAATGTAATCATTCGGAAAAAAAAAACATTTGAAAAAATGAATCTTTGCATTCTGGAAAGATTCGTATACTATAAACAACTTGTGAATGGGTATAACTTTCGGAAGTCTAGTTCACAAAACGAGCATATAAATTTAGCTATATTTATGGTAGCTTCTCAGCAAACACGCTGCTAATATAAGTTGATACGGGCATGCCGATCTGAGTGGCATCGGTGTAATACCGGCAAGCGGTATGGCTTCCCGTAAAAAAATGTCCACTTGGAGCAAATGTGAATCAATGAAATGGTATCGGCAAAATTGACATGATCACTTTGGTAACATATCCACTACATCATTCCGAATGTAAACCGAATACTTTCCATAAATGTCCCAGCGTCGACAACCCCTAAATAACCAAAAGAACGGTGTTAAACAGGAAATTTACGATATTATTATGAGCTTGTTTCGTAAAACTTCTATTGAAGTAACTGCTGTATTATCACTTACTTTGGATCAAACGAATGGGTCTACACTAATTCCGCAATAATATTCGGAGACACTATAGGAAGGAATCTTCAAAACAACTCTTTGTTTTGGAAGTTGGTTAACGCCTGAGTTAATAACGTTAACGCCGCCCAACTTGTCTAGTTGTCAGCGTGTCTGACTGCGGATAGGGAGGTCCTGGGTTCGAATCCCGGTTCGGGCATGGATGTGTTTTCTCGCTCTGTCTATCCTGTCTTTGTCCTTTCCTTGTGTTGTGTATGGTTGCCTACCCTATAAACGGGTAGCTATGACATGTGTGTACTGAGGAAGTCGGGCTCCACACCTAAATATGATTCAGTTAGAAAAGTGGATCAGCGCACCCATATTGCCAGACTAGCTGGCACACGACAACAGTAACAACAATAATTTTTACAATTTCCAACCGAAATTTTGTCCATTTTTACTTTTAAATGTGTATAAGTACTGCCAATATGTTTTTTCTTTAATTATTCCAAAACACAAAATTCCTCAATTCAAAATTTTAGTCTCCTATAATTGATTATTCATATTAAAAGAAACATGCTGTTTTTAAAGGCTGAACTGATAACATTTGGGGATATTAAAAATTAATTGTTGTGCAAAATCAAAAGTTATATTTAGCAAGTGTCTTTTCTCAGTGTAAATATTTTTACAGTAAAAAAAGTTTTCATGATATAATTATTTTGTATATAATCATTTATTTGACAAATTTGACATTACCTAAATAATATGTATTTGCTAATTGAAAAAATAATGATTCATTTTGTTGAATAACAGTTTCACAATAAATAACAGATATAAAATAATTTCATTGATTATCAATGGGAATATTACTGTATGAAATGTTATATATAAGATTTTTTATTTTTGCCTAAATGATTTTGAAAGCATTTCAAATGATAGTTATTTATACCATTTTACTTTACAATAATTTATAAAAGACATATATAAAATGCAAAGTGTTTTGGTTCTCTTAGATAAAAAAATAATCCTTTAAAAATATATTAATATTTTATACTAAAAATAATAAAAATAATTGTTTTTATATTTATATAAGTAAAAATGCTAAAACATTCTGCAGAAAAATTTTACATAATATAATTTGAAGCTAATTCGAATGAATAACACAGAATACATAAAAAACACAAATATTTGTCATAAGCTATACCGTTTTAAATATTTATATATCATCGTTTATTTTAAATACGTATTTTTTGCATTTCATCTTGATAAAAAATAAAAGCAAACAAATTGTGCTAAGAAAATGTATTTGTAATTTGTATTCTTATTCAATGAATACAAATGTTTTTAAAAATAAGGGACATATCTTCGCAACTGAGAGTATGCAATAAAATAATAAAATTTTTTCATTAAAATGTGAAGAATAAGAATAAATAACATTTGTCACTTTCAAATGAAATACCAAAAAATTTTATATTTTATGGAATTTAGCATCATTTATATTAAGGCTAATTTTTCATCTAGAGAATTATGGAATTTATAAATTATAATCTCGGCATTGTAACGAAGGAATAGCAAAAGCAAGAAATTCAATTTCCCTTTACCCTGGCATTGAAATAAATGTATTTTGGAAAGGAAAATGCTAAGGAAACAGGCTAAAATAATGGCCACGTTGGTCATCATTTTAATTTTGACTCAATCTATACTACTGAATTGTGAGTAGATTTGAATGCGAACTTCGTTAGACATTTCACATCAGCTTGCGACTCTTAGTTAAATAATACAAAGTAAGAACTAAGGAGGTAAAACACAAAGATCCTGGTATTAGAATTTTATTGTTATTAAATGTTTTGCGAGGGAGGGGGAATCAAATGTTTCTAACTATAATATTTCATGTATATTTAACATGAATTTTGTTTTTGAAAAATATATTAGGAAATATATTAGAAATATTACAATGGATATGCATTATAATTTAAGATTATACGTTGTGTCAAATTTTATTAAAAGTATATAACAAATTGATTTTTCGGAAAACAATTAATTTAATTATTTTTGCTTCATATATTTGAGAGTTTAAAGTGAAAATTTTATTAATGACGTCATAGTTAGTTAACTGTAATTGTCATCTGACTATGTTCATTTATTAATTTCTATTAACCAATAGTTCAAAGTTCCAAAATTTTAAAATATCCTAATATAATCTTCAATTATGTACAAATATGCCAAATATAGCAAATATTTGTATATATTAGAAGTTTTTTTTTCAGTTTTTAAATTTATTATAGATGTCGATTTGTCTTATAAATTTTAAAATATAATAGTGAAAAAGAAAAGTCGTTTTTTTAAACATTTTTATAATGTTTATCCATTTTTTTCTAAAAACGATTTGCTCTTAATTATTCCAAGTAATCAAAATCAAAAAAAAAAAATTGACTGGTTTTAAAAAAGAAAAATCTTGCGTTTTTCAAATTAAACGCACGTGATCATTTTTCATAAGCAAATGTGCAATCAGGCAAAACACTTAAAAGTGTATTCAACAAAATTTTATATAATTAATTGATAATCTAATATTAAAAATATAAATAAATACAGTTAACGACTTTAATACATTTGTACATAGTTTTATCACCATTTCCAAAAATCAAAAATATACTCATTTTTTCTTAAATAGGATAATAGAAATTCTGAGCAATTCACGAAATATTTTTCTACATATGTTCATCAGAATATGAAAATCAAAATTTAACAAAATTCAAATCAAAATTTTAATTGTTTTCAGAAAAAAGAATAAGAAATCACAAATTAAAATCAAAATTCTCACCAATATACAAAAAAGCAATATATCTATATACATCAAGCAAGCATTTTTTGATTTCCTATAATATTTTAAATATAGTTCACTGAAGATTTTTCACAAAATCTAGATTATTATAAAGTTGAATAAATATGACATTCTTTTTTAAGATTGTAGTCTAATAGTTTTGCATAAATTTAAAAGTGGTTTAGTAAACAGAATAAAAATTATTTTTAAATATGTAAAAATAAGACATAAATAAAACAAATTTTAAATGAAACCATTACAATGTACTTTTGAAATGCTTATTTTCTCATTGCATATTTTCAAAAATTAAAAGTTCTTAGATAACAATTTTATAATCATAAATGATGTGCTGGTTCAATTTATTTATATTAATTTTTGCTTTATAAGGCATCATTTATGATTCAAAACTGATTAAACATAAACAAGTATTCTAAATGGGATGTTAAGATTTATAGTAATTCATATCTTTATTGTAATTAGAAAATCAGAGGTGAAAAAAACATCCTAATATTTTCCTGATTGCACATTAACCAATTCAATAAAAATGAAACTACATTTGAAAAAGAATGAAAAAAATATAATGTTGTGGAAAAATGCTTATACTTAGAGCTCGTAAAATAAACAGTCTTATTCTAAAATTAACAAAATCAAGCGGATAAAATATTTTAAACAAAATATTACAGAATAGAACATTCTATTATGATTCACTATGTTTTATCTTATAGAAGTCAAACATAATAAACAATAATTACAGAAAATCAGAATATTCTATAATGTAACAGATTTAACATTTCAAAAAAGAACAGAACGCACCTTATTATCCTTTCTCTATCATTATAAATATATTTCCAAAGAGTTAAAGAGTCCTTTTCAAGGAGTTAAATACGTTCAAAATACAAAAGCCCAAGGATTTACTGAAAATTTTGAATATACTGATATTTTCTCTAATTACTGACACAAACACCTAGTAATTTGTATTTGGGACGCCCCACTTTTACGTGGTATCTTGATGAATCAAATGTATCAAGCCTATGTCAGTTAGCTTTCACTGCTTGCCAAGTGTCAGTTACATCCGGATTGAAACCACTTTCTGATAACATTAAAATCAAAATTCTTGATTTCAGATCCGATAGCATTTCAAAATTATCTTGCTAATGCAACTCATATACTTTTTGCCAATATCGGTCTGATAGATGCTGATAGACTTGTGTTTGCTGGGTTGGGCTTGCTGGAACCCGACTGAGAGCTATATGGATTTTATTTGGTATTTCTTCATCCAATAGAAAACTTTGCATTAACCAGTTAAAATTAATTTCTGGTTGGTTTTATACATACTAAATATTTTCAAGCCTTAATATTTGATTTTGTTATGCAAAAAGAGGTAGATTTGCATGCTTGTTAATTTCTCCCTTTGACCATGATTAACAGAAAATAAAATAACTGGTGATGATAAGGCATAGTATTCTAATCAAATGGCACATTTCGAACACCTACATTATAATGTATTCACCAACGGACATTTCTATTTTTCTAATTGAAGAGAAATTCATTTTAAAGGATGATTTGTAGCCAATCAACACACCATTATCTCCAATAGGAAGATCATTATAACCAGTAATGTCAATGTGTTCTGAAAAAAAGAAAATTTGTCTTTATCCTACTACTCACTACATGTCCATGACTCATAGAGATAATTTTAATGTACAGTAAGAGACATTTTAAAATATAAAAATTCCCATCACATAAATATGTTACACATTTTTATAACATCCTATACTTAAGATGTTCAATTACTATGTAACAATAGATAATATATTTTTAGACTGATTTTATAAATAAACACAAAAATTAAATTTTGATGCCAATAAATTAAAAGCATATATACATAAAATAGATTAATAAATTATGATGTAAAAAATAAAATCAGGATATCACAACAGCAAATGAATAACAAAAAAATAAATAAAATGAAAATCATTTCAAATTCATTTATATATTTACATCAATATATCTGTAAATATAATATATATAATACATTCTAAAAATTTAATTGATTTAGAACTTTGAAAAAGTTTATGTTAATTAACGTGCGTTAAATTTATTACTGAATAGTGAATTATAACAATCAAAAGCTTCAAGCAAAGATAAATTTAATATGTTTAAATTAAGAACTGTGAGCTATTTGCATTACTAAAGAAAAATTTCGGTTCAACATCTAGAAATCCAAAGTCCTAAGTTTAGCTTTGTTGTTGTAATTTGACATTTCATTAGTTCTTAAAAGGAAACTGTTTCCTAATGTACGAGATTGAAAAAATGATATTAAAGACTTAAAACAATTTTATCGGGATGCAGTCAAAATGTTGAATTAGTTTTTTTAACATTTAATTGAATTAATAATTCAAATAACTCATAAATAAGTAAGATTAAAATTAAAAATATTTCTGGATTAAATTGTGTGAATGAGAAAGACAGCTAACTAATTCATAGAGATTATTCTACTCTGAGTTATCTAAAATATTACTAATACCGATAATTTTAGATTAATAATCATAAAGCTGATAATTAGCATCATTTTTAATTACCACTTCTGCTTTATCATAATTACCTCAAAAGTGCTTACACTTTCATACTTGAACAATATGTGCATATAACGATCACATTCTCTACTAAATAAAACGTTTTAAATGCATGAAATATGTTCAGTCGTGTCGATTTACGAGCCCTCATGATTTTATAAACTCGTGTATGTTCTCAAACGAAGTCCAATAGAATGATAATTTTTGCTTCCTTTTAAAATCTAAAATTTTGAAAATCCCTTTTTACGAACTCATTTTCTTGTATTATTTGTTTGTGTTTATTTTTTTATCATCTGATACATTTAAAAAACATTTTCGACTATATAATAAATAAAGTTTATATTTATCGGATAGATTATATATTGTTTTCTTAAAGCTTTTTAATGTCTCATAATGTATAAAATACTCTTAGAGAATATCATTATGATATATGCGTATATATGTTTGTGTTTGCTTACATTTCTATGTACACATTTAATGCAGACAAGATTAAACAGCCAAATATTAAATATGTTATATAGATATTGTAACTCAATACCTAATTCTCGTATAAATAGAAGAATATGAAAATATAAATGAGGTGAGTTTTTTAAACACTTTTTAGAATCATCCAAAAAATATTGCAGATTTGCAATTATCTTTCCATTTATCAAAACTTTCAAATTCTATATCTGTTGAAAATTCATTGCTAGTTGTTTTTTTTTTATTTTGCTCTTAATTTATTTTTTTAATTTGAAAGATTAAATTTGTTTTTAATTTGAAAGATTTAAGATTCTAGAGATTCTCATAAAAGATTTACAAAATAATTTAAAATTTGAATTTGGATCAAATTTTTAGAAAATTTATATTTTGGCCGCTTTGAACTGATAGATAATTTAGAATTTCAATTCTAAATATTGCTTTATTTTTCATCTGATAATTGTTTATATAGTTATCTGATGGAGCTACGAAAATAATTTGCTTTATGTTTGATAAAGGATGAAATAAAAATAAAATTGATTTTTTGTAAAACATGGAATTATAAAGAGTGCTTCAAATTGCTATTCTACGGGAAACAGTCAAAGTGCTACACGTGCTACTTTAAGCGCATTCAGCGAGTTTGGGGGTTATTTTCATCAAATCTAGCCGCTTAGTAAATAAATTGTTTCACTTTTGTGTTATTATTTTGAAAAAAAAAACGTTCTGGAATGTCTCGAATTTTATCTCAAAATAATGCCATCCTTTTTTGGTGCAGCAAATGCACATTCCATGAATAATAATTTCAAGTAATTATATATATAGCAGAGATTAATTGTTGCTAATCACACATTGTTGTTCACTAAGGGGAAACGGTTAAATGAAAACTCTACATCTCTGATAACAAATTATAATTCATTTTCTCTAACTTCATTAATATATTTTCTATTTATTTTAAACAAAATTATTAAAATGGTAAGTGCATAACTTTCTACTATGTATATTTTATTTTCTATATAGTTTTACTGGAAATTCTTAAAATTTATATATTTAGAGTAAAAAAAAAGCAGAACATATAATAAAATACTTAATTAAACTAACCTATTTATTATATGTGAAATGTGCGTCATATATGAAAATTTTATTGTGAAAATTTTGTAATTTTTTATATGAAAATTTTGTTATTATATGTGCGTCATAATGTGAAAATTTTGTTGATGGTTTAATTATTTATTTAAAATTCCCATAATCTGCTTAAATTTATTACGAAATAATAATCTATATAAATTAAATTTATAAACTAGTTAAATTATTTTAAAATTGAAAAAAACTTAAAATCTTGTTTCATTATTACAAAAGGATACTGAGAAGCTAAAAACTAAATAAATGTTGAAACATTTTCTTTTCTCACTTCAGCGCTCTCCTTCCAGAATTGTTCCCATTTTTGAAGTAAATCTGAAGAGCACATATTTTCAATATATTGTTAAAATGTAGGCATCACCGTACACTTACTGCAAAAATTATTATGCAAATGATTTCTTATTTAATAATTATGTATCAATATTAATGTTAATTATTTCTAATATTGTATTATCTTTGATAAATATAAACAATTACTTTGATTTATGTTGCTACATAAATATTTAATTTTTAATTAATTCATAAACTGTAATAAATTACTCAGATAAAAATATAGACGTTTCGAAGATGATAGAACTCCAGCGCCTAATTTTTTCAAGCATTTATAGTTATAATTAAAAAATTTAAAGGAATTTAACGTAAAACTTGGAACTATGAAACGATAGTCATTTCATAATTAATTAAAAAGTTGTTTTTTATTGATTATAAAATTAATTAAAAACTGTAGTTTTAATTGATTATAAAAAGATTATTTTTAATAAATATGATAAGAAAATAGTTTTATTTCATATTTATTAAAATAATGAATCAAAAATTGCCACATTATACTTTAGAAATAGTAAATGAAAATATATACTATCAAATTATGAACATAGTTTCGTGAAAAAATTCCAGACTAGTTATGATTTATTTGATAAACCTTTTAGGAAAATCATTATGTTTACATAACTTCCAGTTGAACCTGATAACGTTTTACAAGGAAAATCTATTTTTATGATAAAATTCATAAATAATAAATGTTAATTATAAAAGAGGTTATTGTATGAAGAACTCTGAATTTTTAACAAAAAATATTCCATGCTACGAAACACTGAATCACTTTAATACATAAAATCCGTATTGTTTACAGTTTTAGAGGTTTAATATTTTTAAGTATTCTAATTTAGTTACAGTTCAACAGATTCAAAATAAGAAGTTGACAATTGAAATATATTCATTCTTATTTTTAACATTGAATTCATGAGATTTTAATAGAAGTAGAGAAATATCAAAATACGTTTCTTCTCAAACGTATGTAAATAAAAATATTAAAATCGTTGTAATCATTTCAGGCAAAATTTCTACAAATTCTTTTAGTTTTTACTATTTCATTAATCACCCTGGATGCACAAGAACATGCAGCTTCTCTCAGTAACGCTCCAGTAGGTTCTATTTCAAGGACTGGATTCAACGGGAATAGAGAAACATACAGCTCCTTAGGTAAGACAGTTATTCTATTTTCTAGGAAAATTTAAAGCTTTCTAAAACTAGTCTAATTTTTTTAACAGATATCAAAGTTTTGTATAACTAATCTGTTTTTCAAGAATTTAGAATTTTGAAAAATTAATAATCATACCCTGTCATTCAGTACATTTTTCTTTCTTAGGTAAATCAATGTTTTAGTTTTGAATTTCTTTTTAAAATTATGCATCATATCAAATTTTCTGGATTTTTTAAAATTATTTCTATTAGTATTTAACTGCAATAAATAAAAGGGATTTATTTTAGGGCATTTAAAAGATGAGAATGACAATATCTAAAACTTTGATCGAATTAATTTTCATAGTATTTATATTTGAATTAGAAAAAGTATTCATTGAATTATATAGAATATTTATTTTAAGCAGAGGAACTCTATACTGAATATGATCTATTATGAAAGGATAATATCTACATTTATAAAAGATCATTTTTAAACGTTCATAGTGCAACTCAAAATGATATGACTGAAGTAATTATAGTCTATTTAATATCAAACAGTAGGTCACTGTCAATTATTTCAATGTATGTTGCCATAGAAAATCGAGTTATACAGTCAGTCACAAAAGTCTACGTACAACCCTAAAAAAGGGCACCTTTCGAAACTGAGTTATATTTTAATTTGCAAAATAGAATAAATATTTCCTTTTTCATCAAAAACTGTGATTTACAAAATTAAAAAAGTTTCAAACTATCATCTGCTGAGAAATTTTGTGAATATGTAAAAATTAGAGCGTCACAAAAGTCTGCATACTCACGATTGGTTGAGAAGAGAAAATTTACATATGAAGATTTGTTGAAGGTTACTTAAGTTTGAGGTAACACTTTTGTAGTTAGTTCATCGTTAGTATTTTCCATGATATTACAATAGCAAATTGCTTTAAAATGAGCCAGGGAAAGGAAACATCCTTAGAACTTCAAAATTTGGTAGTAAAATTGAAATGTGAAAAGAAATCTTACTCCGAAATTGCCAAAATTGTAAACAAAAGTCGGTCGACGGTGCAAAAAATCTATATAAATTATGTTAAACGCGGACATGTGCTCAGCAAATCTCGATGTGGTCATCCAAGAAAGCTCAATTATCGAGAAGCAAGAGCCTAGTAAGAAAAGTGAAGAAAAATCCAAAGATTAATGCCCCAAAATCAGCGGATCAAATTGCAACAGAAATTGGAAAGCAGGTACACCCAGAAAATGTTCGTAGAATTCTTCGATCGGGCGGCTACAATGGCGGAGTTCCCAAAAGGAAACCATTCGTATCGTCTGTAAACCGAAAGAAAAGACTTGCCTTTGCTTCTGCACATATTGACAAGGATTTTGAGTTTTGGAAAATACTTTTGTTCACCGACGAGAGCAAGTTCAACGTTTTATGAAATGATGGCCGCGGAAAAATATGGAGGAAAAAAAATACAGAAATGAACCCCGAGAATTTGACTCCCACCGTAAAACACGGTGTGATCGTTTGGGGTGTCATGGCAGCAGCTGGAGTTGGCAATCTGGTTTTCATCGAGGGTACTATGGATCGTTTTGGATACCTGAAGATTTTGCAAGGCAACCTACATGAATCAGCCAGAAAATTGGTACTTAAAAGCAACTTTGTCTTCCAACAAGAGAATGATTCTAAGCACACAGTAAAGATTGTGAAGGAATGGTTGCTCTACAAGACGCCCAAACAGTTGCATTAACCTCCATAGTCTTCAGACCTTAACCCTATCGAACACATTTGAGAGGAAGTCGACAGAAAAATACAACAACCCATTACCAGCGTCGAAACCCTAAAGAAGGCTATGCAGCAGGCTTGGTCCCGAATTTCATTTGAAACAACAAAGAAACTGGTGAATTCGATGCCAAACCAATGCATGCAATCATTGCTTCAAAGGGAGGGCCTACCAAGTATTAATGGTATATTTATTTTTGTTTATTGCCAAAAATTTGAGTTTCCAGTCTCTGTATGCAGACTTTCGTGACCACATAATTTGAAACTTTTGTTATTTTCATTGCGTTTTAACAAATATGTTGATAATTTTATTTATTTATTCTGAGTTATTATGAGAAATAATTGTGAAAATAAAATTGAGTTTTCGAAATTATGAGTTATGTGCAAAATATACAAAAATCACACAAATCAGAGTGTGTTCGTTGACTTTTGTGATTGACTGTACATCCAATTTCAATAATGATAACTATTAGTACCCCACAATAAATGTATTCCAAAATTTTTGTCAGAAAACTATTCGCGCGCGCGAGTTAATATAGAACTCACTAAATAATCATCATCTTGAAACAAATTATTAAAACATAAATAGAATTTTTCAACATTGTCTTTTGTCTGTAAGCAAAATCAACCCCGCTAATTTCAGCTATAAATTACGATCTCAGTTTCATTACTACAATAAGTGTAAAACCAATACAAATACTCCTCACTGATGCTATATTTTATAGTTAACAAATCAAATTATATTATTATATTTCTTCATATTTATACAATAATTAATTTTGCAAATCCCAGTTTGCAATCTCCATAATGCAATCTCTTATCCTGGGACATTTCTCCCAACATGTGGAAACTTAAAGCAGAATTTCTTCTTTATCAATAGTTATATACTTGATAATTTAAAATTTAGTAAAACATTCCCATGGTTCTATTTATTTACAGAAAATGTAGCTTTTAACTACAAGTGTATGATTAAGTTGATTCAACCATTTCTTTATTTCAGGTAATGCCCCAGTTGGTGTTTACCAGAAGCAAGAGCACCCAGACTGGAGGAGTCAAGTACTCCCAATTCCTGTTGATAGACCTATTCCTGTTTATAGACCTATTCCTGTTGATAGACCTTTTCCCGTTTATAGACCTATTTATCATCCAGTTTATCAGCCTGTTTTTCCACCAGTCTTTCAACCAATTTTACAAGAGGGTTTGCGAACTAAGCCGAAGCCAGTAGTGAAAATCAAAGTATCGAAATCAGTCAGTCAAACTTCACCAGTAAAGAAAGTTATCTCTTCTCCAAATATACCTCGTGGGGGTCTGCTTGGAAATCTATTAGGTGGTGGTTTATTAGGTAAATAATGGATAAATTCCAAATTTCAGTTATATGATTATTTATTAAAACTTTATAATTTATAAAATAGCTATTGCCCTATTGGTTTTGTTCGCATATTTATCACTGTTTCCTAATATAAATTGGGAAAACAATAATGTCATCTCACCACCTTCAAAATCAAATTGGCCGATAATCCAGAATGCTAAATTCTGAATTTTTTTGGCGATGAAGAAATGTCACCAAGATGACGTATTGTGTGTAAATACTAGGGTTGAGAAACTCTACAATTCTTATAGGTCTCCATATCTATGACGTAATAAAAACAGGTTGCCAGATACATAAGAAAATCCTCCAAAAAAATCACCAGACTCAAAATTTGGCATCCTGGATTACACAGTATCTGGGCCAATTTTAAATATAGCTTTTAAGGAGTAAAATTACAGTATACATATTATGATGTATAAAATATTTGTTTGTCGTATAACTTTCACTTAAACTATGAACAATAGTTGTTCAATATTGGCTATCAGCTTAAATCTTCACAGCTTTTTCATAAAATTCCTCACTATTTTATCATGGAAAAAGGTGAAAATATAATAATTTAATTTTTTGAAGAAAAACAATTAAAAGCTAACCAATAAAAATTTTTATGTGCTATTAAAGACGACTTTAGAATTTTTTTTTAATCTAGAAACCGATTTATGCCTCAATGAAAAGTAAAAAAATATTATTTTTTAAATATTTATCTTTTAGATTCGAGCTAACTAAAACATACTTTGAAAACATCATAACCATCTGTAAAATTTATTAAACGAGCTATAATAAAGTTTATAAAATTTCTTAGTATAGAATCAATTTGCAGCACTCAATGAGTAGTAATTTTGAAGTTTTCCTGTTATTTAAGAATTCTCTTTTGCCCTCGTGAACCAATGAAACTGATAACAAAATTTACTTGTAGCCTTAATCAACATTAACTTATTGTTTACAAATAATTTTTATAAAATATTTTATAAAAATTATAATTAAATCGTATTAATTAAAATAGAATTTAAAAAACATATTAAGGCGAAGTAATTGACAAAATCTTGAGAATTACATTTCAATTTAGTTGCAAGGAAAAATGATAATTTTTCACTAATATTTCGAAATGAGTTCCATTTATTTGCTTAAAACATTTCCCTATAAGCGTTTCCTATAAATATTCGTTTGAGCTGCGCAAATATAAAATCGTTATTCTTCAAAAACTGACACAAAAAGGTTTGAGAAAATTTTTTCTGTTAAATAAAAAATTTTCATTTAGGCTTTACTTTAAATTTATACTTACTTTTTAATATTACAGTTAAATCATTTTTTTCACGGTAATATTAAAAAAAAGCATACATTTCGAAAAAAAATTATACTATGTATTATTTTTAATTACAAAAATCATATTTTTAAAGTGTTTTGATAAATTTACGATTTAATATAAGTACTTTTTTAAGATAAATTATCGCTTCCTGAAATTATTTAAAAAGCGCAATCAGTATAAATATAAGTGAGGTATCATTGAAATATAATATAGAATATATGAAGTTATATATAAACTTCAGACCATGGTTCATTTAAAATATGTGTTTATATTTTACCCAATGTTTTGTGAAATAACATTTTTAATGGTTATGAGTTTTTAATGAGATATATAATTTTGTGCTAAGTATATCTTAGATCAAATAAGTAAAATCTATTTGAAGAATAATGTGTAATAAATTTATAAAATTATGGAAATTTCAAAAACAAAAATTTGTCGATTTTATTATTTTTAGGACTTTTTTCCTCATAAATTTTGGCGTAGCTACAAATCAATAATTTTTATATATTGTAATTTTTCATTAGTGTATATTTTTTGCTATTTGTAATTATTTCTGCTGAAAAATGTCTTCTACATTGTCAAAAAGTTATAATTAATATAGTAAAAACTATATCAATATATCAAGAACGTAACAAAAGATCAATTTTTATGAAAAATGATTTTTATTTAATAGTATATTCTGTTTCTAAATAAAATGTAATTAAATATTGATTATAATACTATTATAAATATTAAATATTCATTTTTTAATTATATATATAGTTTCTGTGCAATTAATTAAACAATCAAACTGTCATTAATATAACTGTTTCAGGATAAAGAAGCACTATGGAAACATTTTGGAATTTATGAAAAGAATTTAAACCGATGAATCTCGTGACCATTGAAAATAGTTTTGTTTAAAATATGTATTTTAAGCAAATCTAATTATTAATGTAAAATAAAAAAATAGTATTATAATGGACTTCAATTCTTTATCTTATTTATCAGCAAAATATGTTATTTCTTATCTTTTCATTTGAGTTAGTAAATGCATACATTGGAATAAATACACTGAGGAATAATACAGAACAGAATAGATTTTAGAGCCTAGTAATTGAGGAAAATATACCATCAGCTATTGGTCAGTACTCCTAAATGATTGATAAATGAAAATACACAGGGTGACTCTAAATTCTTTTACAAAGTAAGAAGGGTGATAATACCCTTCCAGATGAGAAATAATTACATAAGTACATAAAGTCGTATTCCACTCTAAAAAACAGAAAAGAAGAATTTTAGAATTCTATCTTGAACTTACAAAAATATTGGGAAAGTAAATGAATGATACCAACCAGATTTATTGCTAAGTGAAAAACTTACACAAGTACTCAAAATGTTCAAATTACCACAAAGGTAATTACACAGTTTACGAACAAATGGAGACAGTCAGGAAGATTCCTGGTGTCATGCCAATTTTATCCACGACAACAACGATATTCGCCAAGGGATCTTCAGCTCAGTCCACATATTGCAATTATATTAAATACTTTATGTGTCCTTGAAAGTAAAATTCCAGTGGGTTGAGATTTGTTGAGCAGCGGAAGAGAGCGCGCGTAATCTGCCTCGATAATCGAGGCCCTTTTGTCCACCTTGATGCGGGTCTACTTTCTTCTTTTCTGCCTCTCAGAGTGAAATACGACCATATATTCTATAGTAATTATTGCCCGCCTATATAGATAGGTACTATTATCCCTCTTAATTAGTAAAAAGTTAAAGAGTTAATTAAAATCACTTTGTATATTACCATGATTTTAATTTTATAAATCAGTTTCTAGCTTTAAGAAAAGCATAAATAATTTATATTTTAAGCTTTGCAGAAAAAAATAAGAAACATGCAAAATTTAGAATAATTTTATGGAATGATTATTGCAAATTTCAAATGGGCAAATTGCAAATTGCAAATTTCAAATAGAAAAATGAAATGATATTAATATCAGTAGATTTACATGATTTTATTCTTCTTAATAAAAAATTATTAATTGACTTACTTAATTGGTTTTTATATATTACCATGACAGGAAATTTGTAAATCAGTTTTAAAATTGCTAAGAAAAATTGATTAATAGATTGAATTTTAAGTTTTACCACAATAAATGAAAAAGAAGTAAAAAAGGCAAAATAATTTAATTATATAATTTATGATAGTTAAATCATTGTCTCAAATTATAAATAGATATGGCGAAATATTATAAAAATTTATTTATTATGTTAAGTGAATTTATTTATTTTACATTTTGTTCATTCAACTGCATAAACACTTAAAAATTCTTTGAAGAAAATTTTAACAAATAGCACAAATTTCAAAATAATATTGCAAAAAATAATAGCTCTCGCCTTATTTCATAGTGGCATTTGTTAGTGACATTTTCTGTATAAATTTTATTTTACACAAAGTAAAACAACATATCCCTACACCATGATGTTACAAAAAAATAAAATACTGTATTTGGAATTGGGTGGAATTTTTAACAAATGAATGAAATGGAATTAAATAACATGAAATGAGAAAACAATTTTGAAAATAAAATAAAATATTGAATTTATGAATGCATTATCAAAAAATATTTTTCAAAAAAGAAGTTAAAACGAAATCTTTTTTTCATTTTGGAAATAGTTTGTTGGAACTAAGTAGGATTTTTTAGGAAACCAGTTTTCATTATCTTTGAAATGGATTAAACAATAAAGTTAAAAAATAAAAATTACATCGAAATGATATGAGCAAACATCATATCACTATTGTGCATTGTTCGAAAATATTCTATTTAGACAGATAGACCGAATTTTCCGTTAGCATAGACTAAAATTATTTGTTAAAAACAAATAGAAAAACAGTTTATTTTTATCAGCCAGCCTCTATAAATTGTATTCATAGTTCTACCAGGTGTATGCAAATGAAATGAGACGATTTAAAAAAACAGACACACACAATAAATTTGCGAAAACTGTTTATATTTCTTTATTCGAAATAATATCTATCGTTAGCTACATATTTTTCTCATCTTTCGGGCAATTTGTGAATACCACGCCAAAAAATGATTTGTCTTTTGAGGTCAGACAGTCATCAAGCCAAGATTTGACGTTTTCGTAAGAAGTGAAGCGCTGGACAGCCAATGCGTGTTCCAGTGATGCAAATAGGTGGTAATCGACAGGAGCCAAGTCTGGCGAATAACCCTCATGTGCTAAGGGCTCCCAGCCGGACGCCTTAACGATGTTCTTGGTCGGTTTAGCTTGGGTGCTAGGGGCTAGGTGCGTTGTCATCAAGGAAAATCACTTTGTGCTGCCGTTTCTTGTATTTCTTGCGTTTTTCGAGTGTACCATCGTTCAAATCAAGTAATTGTTGCTTGTAGAAATCAGTATTAACGGTTTTGTCGGGTTTAAGAAGCTCATAATAGATTGGCCACATTCATAACCCCAGAAAATACACAGCATTGTCTTGCGAAGCGATTCGGCCTTGCGGTCGATTTGGACGGCTGTCTGGGGTCAACATATGATCGATTACGCTTGGGATTCTCAAAATAAATCCATTTTTCATCGCCATTCACAATACGATGGAGATATGACTCGCGGTTTATAAAGAGCTAGCAACATTTCGCACACAATTTTTCGGTTTTCCTGCTGTATCCGTTTAAGCTCGTGTGGTACCCATATACCGACCTTTATTATCTTGCCCATTGCTTTGAAACGATGGGAAACAGTGCTCTGGTCAACATTCAATTGTTCTGCAAGATGCTATTGCGTTTGGCTATCATCTTCATTGAGTAATGCTTGCAATTTAGCATCTTCAAATATTTTTGCTGGTCTTCCAGGCTACTTGTTTCTCACATCGAAATCACCATTTTGAAACTTCTGAAACCACCTGTAGAACTGCGCGCGGCTCAGAGCATTGCCACCGTATGCTTCTAAAAGCATTTGATGCAATTCGATGCAATTGTCTTCAGATGGCAACAAAAAATTTATGTTGTCCGCAAATCGTGGTCGGAAGGCATAAAATTCGACATTTTCAACACAGCACAAAGAACACAATGCACGCTGAAACTCGTCCAAATGTAAACTAAACGTGAGTATCAAAGGTCAAACTATGAAAAAATCACGTATCACGGTTTCTTAATGTTTGGATATAAGCGTGGCGACATCTGTTAGCAATCGTCTCATTTGATATGCACACACCTCTGGTATATATTTATATATAAAATCGAATAAAATTTCTCTAATCTTGTTTTTTTATTTTTTGCTTTTGTTTTCCTGGATTAGTTATTCCAACTCTTTATTTTCTTTCAATAAATGGTTTTTAAATTTAAATAAAATTAATAAATTATATAAAAGTATTAATTTTTATGCATAAATGTACACACAATTGTAAAGTTTTATGATATTTGCCTGCATGGATATTGGAACTTTTTAGTCTATTGTTTGATTTAGTTTAAACGCAAATTAAATTAATAGAAGTAAGAATAGTGTCATGTTGAAATTTACAAAATTTTATTACGAGGAAATAGACTTTTGTGTAAATTATGCCAATAGTTTTACGAAAATAATGTTTTTCAGGTTTTAATGCTATTTTACATAAAAATAGTTTCCTAACTATTGATGTAACATAATCGTTTCCAATCTGTCGATAACTAGAGTCGAATAAAACAAAAGTTAAATAAAATCTCAATATTTATAAATAATGATCTGAAAGAAAAAATCAGTTTATTTCAAATATGAATAAATAATTGTTCTGGCAGATTTTGATTATAATTATTGTAAACTAAAACTTTATAAAAAAAATAATATCTATATAGCTGAAAAATATTTTTGTCAGAATTCCTCGGAGAGAAGTATCTACAAGTCATTAAAATTTTTAACATCGGTAAAAAAATTTTACTATTATTAAAAGGCATAAATATATGCGTGTGCGTGGGTATTAATAAAAAATAATATTTGGACACAGTATTATTACTGTATTTCCTAAATAGCACAATATGCTACATAATATTGATTGAAATTTATTTCCTTCCTTCCAAAACTTCAGTTAAAAAAACTCACTGTGAGAGTGACAATTAAAATGATTTAGGACAGTTTAAAATATTTTATATTATGACATCCTAAGAGTAAAATAAAATATTGATTGAGTGATTGTGTGTCTGTCTTTTTACATAGATATTGGAGGTAAGAATTGTAAATTTTTCGTTTATTTTTGAGTTAAATTTTTTAAATGTTTATTTGGAGAAACCAATAAATTTACCCAAGTTTTGAATACTCATTTCTTCAGTCAGTATATATATATATACATTTCAAAAGCTAAAAATAAGACACCTTAAAATCGGTAAGCTCCAGCTGATTTTCTGTTTTTTTTTAGACTCAAGCGTCCTTGAACATAAACAGGATAATAAAAGATAGTAATATAGTAGGGAACTGATCTCTCTCGACATAAGCTGCATTTTCAGAAAGACAGTTCTACATAATGGAAGTGGAACCACGGTGTTGTGCATTTTAACTGGATGTGGTTGTGGTCATTATGGTTGATTCTCGAACCCTCTTGTGTTGTTCACCGCAGGAAACGGAAACTAGGTGGCTGAAGTACCCACTGAAATGACCGGAAGTCAGGTACGGGTAGGTGTGAGTTCGAAATAGGGACATAAAAATAGTTTGATGCTTTGAAAGTCATTCACATTAACAAACTGAATTCCAATTTATATTCGCTTGAGATCAGAGTGAGATTGATATTTTTCATGAGCAAGAAAATTTTTTCATGGGAAAGTTTTTGAGCAGAATGGTGAGTATCTTAAGATAACTTGGAAAATATTCATTTTTCTTTGATTTATTATTTAACTACCTTAATTGCATATCTTAATCCACTTTTGATTTAAAATTTTAAGTGGGTTAAGAGATCAATATCTTATGTTCTACCTTACTTACATATTATATATTTATTATTAATGTTTGCGTTATAAAATAATCAATCAATTGCTTAGCCTTTAAATCTTATTTATATTTTAAAAGCTCATTTATGTTTAAATATTTCTCATTCTGATTATTTCCTTATATTATTACCATCATTTTATCTGTTAATTTGACATTACATTTTCTATAATGTTTACAAGACAAAAAATAAATATAATTTATATCAATTTGTGTCAATATTATAATAGTTTTGAGGTGAGATTTTGAATATGATACAATCACAAGTAGAGAAACTAACATTATCTTCAAGAATTTGAAAAAAAATAGACTATGAAGAATTTGAAAAAATTAACAAGAATTTAAAAAATTAATAGGGAAATAAAATATATGTTTTTTAAATCAAGACACTCAATTACTCTTTACTGATTATTTATATTTTTTTTAATTTATAGTTTCAAAAGTTAGCTTTTTTAAAAAAAATATTAGTGCAAAATGTCTTTTTTGTATCAAATATGTTTCTTTTTTGGTTATTCAGATATATTATTAAGGAGTTTGAAAAAATCTCATGTTTATTATTGATACTTTGTTTTCATAATGTATGAAATATATATGATTTAAATCGCAAAATCCCCATTTCCAAAAGATCCAATTTTTCAGTTTAAAGTCTAATGTACAATTATATCCAATTTTACTATAAACATTTATTTCAATTAAACTATACTCTCTTTAGTAAGTAATTATTATTATGTTTACAATCTAAAATACAAACGCATAAGCACGTCTTCAAATTAATTTAGATATGCATAAAGATGACAAAAATTCTTTTTTTATTCTAAGACTCAAATTTTATTTATTATTCTCGTATTTTATTGTCTGCTTAAATAAAGTCTTTAAAAGTCGATTATATTCGATGATACCAATTTTCGTAAACAGTATCAATAGTGTAAGTGATTTTAAATTAAAAAAAGTGAAATTAATTCTGTACTTTTTAAAATATGGACAGTGTTCTTTTACGAATAATTTAGTCATATAACATAAAGGAAAAGAATAAAATAGGTATATGTGCATTTTTTGAAGGATATGTTTTTACGTTTCGAAATGAAAAATATTTTTATTATGTAGCTCTTTTGAGAATTTTGTGTTTCAAAGGACATAAGAACTTTTAATTGTGATATGATGATTTATTAATTTTGAATTTCTTTTGCTCTTATATTCTGATGAATAAGTTTATGAAAAGTGATTTTTCTTATCTACATATAATAAAAAGAGTTTTAGATTTGTTTACTCGCATTCCATTTATTTTCGCAATGATTGGAAAAAATGCTTTTTACGACACTGAAAATTTCAAAAGTCTGCTAAAATTAATATTTAAGATAGTCACAAAGCCTCATCTTTTCACATCATGAAAAGCGTTACTTAGATACATATTCGTAATTTTTTTAAACTTTTATAACTAGTATTTGCAAGACGAGAGAACTTTATGTAAAATGACTTAGATAATTCTCCAATAAGACTCAATTTATATATTATTTTTGTTTATTTTGATTGAAAAATATTAAAATTAAAAAAATAAAAATGGTTCGGTTTCATATTGAGAAATTTTTTGAAAATACACAAGCAATATAATAAAGATAAAGCATGCCATTATACTGTTTCTAAATTTAGGTCAAATCCAATGGCTTCAATAATCAGCTCAGATCATCACGATGGCTATATGCCTATAAATTTGTAACTGTTAAATGTAATAGTAAAAACTGGGTACATAAGAAATTCTAAATCCCGTAAATGTTACTAGGATTGCTAGCAATTTACTCTCAAGTTTCATTTTTACCCAAAATTAACTGACAAAAATATCAAAATGTTAGAATTTAATGAAATATTATAAAGAATTATTTATTTTCAGTACTTTTGTTTTATCTGTGATTTATACATAAATCAATATTTTGTGATTATTCATAATTCTTAAAAGGCTTTTAATAATATATTTAAGAATTTAAATTTCTAAAAATAAATTTATCTCCTATTTTTTAAAAAATTCAATTTTTAACAAAAGAAATGATTTTATTTAATGCATTAATCTCATATCCAAGGTGGGTTACATTTGGTAAAAAAGAGCAAAATTCTCAAAAAAATAAAAGGAGACAATTTCAGGTAAGATTATAGATTGAAATCCATATCATATTACTTTTATCAAAATATTTAATCCAAACGCGACTAATATTCTAAACTGAGTGGCACACAAATAAAATAAAAAAAAGACATCTAACTTTTTAATATTATTTATTTCGTGACAAATAAACTTTGCTTTTTAGCCCTATCAGTCAGAAAAGAATTTCGTTATTTTGAGTTCAATCCTCATTTACGTGATAAAGTGTGGTGTTTACATGTTGCACAATTAAAGAAAAAAGGAAACTCAAGTTGCCAATGAAGCGCATAAATTTTAAGTGGTATTTATCACCATATTGAGGATAGTAATTATACTAATGAGGGATTAAGTCAATTTTACACTTGACAACTCTTGTGGGACAACAAATTCTTTTACTGTGCGCAATCAAGAGAACTTCGACATTCTTCTCTGTAAGAAAACTTTTTTCTCCTGCGATGTTTTTATGTGCCATGTTCATTTGTAAAGGAGGCATAAATTATTTTTTCTCAGGAATCAAATTGAGAACCATAAAAAGTAACTGTCAATGTTTTAAAATTTGTTAAACGTATTTAATTCCTCATAATTTCACTCTTAACGTCAACAGCGCCTAATTTAAACGTAAATTCCAATAATTTACTAAAAGCAAACTACCAAAAAATCTGATTTTCTTTTTGATATAAATTGAAAAGAATACAAATTATGTTAAAATTAACGGAGAAATCTTCAGGTTTAAATTTTTGCATTACGAATTGTCTTTTCCCCTTGAATTTAGGAATTGAAAAGTTTGTGAATTTCAAATCTCTGCTTAGCATTGATAAGTTAGTTTGTCAATCACTAAACAATCATTTTTTCACACTAGGGCTAATTAGACCGAGACCTAAAGTTTTTAGAGGAATCTGAATTACTACAAACATCCATGGCTAAAGTTGGGTTAGAACTTACGAATTGTTGAATCGAAAGCAATAGCGTTAGGAATTCGGAAATCAGATCAACCTGGCATTGAAAGATGTTATTACTATGACAGACAAATATAAACAATTTGATTTAATTTCCTTAAATGTTCACTAATTGCCAATTTTCACATTTTGTGAGTTTTGTCACTATATCCAGTGCAAGAAATTATCACTCACCGTAAGAAAATTGAGTGCTGTTATTCATCACCAAATCCAACATTAATTTTTAAATTTGAAATATTTGCACTAAATGTTTCGTTCTATTTAACACAACTTCAATTAACTTTTTCTCAAATCGGTATTTTCTTGAAAGGATTGTCTAATAAAGTGATTCATAATCCCATCCAACTTTTTTTAGTGAGACGAAACTGAGAGAAAATCCCAAGAGAAACTTTCTTTTAAAGCCCTCTTACAAATAAAAATTAATTATGAATGTTTTTGCTTTATTTTTAAGTACCTGAATATTTGAATCTGTAAAAAAAAAAAGATTACATTTTTAGATGGATTATCTTGAAGGCTATATTATTGATTGATCAAGTTTAAACTAAGTGTTTTATCAGATTGGAATTTAATATTCGATACTAAACTTTTTGTATTTAAATATTTTACTAAATTATTTATTCTGGACGATATTTAACTTTTGTATTATTTACTTTTATCTTGAATAGAGAACTAAAATTAATTGTATGGTATTTTTAATTTATAAATTAAAAATGTGGTACATAACACATATCTGATTTTATTATATAAACTTTGTATTATAATAATAAGTAATATTTCATTGTTGAATACAATATTTTTTAAATTTTCCGCTTTTACTTGCTTTTAAATTTGAAAATTAGAACATTTTCAATTGTATACTATTAGTATTAATGAATAATTCTCAGTGCTTTATTCTTTTTTTATTTTATGTATCTTGCAGTCTTAATTTTATTTTTTAATTGATTATTTCAGCTTATAACAATAATAGATTATATTTTTAAAAAATTGTTAAAAGAATAAATGAAACTAGGTAATTTTTTGTTTTTATTTCTTCGATAAATGTTTTTTTTTTCTTTCATTTTCACAAAAAAAAATATTCTAATTTTTTAGAAAATGGTAAAAATTAAAGTTAGTTGTTTACATCCCTTACTATTAATTCCTTCATTTTCAGTTGAACAATTATTCAGTTTGATTCCTATATAAGCTAAGATACTAGTAGTTTTTCTGACTAAATTTTAAACTGTAAATTTTAGATTGATTACTTTTCATGAATAAAGAATTAATGTTAAGAGATAAACCCACTAATCATTTACTTTCTAAATAAAATGGTTAGTTTATCTTCAAATTTATGTACATAATTTATAGCTAAAAATATTATACATAACAAAAGATTTACTATACAAAAGATATTTATATATGAACAAATATAAGAGGAAGTTTTACATACAAATGTTGTAATCCATCCTTAATTAGCACCATTAAAAATAGTAAACAGTCATAGTTTTTGGCCAAAGACTTGAAAGCACTTATAGGATAAATTAACATTCGATAAAATTTCTACTTTTCACAACAAATTTCACCTTAAATTTCCATATGTGTCTTTGATGTGTATTATCAGTGTTTTCATACAATGTTATAATCATATATGTATGGTTATCACATTGCATCAAAAAATAATAAAATACGTTAATATTTTTATCTCCCATGAGCGCGATATAGTTATTTTTGTTTTCCACGATAAAAACTCAAAGAGTCTTAACTTCTAACAAAATGAAAATACCTAATGGGGTATACATAAATAAATTAGATTGCTGATTTTTTTATTATCAGCATTCATCAGATCATGTTGTTTATACCACACAATTCTTGGTCTTTTATCTCTTATCTTGCCTTTCATCAAGTAAATGTGACTGGAATCTTAATCAAGTGGATTAGATGGTATGCTTCTTACATCCATAGCAAGGACATTTACTCATATATCAGTCTGAATTTTGAACTAAACGAAGTTCTGATTGCACTAAATTGAACATAAGCATTCAATGTATTACAAATAAATATAACAATTAGTAATTTCACAATTATGAAAGAACTAATTTGAAAATAAGGAGATTTCAAGTGCATATAATTGTTTTTCGAAAGTATATACACTGGTGTGCAAAACTTAAGCAACAATGTAAATTTTAAGCAGATAGCCATGAAATTGCATAAAAGCAGTTTTTGAGATCAGTGCAATGAACACGTAATTCAGTAGAAAGGTCATGCTTATGCAAATATCAGTTGCAGAACGTCAGCGGTGAGGTGAGCGTATGCAAAACGCGTGCGCTCGGCGCACGTAGTTCAAGCCTACAATAAAAGGAAGGACGGAAGAGCAATTAAAGACTTTCGTTTCTAGTGCAAGTGAGTGTGTCCGTGAAATACGGCTAGAAGAAATCCCCTGGAGGACTTCACATGTGGAAGAGTGATTGAAAAACTGGAGGAGGGGCGTAGTGCGACCAGTGTTGCTGAAGAGTTCGAAATCAACAAAAGTGTCGTTTCGTGGACTTGGAAAGTCTTCAGAACCACAGGTACAACTGTTCAAAAGATTGGTGATGGCCGCCCCAGTAAAACAACTGCAGTGGATGACCGCTATATCGTCCTGCAGGCGAAAAAAAACTGAAACCAGTCAGCAAGCGCCGTTGCTCAGCAACTGTGTACAGCAACGGGACGACAAGTGTCACTCTTTACTGTGGCCAGACGCCTTCACAAAGGTGGCCTATTCGCCCACCCTCCCGAACGTTGCATTCCGTTGACAGCTCGGCATCGGCGGCACCGTTCAGAGTGGTGCAAAGAGCACAAAAACTGGACATTTGATCAATGGTGTCGCGTCCTCTTCACAGATGAGAGTCGTTTCAGTGCCACAAGCAATTCTCGAGGCCAGTTGATTTGGAGAGAGGTTGGGACACGGTTTCATCCCAGTAACATAACGGAAAGAGACAGTTATGTTGGTTCTGGAGCTCTCGTCTGAGGAGGCATTATGCTGAACGGGCGGACTGAGCTCCACGTTTTCGACAGAGGTTCTGTAACCGGAGATCGCTATTGTCAGGAGGTAATCCTTCCCCATGTGCGTCTGTTCCGAGACGCCATTAAAGCCGATTTCATTTTTATGTATGACAATGCACGGCCACATCGGATTCATGCTGTTCAGCAGCTACTGGAAAGTGAAGACATTATCCGAATGGATTGGCCAGCATACTCCCCTGATTTAAATCCCATAGAACATGTGTGGATACTTTGGGGAGACGCATTGCGGCACGATTGCATCCCCCGGGGAACACGCAGCAACTGAAATCGATGCTGATTGAGGAATGGGCACTCTTACCGCAAGAATTGCTGGACAATCTGGTGCTTAGTATGGGGAGACGGTGCGAAGCAACCATTGCAGTAAGGGGAGGGCATATCCCATACCAAGGAACATCTGTTTGTTATTGTTCCTCTTGGATAGATGATCTTGTGCAGGGATACTGTGAGTTCAATAAAGCCTATTTTGTCTGATTCCATACCATACTGTATGCATTGTATTCATTTTTGTGCAACTATGCTTTCGTCACCCTTTAAGTACAAAATGACGTGTCTCATGTCTGAATTTCTTGGTCCTCAGATGATTTCTCGCGGAGTTATGGCAGAAAAATCACCTGTTGCTTAAGTTTTGCACACCAGTGTAGTATGAGCTTTTATTTTAAAATGAGCAAAAAAACTATTGTAATGAAAAGTAGTAATATGTTAATTTTTTAATACTCAATTTAAATGATTTTTGAATTTTATCATTTTAAAATTTAAAATTGGTTAATGAGTTATTAAACGCAACTATATAAAAAACATAATATTAACATATTTATTTTGAGCTTGGTTTTCATACAATTTAGTTCTTTATATTAAATTTGTGTGAGTTTAGATAAAAGAATTTAATAGCAATACGCCTTATTTAACAGATAAGATCAGGAATTCGAATATTGCAGAATTTATCTTATTAATGTTCCCACATACAATGATATTTTCTTATTGCTATCTTTTACTGAGTTATCAGTTAAAGAATTTGTACCTTTTTTTTGACTAAATATTTTACGAACTAAATTCCAAGCTAGAACGTGGATATTTTAGAATTCATTATTCAATTGCAATTGAAGGTCATATTTGAAACGACAGCCAATAATGCGTTTCCAAATTTTTATAAAAATTCAATCAAAAATACATTAAATGAAGTGTAAGTAATGCATAAGGGTAATTATTTAATAATCGTGCAAGCAGTATGTTCTAAATGAAATTTGAGCATATAATATTAGTCAGTAGCTTTTTTACTTAAAAATAATATCATTATTAACTCAAAAATATTTTATATATTATTAAAATAATGCATCAAATATATATTAATTACATCAAAAAATATTATTTTTTATGAATAACATTATTTAACAAAGAGTATTAATAGTATTTTCCCGTTTATTATATAATTTCTAAATATTATAGTTTAAAAACTAAAAAAAAGTTATTATATTTTAGTGAATAATAACTCTACGCAAAAATTAAAATTTTTCTGAAAGTTTATTTTTTCATCTATTTATTTTTCTTGATTCTCATAATTTATAACGTTGCAGTATATTACAGAGTAATATACCAGTGCATATTATATAAAATTTAATTAAAAATGTGTAATAAATATTCTATCACTAATTTGATTTTTCTCAAGTTGCACATTACAGAAATCACATTACATGAACAGAATATTTTGTGGTCAAACTTTTTGATCTACATAGATGAATCAGATAAAAAACGAATTTTCTATTGCTTTATATGTTGAAGGTATTGCTCAAGCTCCAGAAAACATTTAATAATTTAAGAAGTCTAAAGTCATAAATATCTCTGCTGTACCTACATTTTCTTAAAACTAAAGTTTCTTGAATTTTACAAAACAATTTCCATGTAGAAAAAATAACAAGCTCCGGAAGAATTTTAATTTCAGTTACTGAATAATTATTCTATGAAAAAAAACACACTTCCTCAGAAAAAAATTGCACTCGTTCCACCTTTACCCTTGTATCGCTATCTAATTATAAATAAATCAAACTTCCTGGTTCTCGATGCAGATTGGAGAAAAAGTTTACAGACACCGTTGATTACCTAAGCCATGTCAATATGGTTCAATCTATAAAACAAAGCAACTTCCTTATTTGTTTCAAAGATTTCACATTTAGAACGGTTAAACAAACAGAAAGCGGGCAAAGGTTGAGTGATTTAAAAATTGGCTGATCACCTTTGAAATATGGGAGTATGAGACCTAAAATACGCCATGTATTTACCCACTTTTACCCAGGCACGTTCAAAAAGAGCTAGCACAGAAATTGAAAGCATTTTCTTCCCAAATATTACTTAACGCATCACAGATCGTGAGCCTTTCTCCTTCTCACGGAGTTGAGACATTCTCTGTCCGTAATTCCAAAATGACATTTATAGCCTCTTATTTTTTTTATCAGAATATTAAATAGGATTATTTAACATTTGCGAAACAGTTTGTTTACAATCGATCATAATAATAAATTATCACAAATCGTTTTAGATATTAACAATAGAGTAAAACAAAAAAGAATGTTCTAAAGTTGAAAAAAAAATAGTTTTGTTATTATAAAAAAATGTTATATATTCTTTTATATTATGTATGATTAATTGAAGACAGAATAAATTTTAGATTGTGAAGGTAATCCTGTTTATATTTTGCCATTTTTATTACAATTCTGATTCAAAATCTAAAAATGACATTTTTTGAGCACATGCATCCAAGAAGTTGCTAAGGAAATAATGTATTAACACGTTAAAGACACTGTTTTAGAAATAGAATCTCGTGAATTTGATTTCATAATTGTTAAATAATGGTGATTCAACAATGTGTGGAACAATAAACCACAAATATACAGCTGCATACACGTCCATCCTGATTGATGTTTGGGCAGTTTTCTAGAATTTTTCCTCGTGATTCAGCTTACTATGTATCAAAATTCCTTTTAGAAAACAATATGAAGCTGGTATTCAAATGCTTTATAACGCCTTTCAACTGTTACGGTATACATTACCCAATATCCTATACCAAATAATGAAACAATTATTCATTTTCTTGAAACATCAGACCTGAAAAGACATAAGACATGAATCATATCTTCAGGGTAGAAAGTCAAGGTTTCGAACCCAGCCTCTGCTCAACAACGGGAAATATGTAGTATGGTTCTGATTTTTGCAGGCATATTTCTTGGTGCGGATTCATCTGAGATAGATGGGACATTTGTTTCTTGCGACAATCGAATACAGCCCACTGTCTATTAAATGATTAAATGTCCTCGAAAGCAAAACACTGTTGATAATCATATGTCTTACAATGGCTTTTGGTTATTTGGCTGTTTACTCGTATTATTGTTTCGGAACCAATTATTAAATATAAATACGATATTCCAATCTTTAACGGTAATTAAACATGGTTATAGTTTTGATTCCTATCTATTTTCAGTTATAAATAACCAACTGATTACGTTAGAGAGAAATCTGAAAGTTTCATTATGGCTTATTGACAAAATTTCATTTCGGAATATGCAATACATCTATATTTTACCATTAATAGCGACAGATTATTATATTTTTCCATTTTGAGGAAAATTACTCATTTTTGTATCATTTTTTGATTTGAAATTTTTTCAGTTACAAGATTTATATATAAGTCGTAATTCCTATGAACACATACATAATTTTTATTAATTTCGTAAATATGACATTTTTATTATATGCAATAATTTAAATACAAGAAAGTATTAAAGATTTCATTTAAAACAATTATTTTAAACTATTATTCCATACTTTAATAAGTATATGTAAGTAATTATAATTGTGTACACGATTTTATATTTGCTATTAAAGAGTACTTGTTAAGAAACATACTGTTTTCCCCTTAAGCTAAATTATCAGTTTCTACCGTGATATTTGTAAATTAGCTCAAGGTAAACTTATTATGCAACTTTCTTCTGATTTATCAATGTGAAATGACTCTATTTCATGAGACGAACAATACGTATTCCTAGTAATGTTTTTTAATTTCTTAATTCAAAGTATTCTTTTGCAATAAAATGTTGAAAAATAAAACTCGAATTCACGAAATTTATTTAACATATTTTTCATTTACATGCATCAAAATGCTTTTTTTTTTATTTATTAGAAGCACGTATTTCCACGCCTAGGCAAACCAGATCGTTATATTTTGAAGAACCCGCTCGACCTAAATTCGCACTGTCGAAAAACGTAATGAAGAAAACAAGAACGGAAAAACATGCGTCTGCGGCATTTTAGCTCTCACTATCGTTTGGCAGTCGTCAGAAGAACGTTTGAAGTGAAGTGGGACGAATTTTTAACGGCACGCTATCTATCCGTTTGTCTTTTAATGTTCCATTCACTCTCTACTTGTAATTTTTATTCTTTAAATACTGCTTCTCGCTGTCTACACAAAAATATGTAGATTAATGTATTTAATGAGTATTCAAGTTGTAATACGTCGTTGATCTTAGAACCAGTTTGTAATTATTACACATAAAAAGCACTTTTATTATCGTCTGCCAGAATATTTTGACGGAAGGTTTGCCGAGTCCTTATAATTGATGACAATATTCAGTAGTCCATCAGGTTTTTAAAAAGAGGATATTTAATTTTGTCTTCAAATGGATTCAGGGTAAGTTTGTTAGATATTAAATTATAATTTTAAATTTCTAAAATATTTCATTATTTATTTAAAACAATTGGTAACAAGTTATGAAAATTAAATGTTTCTTTAAAAAAATAGACTATTGTAAGTAAAATGCTTCTTTCAAAAATATAAAGTATTGTTAAAATTCAGTACTATATCTGATATGTGGATGGTAAAAAGTATATTGAATGATTAGTAAGAATAAAGTATATACATTTGAAATAAAAACATATTGAATATAATTTTATCTATTTTCTTTTCGGCAGTGGAAGATTTACAGACAAACTTAAATTTGAAAAATCACCTTAAAGATAAAGAAATTAAATTCATATTTTTGTTTTAAATATGCCTTTTAAATAAAATTTTCTGAATCACCACACTTTAATAAATTTTAGTAACTAGCAAATTAGAGTGAGTTAAAGTAACAAATGTTTTACATGTTGTTATAAGATAGAAAATCTTTCTCATTTGCCTAATTTTTGAATTTTGCTATCTCATAAATATTAAATTCGTTTCCCTAAAAACCTTAATTCATTTGAAAGAAAAGCTTTGCGCTATAGTATACATAATTACGCAAATCTATACCTCAATAAAATAAAAATATTTCTTTTGTAAGTTTAGATTAGAAGAATTTATAAAAAATTGATTTAAAAAGTTTTTAAGCCTTTAATAAAATGTATATGCAAAAAAATTTAATTATTTACTAATTACACCAAATACAAAATTAAATTGATTTTACATGCATATTTATAATGAATTAACTTATTAATCTCAATTCATTTAAGAAACTATTAATGTTATTGAAATATGGTTTTAAAATGTAAACTCCTTTTATATTTAAATTACAACTTAATTGATTGTGGATCAATTGTTTTTCCCCTATGAAAATTATAAGGTATATAATTTATATTTCTAGAATAAAGAAAAATATTAAATTATATTTTTAAAATAATGAAAAATATTAAGGTAGAGATTTATAGTCACATTTCAGGGATTTAAAGTTACTATATACACCTTAAAAATTAAAAATTTTCAATTTAAAAACTAATTAAAATTTTGTTATTAGCTATTTCTAACGACAAAATAATTGCTTAAAATGTTTTTGCTAATAGCGAAAAAATTTACTATGTATTTTTGTTCAGTGAGTAGAATTGTTTCTCATTTAAATAATTAATTTTTACTTTTAAATACATATATATAGTTCATAGTTCATTCTGTAATTTATTTTAAACATTCTGTGCAATTTATTAAATTCAATTTTTTTTGTAAGAATATATAAAATGCATAGTAAACTTGTTAATTTGGTATGAATCATATGTTAATACTTAAGATATTTCAGGGAAAATATTTCTGATCTATTAATAAATAAATATTCATATTTAATTTTCTTTTATTACCTGTAATCGATAAGAATTGATGTTATCGATTGCTAATATAAATGTTAGATATGATAAGCACTCTGGATCCTTTTCTACTATTCATAAGCTCTACTCTCACTTCGAGCATAGAAATTTGTAGTGGGCTGGAATACTATTTAAACTTTTGTTTCCTATTGAATCTCAACCCACGTGTCTTAAAATTACTTTTGAAAGACAAAACCATGCTGTTGCTTACATAAATAAAAGTACTATAAAAAGTGAATAGGAAAAAATATGTAGTTTTCTTGAAGTTACTCGGTACACAAATCGTTAATAAAAGGGCAATCACACTTGTTTATTTAAGAAGAAACATTTATGGCTTATCATTTTGTTTCCGCTAACAAAGTCACTTGTTTTATGAGATTCTTTGTTCAAATAACGTCTTATGTTAGAAGATAAATTGCAAAATACGTTACATGCTATTTCATTAATTTTATGATTTTTGAAGTTTTTCGGATGTATTTCTGTATTTTCTGAGAGAGATTTATTTGCAAAATTAAATATATATATATATATATATATATATATATATATATATATATATATATATATATATATATATATATATATAGTGTGTGTGTGTGTGTGTGTGTGTGTGTGTGTGTGTGTGTGTGTGTGTGTGTGTGTGTGTAACGCGTGTGTATAACTCGTTTAGATAGAATTTTAAGAGAAAAGTTGAAAAGTTTAGCAATTACTTTTAAAAATCCCTTTAAAAATGTGGAATTTTAGTGTTTCAAATATTATTCACAATTTAACTATTCAAATTATGTTATGTAAATCAGCCTATTTTCTTTATTAGCTAAATAAATATTTTCATGATGTATTTTATGTATATCATTTATAAAATTCAGAGCTTAATATTATTTTCTCCATTATTATATATTTAAGTTAATACAGTTTTGTGTTCAGAAAATAGAGTTGTATGAATACTTATAGTTTCACATGTTTGTATAAACTGTAGAGAATTATATTCAACGTTTTATATTTTTTTAATTAAATTTTTATCTTAAAAATGTTTTTTTGCTTAAAAAAGAATATTTTTAATATGGACAGTTTAAGACATATGATAATAATTTATGGTATAATTTAATTTTATTGATTAAAATGACTTACGATAAAAATTTAATTAAAATTTTAATCTTTCAAAAGATATATTAGTTTCGTGATGAATTCATCATCTTTACAAAATACAAAAGAATTACAAAAAGCCATTTGTAAATTAAACATAAGAACTCCAAAAACACTTTGATATAAATTCACCAATTAAAATTATTTTTGAAAAGGTTCTGTAATATTAGAATTATTTCAGCCAAAACTCGATATTTGCACTATAATTCTAGAATCAAAATTATTTATCAGAACATTTTACTTTTTATTATAGCTACATAAATAACTGATAATTATTTATTTACTTTGTTTCAAAAATAATTTTCTTCCGAGCATATTGTGTATTACGTATCCAAAACTTATTCATATGTTGCGGAACATATCAGTTGTGTCTTCTAAGATTTCAAAAACATAAAACAAAATATTCTTTTCACACAACCAGATAATTGTTGGAAACTGGCAATAGGTGATGATACCTCTAATGACATAATTCATCTCAATGAGAGAAAATCTTGCTTTTGCCAGAACCATTTATCTGTATGCCATTCAAGGAAATATAAAAAAGGAAACGCTCTCACTACGCCACCATTTAATAAGCTGCATTTGACTAGTTCTACACCTATAATGAGAATCTGCGAAAGAAATACTTCTGTCTCCCACTTTTCGCCAATTAGGCTTCTTCTTTGCAGTAGCGTTTCCGGTGTTGAGGCGTCTCTTTTGCCCTTCACTGATAAAAGCGCCAAGTCAAAATTATACGCATAGTAGAGCTTGACATTGTGTGTTAAAATGTCTCTTAATAGCAACTAATAGAATAGAAATCATAACATGGTAAAATATGCAGCTTAAGATGAGTTTTATAAAGAAAATCCTCGATGTTCGAATTGTTCTAATATTTTTATTTTTAATTATAAAATTTTTTGGACAATAAATTATAATTCTCCTAACAGTACCAACATTAATTTTATAAGTTCGATATATAATGTAATGACTCTGTGGTACTTCACATATTTCATACTTAATCATTCATCTGAATATATGTTTTTGCACGATAAAGAAATGATTGCTAAGTAATATTACTTCTGATAGTTTTTAAATAATAAAATTTGAAATATCTGATGTATTTAAGTCAAATTATTAATCATCACGTAATCTTAATAATGCTCAATTTAACAAAATTTTGAAATCAATCTAGAATTCACTTGTTTAATCTTAGCTCCATCATGCTGAATTGAAATTCCGATCGTACTGGTCCCATAAAAACTATGAATTATTCAAGTGATGCCTTTCTTATATATAAATTATTCAACACACACAAAAATTATCAAAAATTTCACAAAATGATTTAGATTTAAATAAAATCAAATCAGACATTTTTAAAATGAGGAAAAACGTTTTAATCATATCCTTATGTCTTCTAATTTTGAATGAATTGCTGTAACATATATAATTTTTCTTTTTAAATTAAATAGTTTTTTCTCGTACGAATAGCAAAATTTAATTGAACAATAAGAAAATTAAACTTTGCACTAAGATTTTGTCTTATAAATTAGATAATTACATTTTTCTATTTAAAAATTAAAAAAATATTTTCTGATTAAAAATTAAACATATTAATATTTATATAAGATTGTATTATAGTTCAGTATTTTAAGTAGAATTAATACAGTTCAGATCAAATCCGTATTCTTTCATATTCTCTAATCTTTTTAGAGAGTAATTTTTAGAGATATTTTCATTTAGAAAATATCTATAACCATAAACCTTAAAAACTAATTTACTTTTTTATGTAAATTTTTAATTTAGAAAATTATAACTGCTCATAAATTCGCCTGAATATATCCTTTTGTTTTATCTATTTTAAACTTTTAATCATCACTGTCTAATTTATGCTGTACGTTGACTTGTTATATTTTCAATATACGTAATTATATTTAAGTCACATTTTTCGTAAACTTGAAATCAAATGTAATTGAAATAGTAAGTCTAGGAGAAATAGAAGTGATTTTTAACAAAAATGATAAGAAAAATAATGATCGATACTTTTTGTAGCCCCTTAATTTTATGAACGTAATTATTTTAATGAAAGAAAAATTATACTTGTTACTTTAATAGGTTTATACGTTTTTAAAACGGTCACCTTTAACCAATTATTTTAGAAACTAATTAAAATTTTCTGTTATAAGTCACAGTCACAATTAGAAAAATTTACTTCATTCAGTCATCAATGATTCATGTAAAGAATGTGGCCTATAGACTAATGTTTTTAAATCTGAAAAATTTGAAATCTAGTCTTGTATGGTGATGAAATCTAAGAATATGGAGTTTGAATTACTCAAAAAGTTTTCGTTGACACTATGTTGTGTCGTGAGAAAAACTGCTGATTTATAAATGGTTACAATATGAAATGCTTTTGTAACCCAAGCAGCACGAAAGCTTTCAGAATTAATTTTACTCTTCGTATGTTTACTGACCAATCTTTAGTATAACTACCTTTCAAAATGTGTTGTGCTTCTTCGCTAGCATAAATTTGTACCTAAAACCAAGACGTATATTTTATGCTGGTGTTATTGCATTACTCTATATTTTCTTGTCAAATATTTCGCCATTTTGCAAGTAATGGATGTTTGAGATGTTAAAGAAATTAACTTGAAAAAGTTTTCCCATAGTCAATTTTAATTCATTTGAAATAATACGGTATTTTTCTGTTTGTTTTATTTATTTTTGTAATTTTTTACTTAATGTTTTTTGTATATGCATTATATCTAAGCCTTATTTACCAATCAAGTATGTCTTTTTTTTTCAATTAATCAAAAAGCAAATTTTCATGTAAAAACTATTTAATATTTTTAACCTCTTATAAAAATGTTCATTTTAAAACCATTTTTTTTTCTTATTTTCTTTTTTGATATTTGTTTATATTATAATTCTTGAAAAATTTCCATTGCGTAAAAAACAAGAAGAATTTAAATATACTATTTTAACATGTAAATAAGACTGCAACGTCAATCGTTTCCATAAAATATATTACAATATTACTGATCTGATTAATTGCCTACTTCTAATGATACAAATCTAGAATTTTTGATTCTTTAGTGAGGAGAAACAATAATTCTAAAAAATATCCAATTTATTGAATTCTACTTCAATTTCTACTACATGTAGCAAAAAAGTTTGTCTTTTTCTTTCAGATTCAGTGAGTTCTTGTCGTTTTTTTCTTGACATCTTAAGTTTTGAATTTAATAACACATAAAATTACAAAAATTTACTTTATGACGTCTGGTTATCTGAAAACAGATTTCACGTTACATGAAAACGTTTTTATACTATCATATTATATGGTGTATAAAATATTATAGGTATTTTTTGGTTAGCCAGGCAAATTTTCTATGAAGTTAAATGTGGCTGATGCTATTTCCATTTATTTATTTCAATTTGGGGAAATAAGTAAAATGCAGCTGTTTTTTACACAGCTGTTTCATACTCACTGGTAACCAAAAAGAATCAAAGAGCATTTTAGTTATATGGGAAGATTACTATATGAGTACATAGCTCTCATGATAAGATTGAATATAAACTTACTTATTACATCCAATTTTATTTGAATTATTCAAAAACATTTTTTAAATTACTTTTTCCTTATAATTACTTTTTTCAATTACTTTAATTACTATATTAAAGTAATAATTACTTTATTAATTTTTGTAATTTAAAATTTATTTATTTATTTTATAATTATTATAATAATCAATCATTATTTGTTTTGCATATTGATATTAGCATTCTATATATATGTATAACTTTGAAGTCTTTATGTAAGTCTAACGTGTAGAAAATATGTAATTTGTAATGGATAAGGATATTCATTGAAATTTTTCGTGAAAAAAAAAAGTTGCTATCGCTAAAAGAGGAAAATATTTCGCGGCTAATATTTTTATTATTCATGATTTGTTCCAGTTTCAATACATGGGGAAATAACGTTTTCTTTTTTACCTTGTTCAAAAAAGAAATGGAATCTCATAAAAACAAAACAAACCATATATCAATCAAGTATACCATACCTGCCGGATGCTATCACTCTTGAAACGTATCCTTGTAAAATAATAGAGAGATATAATTCTTCAAGCCCATGAAATATTTTTGGATATGTAGAAATTTTAATATTTACTATTTGCTTTGTTTTTTTGCTTTTCTTTATTTTATTATTATTTATTAATTATACTTTGACTATTTAAAAATGATTAGTAATTTTATTATATTTACCAAAATGATATATGAATGATTTTCAGTTATCGATAGAACTGTAAAACAAATTATGTTTTAATTATTTGATAAATAAATAAGTTTTAAATAATGCATAAGTACGAGTTCAAATTTTCTTCTTTGATAGTTTATAAATGTTTGAAATTCATGTAACTATTTAATAGTAAAATTATAAATCTCTAAAATATTTTAATGAAACATATAAAACTAATTTCTTTATATTAAAAGAAATTACTAGCAACTACGTTCCTCTGATTTCTTTTGAAGGAGATTGGTTGTGTGTATTATTAATTTAATTTTATAGTGGCACAAAAATTTATAAAGGCTTATAAAGATTTTTAATCATTTCATATTTTTGAATATTCAAGCTTTCAGTTAAAGTAAACTTGAATCTTTCTCCGAAAAATCATTTTTTAAATAAATTTAACATCAGGCATAAATAAAATAAATGAAATATTCGCTATAAAATTTGAATATTTGATAATGAAAGCAATAATTTGCAAGGTTATAGCATGCATTTGAACAGAAACTTTCTGAAAAATATGATTTTCACCTCTGATGATCTCATTACCATGAATTCAAAACTGGTGATATATCAGTTGTATATACATTTGTAAATTAATTTTTTTATGCAAATGAAAAAATGACTTGTCTTACTTTTTCACGGGAAATTATCGCATAGCTTAGTAATTAATTCTCCTTGACGGTTAAATCTTGAGTCAGCAATCATATTGAGATTTATTTTTTATCAGAAAAAAACCATTGTAATATTCAAGACTTCCATTCCTGTCAAATAATATAATTTAAAAATAAAATCTACCATCTTTAAAATAAAATAAATTAATATTTTATTTTGAAGATGGTTGTAATCTATTTAGCAAGTGCACTTAAATTTAACAACGTTAGTATTATGTAATTATGGGTATTATTTTTTGTAAACAATAAACATACATTCTTTTAATAAAGCTCTATAATTTCCCTTAATTCTGCTATTTGTACTTGCTTACAAAACAAAATATTGTAGGTCCCAAAATATTATCATCCTTCTTGTTTCCTTCATTGACAAATATTTCAATATAGTAATCGAATTTTTAGAATAACATTATTTTTGTTCTGATTTAATAAAGTTGTGTTTTATTTTTACAAATAAAATTTTCAATTAAAATTTAAAATCTTTTCTAATGCCAGTATAGATAAACTGTCTTAAAATCAAGAATAAAATTCAAATAAAAATGTCTTTTAATATTCTTCATTTTAATTTTCGTCATTCTTGCTTATAGCATTATATTATCGTAAAAATATTTTTATATTCTCACTTTTCACTATCGGTTTTTCAGATATACGAATTTATTGATTAGCATTGCATGCATAATGCGAATCTTTACTGATAACTTTTTGTGTCAAAAAATTAACTGTCAAAATAGAACTATCATATCACTTTGAGTATACTTACAAGTAGAAAGATATGATTTCTATAATAAGAAAAATTTGTTGTATTTTAAGCTCTGAATTTTAAAATTCTTTATATTTGCATTGAGAATTATAAGAATTTATATAACGCTCTATAAAGTTGTTTATAAAAGAATTCTTGGAATAATTAACAATCAAAGATAGACTGTAGTGTAATGAAATGAACAAAGACAATAAGAAACATGCATTATATTTAAATTTGCATTAAATACACACAAAGAATAATATATTCCCCTTTCAAATTTTCAACATAATATGATAAGATGGAAAGACCATATTATTAAAATTAATAATGGTCAGAACAATCTAAGTAATCAAAAATTATTCAAGATTGAAACTAATATGTTATTTGCATAATATTTGTCTTGTATAAAAATCTAAAACAGCTTATATATTTAAATAAAGATCTTATTTCTGAAATACATTTTTAATCTTAATATCTCTCGCTAATCTCTCCTATTTTAGTATCATTAATGAATTTTGCGAAACAATAATTCAATGTAAAGGAAATAGAAAGAATCATCTCAAAAGTTTTAACAAGCCAAATAGCTATTGTACCAATCTAACGCTTCCTAGAAAATTTATCCATTTTTAAAAGCAAATCTCAAGTTACTGCAAACTGAAAACAGCCAGTATATTTACTTAAATTGTACCAATCAACTGTACCTGTTAAAGAAGGTACAACGCATTTAGATTTGAACACACTATTAAGCTATATGTTATATTAAGCAAACCTTTTCACACTTTTAGTGTAAAAGGCTAAAATGAACAACTCGTAAAATTCTATTAAATATACGCGTTAGAATATGATGTCAAAGGAACTAAATTCTTAAGTACATAATGAAAACTTTTACGAAATATTCATATAAGTATATCAAGTCATATGCCAATTATATTTAAACAAATATTTCGCAGGTAAACATTTCGACAAGTTACAATATCAATGAAAGATAATCTACATGATACTATGCAAATTAATTTCGAATAAATACCAGGAAAAACTTTTGAAAATATGATTTTTATGCTCCATGTACGAGAAAATGTTGATTTTTACATTTCCCAATAATATATTAAATTAAGTAAAACATTGTAACAAATATGATTCCTTAAATATAAGCTATGACAAAAAAAACAAGATTTTTAATCCAACGTTATCAACAACTTTAACCGGACAAATATAGATAATAGAGAAAAATATCATTTTATAAAATTTAGCTAGTATAGTTTATTTTGCAATATGCATATAATATTACTGCCTTTCTTTCAGCTTCTTTATTTTTATTTTGCACCACATTTTTAGAGAAATATTCGTCTTAGTAATTTAGATAAATATTTAATTATTAAGCTTATTTCTGTTGTTTCTGGGAGTTTGAGGTCGCTCGGTACCTATAATCGAAAATTAGTACCCATGAATTAAATTTTTGCTATGTTCAAATTTCTAGTTCAATATTTTAGGAAAGAGAGACTTCACACTTGACCGCACAAAAAGTCTGTGAAACATGTAAAGGGTGGCTATATAGCTATTTTATTCTACTGGATATAATCCAAAAAGCTTTTATTTATATCGAAATTATTGCGATATTCGCTGTCACTAAACTAAAATTTGAACAAATGCTAAATAGGCATAAAAATTGAAATTTTATCGATTTGAATGAATTCTTTCTTGAATCGTATTCTTAATTTTGTAATCCATTTGTGCCAAACCATGTGGAACAAAAACCTTAATTGAAAATATGTTAATTTTTGTTAACTTATATAATATTTTTAATCAATTTTGTGTTATCCTTATTTACGAATGAAAATATATTTGTTGTAATATTTGTTGAAAATTACAATTCCCAGGAACAATCATAAAATTTGTTACACCTTTTTATCCTTTATTTATGAATTCCAATGGCACAATAGCTTAACGCCGCTTCCCATAAGCTCAGCAAAGTGAAGCATCATTTGCCGCGGACTGTGGTTGGAAGGGTGACCACGGTGTACTCTCCTTCACTGGGTTGCTGGAGCTCCGTGGGTTGGGGACGTGTCCATGTTAATATGTGACGTCCAAAGTGTGACGCTGGTGTGGCGTGAATGTGGAGAGGAGGATGCCAACTCAGGTGTGGCATCGTCACTTGACCGTGAATGAAAATTACGAGGCACCTTAAAAAGAGCAAAGTCGTACCTTCGTGGTGCTCTGATCCAAACGAAAGACGCTCTCTATTGACTTAATTCGCACACCCAAAGGCATAGCAAGCTTGGCTTGTCCAAGTGTCATAAGCAACAACAACGTCCTTTATTTACTTGCTCATTTTATCTTTAATCCTGATAAACATGCTTTGCATGTGAAAGACATTTATATTATTAATATGATTTATTTAGAAATAAATTTTGTGCATTCACAGTTAATTTCTAAGATGTGATTAAAATGCTATTCGTACTTATGTAGAACACTTTTTATGTCGGTGATATGAATTAATATTACTGTATATAAAAGTTATAACTTTGCAAACATGAACCCATATCATGAAGCTTCAAACCTATGTTGTAAAACTGGAATCGAAGCAGTTACCCTTTCTAAATTTTATGAGCCGCGATCATGCATTCCAGCAAATAAGTGATATTGATTAATTCATGTTTAAAATTAGCGTAGGAATCCTCATCCATCACGTATAGTTTAGCCCGAAGCTTTCAGATTCGTGAAATTCAAGGTTCATCGACTTTCTTCCCACGCTTGGATATGTCATCAATAACAACCAGATAGAGTATTTGATACTGAATCCGATTATGTTAAAAATCCGCTTACCCATTTCACTTTCCAGCCAATAATGCTCAAAAATATGCCGAAAAATATATTCGATTATGACACATTACCTAATTCATTGAGGAAACAAGTTCAAAATGTATTACTTTGTCAATTTAAACTGAAATTCAGTAATATTAATGGTCTTTTGGTTTCAGATACGTTTTCTTCTTAAAGACGATGTACCAATGATCTCATAGCAGTAATAATCTTGAGAATCGTTGAAAACAATTCATAGTTCAAAATAATAAATTTTTTATAGGATTTTTTTAACTTAAATAACCCAGGTTTAGTTTTAAAAAACATTAACAATTTTTAAGTAATACAAAAAATCAGTTTTATTAAATTGCGAAAGATAACTGCTTTAAAAATATATCATTTATTATAAATATTTTGAAGAATATGTGTGTTTTAAACATATTGTTAACATAGCATTTATATTTTCATTCAAAATGGTAAATTTAAAAATATATTATTTTATTTAGCATAACCTAATGATATGGCAAATAAATTATTATATTATTTATATTATGTATTTATATTGTTGTAGAGCATTAAAAAATGTAGTATTTATAATTGGCTCAATCAAATGTAGAATAATTCATTAAATGTTTTACTAAATCAATGTTTGCTATTGTCTCGATTATTTATGCAATTTTGAAAAAAAGTGAAATGTCAATTATTTACAATAATTTATAAATGAAATAACAAATAACGAAATAAATATTTATTGCATTCAAAAGTACTATATTTAGCAAACATTTCGAATTACATACTTTATATATCATTTAATTTATGCAATGATTCACTTTTATAACTGCAAAGAATCAATCTACTCTATCAAGAATAGATCTGTTTATATTTACAGAATAACTGCTAAAAGTATTCGAATAAATATTTTTAACAGTTAAAATTATAAATGTAAAAATTTTAAATTTTCTAAAAATCATAATTCTTTGGTCTTTATAAAATTTTAGCTAAATTAGAACAATCAGAATTATCTATTAATAAACAAAACAATACTCAATTTAAAAGACCATAGTTGAACTTATCAGAAATAATAAATGCAGAAACAATTAATTGCTTATATCTTTATGAACTATTTAAAAAGATCATTATTTTTGGATATAAATAAATATATATATATATATATATATATATATATATATATATATATATATATATATATATATATATATATATATATATATATATATATATTCTTATGAATTTTGAAATTAAATGAAAATAACATTGAAGAATATTAATCTCAGTTAGTGAATTTAATTTTACTACACTTATAGATTTGCAATAAAATTTTAAATTGAATCCTTTCCTGTTTCGAATAAAACATTTAGCTGATCTTTAAAAAACAGAAAAGAAAAATGGAATAATATTCCTGTTTTTTTTTTGTTTTTTTTTATTAAACATTATATTTTAGAAACAAAATCAAAAATTAAAAATCAGTTTTACAGAGATCAAAAATTTAATAAGTTACCCATTGCTAAAAGGAAATATTATAGACGTCTCACAGCAAAATAAAAAAAATGAGAGGAACTAAGAAAATTTTAATTTTTAATACATGATCAAGCATAATTTAAATAAAACGAGTTACCCATTTTCCAATGTAAATTATTCTTTGAAAATTATCATTTATCTCATTTCTGTAAAAAATTTACTAGCACATTTATTTTAACAAAATCAAAAGACGTTGCTTTAATGGGAAATTAATTCAGGCTTTCAGTGAATGCCAATTAACTCTAAATAAACTAGGAATCTTGGAAAACTGAATTTTAATGGATTTTGAAAAATGCTATTTAGTTGTATTCTTTTTCCATTTTAAATCCATTTATTGTGTAAGGAGTCATTTATCAACAAATAAATCAAATATTAAAAAAAGAAAAATGAATTAAAATGAAAACTAGCATTAAATTTTGAATTTTCATAGGTATGTTAAATTCATTATTGAGAAATAAATTAATCGCAATTTTCACTTATGATTCGAATATTTATGTATTGAAATAAAAGCTTAATTATATCTTGTATTTATTTTTACTAGTTAAACTGGATTAGTATACTATTTAGACTATGAATTAATAAATCAAAATAAATTAATACCCAATTTTTAATCAAAATAAGACTTGCATTAATTCAACTGGTCATTATGTTAACCAGTCTTATTTTTCTCTATCACAGACTGCATTGCCCAGCAATGTCAAAGTATTAAAAAAATAAAAAAAAAAAAAATCCATGGAAATTTAATTTCGTGAATAGACGAATCCCTCAACCAAAAGCATATTCAGGTAAAAAAAAAAAAAAAAAGTTTCCCCCTAATTGCTGAGGAAATCAATGGGACAAAGTAATTCTATGAAAAGGCTCCTGTGAATCATCATTCAAACATAAGAGATTTCCGAAAATCTATAACACAAGAACTACGAAACGAAATGCCAATCTAAATTGTTCCTGACATTTATGGTACCAATCAATATTTGAGTGCGTTTTAACTGGGGAGCTGAAAGGTGCTGAAAACAATCTATGTAATAGTTGTTTTGTATACTTGACATTTTGCTTTGATAATTTGAGCAAATATTTATTGGCAATTTTCAAGTATTGCGACTTTAAAAATTTTGTTTTTCAATGAGTGGTAAGATATGATAGTTAATATACTGTGATAATAATGGAGAAAATACATAGATACTATTCGATATTTAAATTGTTTGTCTCTGCTAAAAAGATATTATGTTTGAAGTTCAGTTTTATGTGATTTATTTCAATATTGGTTATTTTAAAGTTATTTTTTAAAGGTAATATATATAACTAATTGATCCCACTAAAACTTTTTAAACCTACGCAATATTAAATTACCTATGAATGTAGTTTTAAGCAATTTATTTCAAACAATTTTTCCTTTATTGTGTAATTTCTGAATCTACGAAATATCATGTTTCACAAAAAATAAATATTCATTTCAATTTTAAAAATTTAATTGTTTTTTTTAGAAAAGGATTAAACTGAATTACTAGAGTTAAGATATATTGATAACTATATAAATACTTAAAACAGATTCCTTTAAATACTTAATATAAATACAGATTACATTTGAAAGTGAAAAAAATAACATGAAATAATAATACTAACAGAAGATTTCGATTTGGCAATCGCATTCATAAAAAGCATTATATCTTAAAATAAAATTAATATTAGTGCCATTATATTGGAAATTTTTAAGTAATTTTGAAGCATGTATTAACGTTTTCTTTAATTTGCCTAATATTGTATATCAACACTAATTTAGATTTTTAAGTATTCAAAACCTAAGATAATATATATTTTTAGCATAAAAATCACATTTTCTGTTTGAGAAAGACATGCTTGTCACAAAACTTAATCAACATCTTATTCAAAATATTTATGAGTAATATAAATTCTACTTATAAAAATATTGTTGTTGCACCAGCATACTTCTGTGTACCTAGTCTTGAGTTGGAATCTGCCAGTTAAATAGAAGCAGCCAGGTACATTCCTCTAACATTTTATATCAAGGACCAAGCCGAAGACCCCCAATATTTGACCTGATACCCCCAGAGGTATCATTTCATTTAGAGAACAACTTATAAGAATGTTTACGTTTACGCCAGTGAACTTCCCTGTACCCAGCTTAAAAGAGCTATACCAGTATGATGCATGTAAATGAGACAAAATCATATTTTGACACAATTAGATATAACATTATAACAACTGTTTCCATTCACTGTCGCATACAGATCTATGTATCTGATATCAAATAAAGTACAACATTTTAATTATCATTATCCGTAAAAAGGGATATTTTTATAAGCTTTCTTAAATTTGTTCATTAATTTAATATAACGTTATATATATATCTCCAAGTTTAGGCTAAAGGAATGATCTTTCAAGTTTTTGTATTTATATCAGAATAGTATATGTCATTTTCAGGAAAGAAATATTACTTGAAACTCTTCCAAATTCTCTCTATCATTAACTCTTTCAATGTTTACCACTGTTTTCTATCTAATGAGTATTATGCATTAAATTTTGTGTATTGATAAAATTTAATTTTTTATTTTCCAGATATAGAAGAATTGCTATATTTCATATATGTTTACGTGATATAACGGTTTTTATATTACACGATTGAATAACAGGAGTGCCATATGAAGAACTGATTGTATAATATGAAATTTATATCTTATATCAAAATAAGAAATTAATATGCAATAACATACAAACAATATTAAATAAGAAGCTATTATAAATTAAATAATTGAAAATTATATTCCCAAAGTTAATATAATTTTCAATCATTTTATAATCATTACACACACTTTGAGCTATTTTCGCTAAGTTAAAATAAAATCATTTGATAATTTGACAAATTATTATGTTTTTATCACTTCGTATAACTAAGGAAAAATAAAAAGCCGAAAAATCATGCTTTAGGTAATTTCCGTTTTCCTCAAAAAAATGTCGTTGCGTGACTTTGGAAATGAAATAGATGAATGTGTAAGTCAAAAAAGATAAAAATCACCATGCGTCGTTGAATACCAAATGGATATTTGTTTCAAATCTATCAATTAATGCGGTTAGCTAAAACACCAAATAATCAATAAGATGTTATCAATTATAACATAAGTAAAAAAAGAAAAATGTAATTTACAGTTTTAGTAAACAGGTATAACTTCTTTACGGCAATGTCTACACACATAGATAACTATATATACAAACATTTGTGAAATGCTGATACATACAAACATATCGCGAAGAGTGTTGACATGCTTGTATATGTTTTTCAGATAATTTAATATACCATTATGTATAAAATATGAAAAAAAAATCAATTAGTACTTTGCAAAAAATATTTTTTGAAGTATTAATTAATTATTTTATATTTAATTTTGATACAATTTTTTAAAAATACTGCTTAGTGTTGCATAAATGGAACAGGAAAATGTAAAAAAAATTAAGAATAACAAAGAAAAAACAATATTGTATTTTTGTAAGTTTTTACAAATACTCGCAACCATCAATGAAATAAAGGCTAAAATCAAGAAAGAAAACAGACATTGTGTATGTATAAGCACTTTTGTATTAGCATTTTCATTTGCACATGCACAATTTATATGAAATAATGAACGAACATTAGGTTGAGTAATCAACACTGATCTTGTAGAAAAATATATTTTATGAAAGTGAGTGGGTTAGGAAAAGCGTAAGCTCAGCGCGAGCTTAGGAATTTCAAAATTTTTCAATGAGTTCTAATGATGCACCTATATTGCTTACTTATTACATGGGGAGAATCTTTTCACTCTTATGGCAGTCTTCAACAACGAAATGATGATGTGCATTATCATCTACCAAGAGGAAAACAACACCAATTTCTAAAGTCTCTAATCATAAATCAAGTCTATAAGACATCATCTTGTTATCGTATTAGATTGATCACCTAACCACCGCTCGAGAAGCTATTATTTATTTTTTCGGTAAATCATGTTAATTTTCCCATTTATTGACTCTAAATCCTCAGTTGGATGAAATTATTTAAAATTTGAGAAGTGAATTCAATAAATACTCTCAAGATTGCCGGAGTTTAATTGTTACACTGTTTGTTATTTGACCGAGATTGATGCTGATGACTTCTTTGCTTGTGTAATGAAGAGCTTAGATTTTCAAGAAGATTATTCTACAGTGGAGTTGGAATTGATTAATTTTCAAAGTGTGAAATCATTTTGAAAATGAAGAGTTTTCTATAAAATTTAATAGATTTTTTTCTATTTAACCATTTTTTTTCATTCTCTAAAAATATTTGGTTTCTTGCTCCTAAAAAACATCCGCGCGATATACGTGCTTGTTAAATCTGTGGAATCGAAAGTCCTGTGGTCGGTCGTTGAGCAGTTACCATGGGTGCAACGGTCTGGAGAAAATTTCTTCCCCCTTTAGATCAATATCGAAATTCAGAGAGTGGATCCTCTGGTGGTGTCATCTATCGGATGATTTAAAAAGAGCAAAGACGTACTTTCACCTTCGTGGAGCTCTGATTAAAATGAAAGACGCTCCCTATTGACTTAAATGTACATTGCCAAGGCATGGCGAAAAGGGCTTGTCCAAGTGTCATAAGTCACAACAAAAAACATCCAGTATTGTAAATAATATTCTGCTCTACACATTAGTTGGTTGGTTATATTAGTTGCTCACAATAGTATTGTGAGTGGTTTCTTTTCCCAGTACTAAAAATTATAGGGATGATTATAACTAGTGGTAGGTGCAATGTACTCACACAAAATTGAGAAACATTTCAAGGACAAAAAAGTGTTTCATCCTTCTCATTACAGTTATTAAATTTAATTAAAAAATCTGTTATTACATTTTTGTTATCTATTACTAACTACAGTTCAGTTTTTCTTTGTTATGCAGAATTCCTTTTCTTTTTGTTACATACAGTTTAATTAAAATCTATTTTATATTTGTTACAATTGCATTGGATTTGAGGCATCTGTTCAACTGCATCTCAGTTTCTTCGACCCTCTTCAACATTGACCCCAACTGCTGCCATGACACCATTTATACGGAGAAAGTTGAAGATGTCACCAGGGCAGTGTTCCATGCCTTTGGTCCCATATGACTTGTCTTTTTTACCTTTACTTTTTTTCTTTTTGCACTTGTCACACGACAACAACAGCATATTTGTTACTAATTTAAGTTCACAGGCAATAAGCAAAATTTAATATTATTAACAAAAAAGTTGTAACTTATTTCGGTTAGTTGCTCACAAGAATTTAAAAATGGTGTGGTAGTTCGGAAGCTTCTGTAGTTTTTCAACGTCTGCTGTGTAGTAATCATAGAATGGTGTCTGTGTATGTGCAGGTTAATGCAGTGTCTACAAATTGTCCAAACATAATCTCCATTTAGGTTGTTACCTTTTGTTGTTTCAGCTTGCAGAGGCTTTTCATCCAGGTTCGTAGCAAATTTGCATTCATCTGTGAGTATAACTTTATTCTAATTAGACACAATCTAACTGACATGTTGAAAACGTTATTTCAACTTGACTTATGGAATGAGAGAACAAGGAATACTAACGCAAATAATTTTTACTGAATCATTTCTGCCCAGCAATAACCGATACTATTTTAATAATACCTGCTGTAATTATAGATGTCTTTCACGTGGAACAATTTTTCAAATCCAATTGGCTACAACAACGATGTATCGACCTTATATGGGATTCATAAAATCTTGAGTAAATGAACACATTTCTTCTAACGTCTGTTGGGCTATTTCCGTAATTGTGAAATTATTTAATAACGAAGCTGAAATATTTAGTAATATCTGTAATTAACTACGACGCTGCAATGCGGAGAAATATAGCCTACCATCTAAATGGCACAGATATCGTATAAACCAGCATGGCAAATTCTGAGTCTGGGGATATTTTGGTGGATTTTCTCGTTTATTTGACAACCTGGATTTATTACATTATGGAGATGGGGATTTATAAGAATTACGTAAAAAAATCCATTTTTGCAACCCTAGTATTTACGTCATCAATAGGCGTCACAATACGTCCTCTTAGCAATTTTTTTTCGTCGCCAAAAAAATTCAGATTTTTGCATGCTGGATTAAACGGCATCTATAGCATCAAAATTTTCTATTTATGTTCTGTAAACGATATGAAAATGTTTGTTTGAAAAAGAAATCGTATTTAAGCACCATTAGTTCCTATTTACAAGCAAATCGTGTAAAATTACGCAATTCAACTATATTTTTGCTTCCATTCGAGTATCTTTCTTGGATATCTCTTGACATTAACTCGTGATTAGCTGTTACAAGTAATATATTTGTATGCATTTACTTACTAATTTCGATTGGTTTCCGAATAAAAACATTTTTCTCTGTATACTTAACATTTCAAAGAAGGTTAAATAAATGGAATGATGGAATTTTGATTATCATAACAGAATATTCAAAATAGTAACAATTAATATTATCCATTAATTGTAATATGAAGATTTCAAGAAATAAATTTCAATTTTATGAATTTTTCAAAGTTACTTAATCTTTAAATTTTAAGAAAAGCGATATTTATAAATGTATAATTTAATAACAATGCAGTTTAAATTTTTATGTACATTTAAATTTATTCTTGTTAAATGTAAAACTGTTTATTTTATCTTCATTTTTTTGTATTAAACCTTTCAGTATTATAAGACTCGAACATCAATGAATAATTTTTAATAATTATCCCTACTTGCATTGATACATTTTCACAGATTGTTTTCGTTAGAAATAAATGAAAAAAATTACTAATCCAAAAAGATCTCTCATACTGTAATTTAAATGCTTTATCAAAATTGAGTATATCTTTATCAAGATGTAGTAAATCTAATTTTTTTTCCTCATTAATGAAACAACAGAAAATGCTTTTATCATCGAGTATTACTTTCCTTCACGAACACCGTATAAGAAAAATCTAATTTATATGAAAAAATATATATGACATGCAACAAAATTCGGTAATAATTGAAGTTTGAATTAATAAATATACATTTCCATAAACTGTCTTTTACTATTTAAAATGATTAATGGTAATAATTTCACGAAAATGTTTGAACAACCACGACCAAAATATTCATCATATATAGATAAATCATTTTGTTTCTCGATCTGTCAACTTGATATGTTTTGTAAAAGAAAATAATTTAAAAACAAGTAACTCATGATTTTATAAATTCAGTGCTTTTCAGGTCATATGGAATGAGGGCTTTTAAAAAAATACATAAAGATCAAAAGTAGATAGACGAATTAAAATCAGGTGATGGGGTGGATAAATATTATTCGAAAATGGACGCTGTTTCTTTAACTGAAATATCGTTCTGATAAATTTTTAAGACTCGTAAAAGTTCTTTAAACTTTAAATTAGATTTTTTGTTCTTATGACATTATGCTTAGCCTTAAAACCTAAAAAGCGCGAATCTTAAGCTACTGAAATACCAGTTGACGAAACGGTATTTTACGTTTAACAATGGAGTTTTCCGTTTACTGTAGCTAACGAAGCATCGCGTGGTTGCCAGGTTTTAAACTTTTGCCTACTTTATCGTTTGCTTTCTAAATGAAGCGATGCAGATGGCACACATTCTTCATCTGCCGAGTAAATTCCCTAATGGAATAATAATCATTTTACATAATAGTCTCTATACGAACTGCCGAGATGTATTTAATCTCTTGTGTAATGACAGATTGTATTTGTGATTGGATTTGTTTATATGATAAATACGAATAAAATTTAGAATCATGGTTTTTCAAAATTATCCTCAAAAAATATTGACAGAACAAATTTGGAACAGATCATGATATTAAAATCTTCACGTTTTTTTAAAACTCAAGAAGAGACTATTTAATTTTAATATTCGATATTTTGTATCATTTTCATGTATCGGTTATTTTTAAATTGATTAAAAATTTTCTCTTGAAAATGAAAGCTTTTACATTGTGATATCTCAAAAATAATTTTATCATTTAAAAATAGAGTTTAAATTTTATATCATAAAATATTACTAAACTATTTTTTAGCTTTACATATTAACATATACATATTCTTTAATAAAAAAAGTACTTTAATATTTACATTAACAATGGTTGAGAAAGTATCAAATTATATATAATGCAGAAAACAGACAAATAAAGCAAATTAAACAGATAACACTGATTTTATGTTGAGGTGAAATTTTGTGATGATCATTCTGAATGTAGCACATTATTTCTGTTACATTGTTCTGTTATAGATCAGGTAAAAATTTTATCTCTATAATAAAATTCATCGCTTACATGAAGTTATTTTAAACGCATGTAAATAATAAAATTAAATCCTGCAATAAATTGTTTTTTATTTAATTTACATTTTTCTATGGAAAAACATTAGAAAAAACATTATAAAGGCTAGAAGATTAGCTGATGTTACATTTATCATAATAATTTATTAAATTAAAGTATATAAATTTGTCATTAATTTAAAAACAACACTTATAAAGCCTTGTTAATTGTAATGGAAGTCTCATTTAGAAACTCAAATAAATAGTTTGACATTATCTGAGTCTTCCATTTGCTTATATATATATATATATATATATATATATATATATATATATATATATATATATATATATATATATTCCAGTGGAACATCTCTCTTCCTTCCTTTCACTTTTAATTAAATTTCATTTTATGCTTTTTTCCTATGATCTTTGTGTTCTATCAATACCAAACTTAAATGAAACGGGACAATCGTATACCTTCTTTATTATCTTCGTTGCCGCCCACCTTGTCTAGTGGTCAGTATGCCTGACTGCGGATAAGGAGGTCCTGGGTTTGAATCCCGGTTTGGGCATGGATGTGCTTTCTCTCTATCTATCCTGTCTTTGTCCCTTCCATGTATGAGTGAGGTGTGAATGGTTAGTTGCCTACCCTATAAACGGGTACCTATGGCATGTGTGTGCTGAAGAAGTTGGACTCCACACCAAATATGGTTCAGTTGGAAAAGTGGAACAGCGCATCCCATATTGCCAGCCTGGCTGGCACGTGACAACAACAACATTATCTTCGTAAAAAGTTGAAAAATATAAAGAGACATGATTTTGTTCATAGCAGAGGTTCTATCAAATTTTTATTTTTATACCTTCTTAAGTTTCAAAAAATAGCATTAAAAATGGGAAATACGATAAGAAGGAATATTGATTAAGACGAAAATAGAATTAGGAAACTGGAATGAGAATTTACAGGCTTAAAAAATTCAAAAAACCTTAAAGATTAGTCGAAAGAAAATATATTTACACAGCTCATATCATATCATTATATTTGTTACACATAATTTGTTTGTATTGTTATAATAAACTATTATACTAAGTATTAGAAAATTGTGATGGAAAATAGTAATCATAATTTCTATAAATCAAATTTGATATAAAAAAATATCCCTATTATAGTAAGCAAATATTTGGCATGAAGTAAATTAGAATTCAAATTAAAATTTGAGATATTTTAATATTATCTAATTCCAATGAATCTTAAACTATAATAATGATAATAGTAATAATATATAGATAAATAGATATATAAAATAACTTTATGATCAAACATTGACATTTATCGAAAAAAACGAAATTTTATTATTTATAACCAAAAATAACAAAATTTTAAAATTTTTCATGGATAATTTTTTTTAATTTTATATGAAGAAAAACTAAAAATGAAACAGCATTTGTGAATATGCTTTTGTATTTGCAAAACTGACAAAAAAGTATTTCATAAAAATGATATTACATTAAATTGAATTTTATTAGAATTTAAATTTAGTATTACAGAATACATTTCTCACACATACTAATGTTTTAAAAAACTAAGTCCAGAAGGTTTAAAGAAATATCAGGAAATAAAAAATAATTCTCGCTATCAGATGAAATCAATTTGGCATATAGTATCATCTTCAATTAATATAATGATATCACATTAAATAAATATTTTATAATCTGTTTGAATGAAAGATTCAGATGAGTAAATTAAAATTTAAGATTTGCTTGATGACTGTTATATCCATTGAAAATATTAAAATACAATTTCAGTAAATTACACTTTTTTGAGGCAAATAAAACGATAATTAATTCTATGGTTTGAGCAAAAATATTTAAATTTATAACTGTTTAAATATGCATTTTGCAGCTGGTTTAGATTTATAACAATTTTCAATTATGTAGATTGATATTTACATGCGTTTGACTTTCTACATTTTTTAAATAAATAATTAAAGAGTTCAAATATTCTACTACTCTTTTTGTAAAAGTATAATCACAAAGCTTGAAGTTTATAGGTATTTATTGTAGAGCGAAATCATAATCTTATTTTTCCTGTCACGTTAAAATATCTTTATATTGTATATTGACTTATTACACAGAAAAAACTTTTCATTGAGAATCATATTTTTATAATAGTTTTATAAATAAAGTAAAACTGCAATAACTCTAATATTAAATAAATCACTAGACAAGAAATTGCACACATACAGTTATACAGCACATAAAAAATTCTACATTAAAGAAAGAATAATGATTTTTTTACGTATGCAGATAGTTATGTAATTTTTTTTTACCTTTCCTACATTGTAAAACGAAACTACAGTTAAGTTCAACGTTTGCAATTTTTCAGCAACGATCAGAAATAATGTGGTATTTTAATGATTTATTCGTCGCAAAAATTGCAACAAAAGAAATCTAACAAGACTTAAATGTACTCAACAATAAATTTATTATAAAAAATACCGAAACATAATGAAGCATATATTGAAAAAAAATTTGAAAGGTAAAACGTGAAGAGCTTATATCAACCTTTACTTATAAAAATAAAGAGAAAGAAGAAAATGTATTTTATTTCCATAACAAAATAGCAAACAGGATTTTAAACTGCTTGTGAAAGGAATTTTTTGTAATTTTTAACTTCTATTGTATTCTATATATAAGTAGGGAGATTTATATATTTAAATAGCAATACTAAAAATGTTTAAAATAAAGAGAATCAAGAAATAGCTATTTACATTGGAAATTAAGTGCGTAACATATTAGGAAAATTATTTGCTTTATTAGTTACGTTAGTATACGCAATCTTAAATAAAAAAATTTTAATATACGTTGTACTTTTTTGCATATATATTGCAATACATTAACATATTTGTGATGTAACACATTCTTCCTTTTAACAAACATGTAATAATTTTATAATGAAAAGCATTTGATATTTTGAATACAAATAAATACACTTCTAAATAACATAAAATTAATGTATGCAAATAATTATATTTTATTAATTTGGGATTGTACTAATGTGAAAAGCAATATAGTATAAAGGAATATAAGAAATTGTAAATTAACATATATAAATGGATTAACACTCTTTGGTTTGGGGTCAATTTTTTTCACTTGTTGAAAGTATCTTTTATTGTAAATTATTAAATCTATATCAAGGAATTAATGTGTATTCTTGTATAATAAATAACTAGATTATTAAAAAAATAATTTATATTTATATAAATTCAAAATTTTTATTGTATCTTCTGCTATATATATGTCGTAGGTTTTTCTTGTCGAATAACACAAATGAGTGTTATAAGTGAAAAAAGTTATACCTTTCAAATAGTGGCGAAATTTATGAAAAGACAAGCTTTATTCTGTTAAACTATAATCAACACGTATGTGGATAGCATCTATAGAGTATCAGATAACTGTTGATCACTTTGAACTATCCATAACAAAACAATAAACAAGCTAGCTTGATTTAACCATGCTGCAAATTCCTCATAGATATGCATTTTTAACACAATATTTTCAGACTTTTGAAAAAATACTTAGAAGCATGTCTTTAGAAAGAATTTAATTAATTGGTTTTGCAATTGCTTGTCTTATACATATATTCCAGAAATAATGCTTGCCCTTGCACATTAAAAAATGTAAGTTGAGGCAATGTTGGTTGCTGTAGGAATTTTTAATAGATTTCTTAGGCAAGGAACTCTACTAACTACCTTGAAAAAAATGTTCGATTGCTTTAGTGAATACGAATAAAGCTAAACTAGCTCACATTCAGTGTTCCAGGGTCTTCATCTTTTCACGTAGACAGATTTCAGTTTCTGTAAGTGATGTTAAAATGAAAACAAAAACATAAACTGCTAAATTTTCTTCCATTGCAAAACAATTACTATGCTATAGAATGTGTGAACGTATTTGTTTTTTCTCCTCAGAATAAGTTTAAATTTTCTTCATGTCTTCTTTTCGACATTGACAAAACTAAAGCAAAATAAATTACTTAGTCTTTACGAGAAGATTAAAAAATATATAGTTGATAAACGAATTTCACATTACGTTTCCAAAATAAACATAGAAGTAACTTTGTACGTCAAAGTTTTTAACAGAAACTTAAACTTAGATCACTTGTAAAGATTGAAGGGGGGGGGAGGATTTTATTTTAAAACGTGTTTTTGTAGAATAATGTTCTTTTAAGAGTTATGTTATTTTAAAATGAATGTGATATCTACAATTCGTGAAATTATACTACTATTCATTGGAATTGCTTCACCATGATAGCAACACACCATGCATGTGAAGTTTGCATGACTATAGGAACATGCTGGAATATGCAAATGATAATCTCTTCACCCCATTTATGGAAAGCAAGTAGAAAAATGCAATAAATAACTTCAGTGGGTATAAAAAAGGAGGTTTCCTATAGATAAATTTTATTTGAACATTTTTTCCTAATAAGAAAGTTGTCATCATCGTCTAAAAAGGATAAATGTCTACCAGAAAATGCCCGTCTCTGATCTAGATAAAATTGAAGTCAACAGGGCTGTTGGTTACCTTAATGATCACAAGGTTCAAACTCCATTGCGTTGTCTGCAGAACATGGTATGTATGTTCTTCTGTAACATATGGAAGAAGTGTTGGAGGTAAGCAAACCGCATCAACAATAGCTTATAAAAAAATACATTTATGTGTATAGCCTTAAAGGATCGAATAACTTACGATGCAAAGTCTAAATCAAAGAATGGGATCATTTGCAAGATAATGAATGTTTTTCATGAACTGTTCGATGACGATTGCTGAAACATAAACCGCTTGTCATAATAATCATAGATTTTGTTATCCTCGAGGTTTAATCACAAACTATAGCGTCACCAAAATGCGAACAATAACATTTTTCGTATAAAAGAATTTTTTTTCAAATCACATATTCCGATGGATCACAGTTTTGTATACATTATCATCATATCATACCCATGTAGGAAGGCATCTTTGACAGCTAACGTGGCCAGAATTCAATCAAAGTCATTATGCCTGATCATCTGAAGTGATGACATAGTAATATGGGTGATATGGTTCACTAAATCTTTTTTGTACAGATTGCTGGTACATAAAGCTGAATCTCCGTAACATTTTTGTGTTGAGGCAGAGTTATTGGACTTATATTTGAGTGCCCATTAATAATATGCTTCAACAGAACAATGCACCAACGCATTTTTCTTATATTGTGTCCTTAATCTTCTCTGATTAATAAAATATTCAACTTCAACTGTTTGCAGAAATATTTTTCAAAATAATGCTATCATTTAAGCAATAATTTTATATGATTTTCGTATTGCAGAACATTATGTAAAAGAAAATCGAAAATTATTACTTTCATCCTTGGCCAAAATATTCAGAAAATTATTTGAATTCTTATTCTTAAAAGTTTAAAATGTGTTTCGAGTAATAAAAATATGAAACTTATTTATACGTTACCATATATACAGTTAAAACATTTTTTTAAAATAAACAATTGACACAAAGTTACAATTCGCCTTTTTCCATTTTTACCTTAAAAAATGTATTTGCTTAAATTGAATAAATGTTGGTATATCACTTTTATCCCAAACTTATTTTGCATTGTGCTTAGAGTAGATTATCAAAATTAAATTTCACTAGCTTTTGAGCAATTTCATTGGAGACATTGTTTAAAAAATATAAATTTTTCAACAGAAGATTAAAATATTATATTTGAAATTTGCATTTATTAAATAAAACATCTTTGATATTAAAACTATTCAATTTTAGTTGAAACAACCATTTAATTAATAATTAAAAGAAAATAATAAATTTTATATTAAGTGAAATTTATTTAATATAATGTTTGCAATCATAATCTAATAAGAGTTTTCGAGCATCATTTTCTCATCCATAAGTTTAAAAGGAAATCTCTCATACAGGCTAATATTTTATTAACTTTTAAACTTATTTATTATCATGCCTATTCATTAATATTTTTATATATGTTTCATTCTTTTCAAAATGGGTGAAGTTTGATTTTGATTGTCTTAATTTCTCCAGGAGTTTAGAAATTAACAACAGAACTTACTATACATAATCCTGAATAAATAAATGCATTACTTGTAAGAATCCCATGTTCATCAGATTTATATCCTTTATGCATCATATTTTAGCCAAAAATTTATTTCAAAGATTTTAATTTTAGTTTTGAAAATTCCTTTAACTAAATACATTTTTCTTTATTGTGATATTTGTGTTTTTTTAGGTAGACATTAAATGAGGTTGAAGATTGGGTTTGGAGAAAAATAATGGGTTTATCTTGTGGAGCAAGATGTGCCAAAGGACTTCTGGTCACTTTTAATTTATTTTTTTGGGTAAGTAAATGCACCGTGACTATTCTTTTTAAAATTCAGCGAAGAAACTTCATTTTGAATATTTATAAATATTACAAATGAATGTTATAGAAAGTATGCTTTCTGATATCACAGAGTGAGTAAAAAAAACTAAATAAAAGTTCACACAAGATCAAAGAATGAATCTTAATATTATAATCTCAATAAATGGTGGTTGAAAGAAAGTCTTACTTGAAGGATTTTTAATGTAAGTCCTATTGATTTGGTTTATCATTTAAAAATCATATTTTGTACAAGAGGGCTAATTGGTTCAGGACCTATGGTTTAAAGTGGATTTCGAACCACTACAAACTTTTAAGTCCAAGGTGGGATTCACACCCACCAACGGCTGATCCCAAAATAAGACTACTAACCATTCTGCTAACAACTCGGCATGACTCATATATAAAATTTAAATTCATACAGAAAAGCAAAAATGCTATCAAAAAATAGCAGTTCTTTTTCAGTTCGTTAGTCAAATATTTTCATTTTAACTAAATTTTTAAACTGACATAGAATTTTTTTCATTTAAAATGGCAGATATTGCTATCATTTTAATATTACGTTTATCATACAATGGTTGAAATAATTACACAGCTTTTAGTAAACATTTATGCAAAATTAAGTAATTATTTTCATGATAAAAAATATTACAGCATAATTAAAATTTTATAAAACATTTAATATAATATCAGTTTATCAAGATAATTTAATTCCAAAAAACCTTAACTGATCAAATAATTTTAATACATTTTTGTATAAAAATAGATTAAATTTACAACTTAGAATTTCCTAGTCCATTTCTTAATATTGAGAAGAATTTTAAATTTTTCATTGAATTTTAAATTAGAGAAGAACACTATTTTTTGTTGCATTGTAATTTATTGAAAAATTTGTTTTAAGAAAAATAAAGCGAGAGAATTATCATTTGTCTAAAATTAAAGGTAAAATATTTTACACTAGTTGCATCTAACATTTTTAAGTTAACAATGATTATAAAGTTGTGTAAATGAGAATGGCAAAGCTCTTATATGCCCGTATCTTCCTCAAATTAAACTTTATATGTTCTTAAATGATAGTCGCAAATAGTATGTATCTATAGTCGCAAATAATATATTTCCATTTGAAACAACAATAGTGAAAAGAAAGTATAAATTAATCTTTCAAAGAGAAAGCTGTTAAAAGTCCATGATATTCATTAGATTTATCATCCAATTTTTGTACAGATTTAAAAGTCACCGTATGGAATGATGCCCTGAACTTTGCCTCCGCTTTTGGTTTTTTGAATAAGGGTCTGTCTTTTGGGGAGAGGAGAGTATAGTGAAATAGATTTTTGGATGTAATGCTAGATTCTTTTGAAGCCAACCACCTTTTAATATAAATCCAATCTTGTATTGTAATGAAAACCTGCTAACATAAGTGTTTTTCCCGGAATAATTAAACCATGTCAAATTTAGGTGGTAACACGGGCATATATGAAAATCTTAAGCAAAATGCAAAAAGTTATATAAAATTTATAATAATTAAATTTTTTCTATGGAACATTTTTCAAAATAAAAACTTACGTATTATAAAATTAGTTTCATTAATGAAATGTGAAAATTTTACTCTAATAAGTATTTTCGATTAAAACTGCGCCTCCATGGATGGTTACAGTTAATCTCTACCCTCCAGTATTGGGTTTTCAAATACCCGAGGCAATCTTAAATAACGATTGTGCTGTTATTTTAATACTCGATATAAGAACAGAACAAACATTATTTAAAAATATCTCATTACCGTTCTATTAACCATGATCAATGCGGCCCAGCCTGTATGGTGGTTACGCCTCTCAATTCTCATCAAGTGGGCTCGGGTTCGAATCCTGAATAAGGCTTGGACGTAAAACTAGAAAAGAAGTCGGATTTTCTAAAGGCAATGCAATCCCGTTTCAAAAGAAAACAGCGCAACCATCTTTCCCTGTCCTCATCCTTGTCAATAAATGTTCTCTACTTCTGTTTGTTATTGTCCTTTCTCATGTACACCAGAGAGAAAATACGCGAAAAAAGAACTATGTTCAATAACTCACAAAACAATTTCAGGGGGACATGAAAAATAATAACAGCTTTTTATTAATTCACAGACGTGTCTTTTTGATATTTAGATAACAGATTTGTCTTTTGACTGAATTAAAATTTATCTTTTTTTAAAAGGTTTTTCAAAGTTTTAAATGTTGCTGCTTAGAAATCTCGAGGAAGTCTGGACAAAATGAATGTTTAAATTCATATCATAGCAAGAAAAAAAAAACTAGCATATAGTGTTAAGTTATTAGTTGTTATTATATATTATTAATATTTGATACTGCATAGCTAATATCTTTATAGCTGAAAATCAGTATAAAGTATTTGTAAATTCTCTATCATTTCTGCTTAAATTTCCCAATTAAATATGTCTTCGGGGAGTATTTTTCGTCGATAGTCAGTCATATTCTCTTATTCTTCTTTCAAACAAAAAGCCAGAAAACTTTCAAGCACTCAGCAGAATAAAAGTGGAATCAAAAATATATATGCATTTGTTTTTCCTTGTTCAACAGTGAAATAGCTCGATCCTACTTAAAACAACATGAGCGGATGAGAAATGCTGCATTTCAAATTCATTGAATGGCAGTGAAGATGACATGCTCTGGAACGCCGAAGATGACGATGAGGAAAGAAGAAATGAATCTGCTTCTGACGAAGAGAGCTGCGAAGATTCCAGTGATGAAAACATTAGTGAATAAAGACGTTTACTATTAATCACTGATTGTAGAAACTGTTAGCTAGGTAGAAATGTTACGATTTATTTCATGTTCATATTTTACGATAGGTACCGTATATATGGTAGTAATTGTAGTTAACAATGATTGTTTCACATAACAATAGTCCACTAATATGTTAATTCTATGTTCTTCTACTTTATGTATAAATCCATTGTAGCATAAAATATGGTATCTAAATTTAAATAAAATAATCATATCATTGATTGATAGTTTATACACAAATCCATTGTTGTATAAAATAAGATTCAATTAAATCATACCATTGATGCGCATTACATTCGCCGACAAACAATTTTTTTTATTATTTAAAGTTTTAAAATGATGATATGCATTAGATTCGCATAAATGCGGTATTCTGTCAAATTTTTTGCGTGCATATTCCAGTACAGTATGTAGCCAATTAGGTTAACTGTATATTTGTCTTTAAAATATGAAATGAATGTATTTGAATTGCTTTTTGTATTTTTAACGCCAAATGTTTGAGTATTCGATGTCCCACATAAATAAAGACATAAATATTTACTTCTGACTAGAATATTTATTTTTAACACTTCTAAATAGATTTTCTATAATATACTAAATTCGATTAATCTTATGAATACTCAAATAAAGGCTCTAATGTCAGAGCATGCATTTTTGTGATGAGAATTTTTTTCATCACTTCTCTTCAGCAATGAAAGACTCTTATAAGAAAACGCAGATTGTGCTCGTATATCTTTAATACGACGTGGTCGGTAGCTTTATGGGCTCTGTGTTGTAAACCAATGTAATATCCATCACTTGAATTGCTTTCATAAATAGTGTAATGTATTCTCGTGTCGCAATAGAGAAAACTCCCAAGACGTGCAATCAGAGGATATAAGCATAATATCCGGCTTTTATTGTTCAATAATGACCAGGATAGAAGCCGTATATTTCACTCAGAGAAGTATTGTCTTAGCATTACTCAAATAAAAAGCAATTGAATAAATAGCAAGTCTTTCACCCAATAAGAATGTCGAAATATATATTTCTAACCCTCCTTAATTTTTCACTTGAAGAAAATTTAGTAATGCCAAAAAAGAGGGTTTTAAAAAATACAACTGACCATTCCAATTGAGATAAAAAATATCATTCAATTAAATTCGTGAGAACAAAATTTTGTAACACTTTCTCAGTTATGTAGAGATCGAAGAATTCTTTAGAATGGTCGAAAGGATTTTTCCCACTAAGAAAATGTTCTTTGATTGACAGGAGGTAGGAAAATATGTTTTATAATAGCATTTATAAAAATATCTATTATTACATAAATTTATGTGATAAAAAAGAGGATGAGAAAGGGACAACTATAAATAATTCCTTACGTTTGAAAAAGCTTGGTAATATTAAAATATTATGTAAAACTATCACTTTAAAATAACTTCAGATTTGCACGCAACACGATACAAGATTTGCATGGAGTTTGCACGCAAGAAATCTAACTTTAATCATATGTCAATACAAGATCTATTTAGATTTTATTGAGATCCTTGTATCATAGGTTTAGAACCATAGTAGATTTACAAAAATGTTTTTATGTTTAATTCCGTATTTCTTTACTAAAATGCTTTTTAACGTATTATACTTTTCCACGGAATAAATAAAAGTTGGAATGCATGTTATTTATTTTTCACTGTTTACATTAATATATTCAGTTAACCGAGAAAGGAAAAGAAAATGCAAGCCACGTTACAAGCGGATGAAGTAAAATTTATAATGGCCACACGTATTACAAACGTATCAGGTATGCTTCACTCGGTAAACAAGTGTGACTCATAAATTCGAGGATATGATGTCTAACTAGAATCTTCTTTCATAAAATCATAGCCAATGTCTATTAAAGAATAAAGTTTACTATAAAAATATTTTCATAATTTTAAAATATCCTTTGCTATTGTCGACAAAACTATTCGCCCTTGCTTTTTTTAACAGACAATGTCCCTCTTGTTTTTCTGTATCTGATGCAATTCAGTTTCAATTCGTTAACCTTCAGACTTGTTTATAGATGATCGTAAAATGTATCGAAATCTTTACGCAGTACTTTCAACCGATATCATATAAAAAATTAAATTTATGACTGAATTAAAGAACTTTTAAGTTCGTAAAGCGAAGATTTTCAATGAAACTACTACAGAGCAAAGAACTTTTGATACATAAACTTTATTTATGTAATGAACATAAAATAAAATTTACCATGGTGAAAAAAAATTATAGTGTTTAAATTTTGTATTTTTTATTTGATTTTATTTAAATTTTTATTTTTTATATTTTATTTTAATTTAACTTAAAAAATTAATGTCTTGTTTATATTTAAATAATAAAATGATTGAAAATAACATTATTCATTTTTCAAACTTTTTTATTCTTCATTAAACAAGCTCTAGTTATATTTTACTGTAGTTTACTATAACCTAAAAAATTTAAGGTAAAATTTCGGTTAAGGACTCATTTAAGCAGGTTCATTCGAAAGTGACTGTGTTCTCTGTAGAAACTGTGAAATATGAGGTTATTATACTGATGTTCAGCTTGTGCTCCGCCTGTTCTATAATATAATATAACACATTATATATATATATATATATATATATATATATATATATATATATATATATATATATATATATATATATATATATATATATATATATATATATATATATATATATATATATATATATATATATATGTATATATATATATATATATATATATATATGTATATATATATATATATATATATATATATATATATATATATATATATATATATATATATATATATATATATATATATATATATATATATATATATATATATATATATATATATATATATATATATATATATATATATATATATATATATATATATATATTATATATATATATATATATAATATATATATATATATATACATATATATATATGTATATCTATACATACATACATATATACATACATATATATATATATATATATATATATATATATATATATATATATATATATATATATATATATACATATATATATATATGTATATCTATACATACATACATATATACATACATATACATATATATATATCTATATATATAAAAATTTCGTGTCACGATGTATGTTCCCGATAAACTCCGAAACTACTGAACGGATTTTGATAAAATTTTGTAACCATTTATAATATGGTCCAACTTAAAAGATAGAATAGTTTTTATCTCTTAATTATTGATCTCAATATTTATTATACGACATTAGTGTTTATTTATTGGTTAGTTATGTAAGTTCCTAATAGATGGCGGTTTAGCATCTAAGTTACACAGGTATTCGACAGATGGCGACGTGTTTATTTTTCTAGATTTTACCATCTTCGAGAAATTTAACGTTTGTGCGCAAGCGCGTGATTAATTATAGAATTTACATATATATTCATATTGTATAATCATACTATATCAATTTTTCGTGAATCATTTTCATAATTATACTTTGTATTGTGTTATTATTGTGCGGTGTTCAGTTTGAATATTTTTAATATTATAAATAGTAAAATAAAATTTTATTTATTACTGTTTTTCTCTACTAATTTTCATACCACCTCGAAAACATGTAAGTATTTCTTGATAGCCTTTAATTTTTATTTTATAATTTGATAATTATAATTTTTTCAGCAGTACATTTTGATCTTATTTATTTATTCAAATGATAAATTCTTTTAATTGTTCTTTATTTCAGTATAATGCCTCGGAAAATTTTTTTAGTTTTAATAATTTAAAATTGAAAAAATAATAGTTCGATGTCAATGTTATCTACCTCATTTATAACAATTTATTTTTAGATGCTTTTAATTTATATAATATATTTTATAAGTAAGTCACTGATTACAAACTATAATTTAATATAAGATGAATAAAATGTAAATTCAGAAAGTATTTGTTGATTTGTGCTTAATTTCATAATTTCGATACTTTACCTATTACTTTTAAATTTTGGTGAAACGTTTTATTTTTAATCTCATATGAATGAACTTATTTTAAATTTTTTAGAAAATATTTATTTGATTGTACCAAGGAGTTAGTAAAAAATTGATTCAATATATTATAATTACTCAGCCACTGCAACGCGTGGCTGGGTCAGCTTGTATATATATATATATATATATATATATATATATATATATATATATATATATATATATATATATATATATATATATATATATATATATATATATATATATATATATATATATATATATATAATGTGTTCTATTACATAATAATAAATTTGCTTCAGTAAGATACTCTTCGACATTCGACATAATTTGGTATAAAAGAATGTGTGTGTATGTATGTTAATTATCATTATTTTTGTAGAAACATTTTATGAGAATTGGTTAATTTCAGGTATCTGGCTGCTTTCTTTTTGCTGTTGGAGTCTACTTTCTCGTGGATAAAGAGAAAGTGACGTTGTTTCATCTCTTCGTAGTGCCGGGATTGAGTTACTCTCTCATACAATATTTAGCATGGGCGCTTGTTGGCCTCGGGGGATTGGTGTTCTTCATGGGTTTCTGCGGCTGTTGTGGCGCCATTAGAGAAAACAGATGCTTACTCGTCACAGTAAGAGACTTTGCGATAAATTTAGAATTTTTATCGCATTCTTCAGATGGTTAAGAGAAATTTACTATTGTTTCTTTTGAAAGCATAGAGTAAAATATATTTTTAATGCTTTAAAAACAGAAAGACTTTTATTTCTGATGTTTTCAAAAGAATTTCGTTTAAATTTAGAAGAAATTCTTTTATGAATATCAACAACTAAGTCGAATAACAATACTAAAGTAGAATATTGATATTTTTGCATTACAAATTTCATTTAAAAAATAATAGCTTGATATGCTATTAAAAGGACTGCAATAGTAAAAAAAATGTAGCAATTTTTAAATAAGCACATTTTATTTTAAAATGTATGCAACAGATAATTATTAATTTTTTCATTAAAAGTGTTAATTCATAAAATGTATTAAATCTTTGTAAAACAAAAGAAACTACCTTATAGCCAATTGAGTTATCGTCTATATTCTCCACTAGACTTTTAAAACATCAAACATTAAAATTTCTTACGACTATTTAGACTTCTATCTTGAATGCACAGTTGATGTTACGTTGTTACTTTAGAGTATGTGTTGAAATTAATTTTTTCAATGAAATCAGTATATATATATATATATATATATATATATATATATATATATATATATATATATATATATATATATATATATATATATATATATATATATATATACTTTTTCTTATTATATATATAATTTATTTATTCATTCATTATAGAAGGAGTTTTTTCCTCCTTTGTTCATGAAATGCTTTAAACTCGTAATTACTGTTAGTAAAAAACACTTCAACTCTCTATTTTCGAAACGCAATAACAAAATGATTAAACTAAAATGGTTCACATAGTAAATTTCTTGTTTCATAATCTTTATTCAGCTGTCGTATTCTTATAAAAATAAGAAAATTAAAAATATATTTCTCGAAACTATATCAAATCCAGATAAGACAATGCTATAGAGTGTCTACCAGACGGTCAACATCATACCAACTAAGTAAACATTTCCGAAAACTGAAATATGCCAACTATTGCAAAGCTCTGACTACCACGCACAAAAGTTTCAATAACATCTGCACATAGTGTAAACAGCAGCAAACATTCAAAATTATCACAAAATGGTGTCATGTTCCTCAATGTTCAATAGACACGGTAGGAGAAATGGCAGGTGAACAAACAGCACCTGGAAGCTGCATATTTCTGTATAAAAATTGCAACCTTGCAAGAATTAATTAACCTTCATATAATTCAGACAAGCAAGAACTCGTATTTAAGTCATGTCTAGCCATCATAACTGGTACCATGTCACATAATTTAATGGAAATAAAAGCAGGCTTGTATGTTTCATAAAAGAATTACGTTTTACGATAAAATATTTATTTGTACAAAGAAGCGAATTTATCAAGTAATTAAATTTTCCATTTATAATGAGTTATTAATATATTAAGCAGAGGAAATAGATGCTATTTTACCTTTATTTTGGTTTGGTTTGGATGGTTGGGTTTTATGACGCAAGGTCCAAAAATGGACATACTGCACCAAATATGAGTTTTGATTCAAAAGAATTCCATTCATTTATTTATTTTCTTTCATTAAAAAAATCCAAACATCAATATTTTTAAAAGACAAAATCTTATTATATATATATATATATATATATATATATATATATATATAAATTATAAACGTTGGTAAGCGTCAGTGGTGGGCTGGTTGGTTGGGTTTTATGGCGCAAGGTCCAAGAATAAAGACAAACTGCGCGAAAAATAAATTTTTGTAAAAAGATTTTATTTATCTATATTTTATTTTTTTAAACCCAAATAACATTAAAATTTTAAAAAACAAAGATTTTGTATATCATTAAAATCAAACATTTATTTATTATTAAAGTATAAGAAAATTAAAAAATTAAGCCAAAGACTATAAATAAATAAAAATATATATAAATGTAAAATTTAATTAAATAAAATTTAAAAACCAATTACCCTTTAAAATGCGAAAAGTTTTCTTTGAGTGGCTCCCCAACAAACCTTTATAATGGAAATTAATAAATAAATCTCACTTTAAGGTACTCATAATTAATTAAAGAATTTTTATTATAATATATAGATAAAAAATAAAATAGTATTTCTTGTTTATCTATTTTGTGATTCATCATAAATTTAGAACAATGAAATTATGGCATAAAAACATTTACATTATACTAAGACGACAGCATATTTTTAGATTATTATAAAAATTAAAAGCCCTTTAATTTTTTAGAAAAGTGGCTCCGAAACTTCGACTTAAAAGTCTTTCTTTATCAATATATAGATTTCACAAGTTTGCCTTCTTCTTCAAAATTAAGTCAGTATCAATCAATATCACCTAAATCTTAAGTATCAACTAAATTTCAATTAAAGCCACTATCAATCAAGACAGAACGTTTTTAAAGATAACTGAAAATAATGCTAGAATAGTCAAAATTAAAAATCTTTTCTTAATTAAATACTAAATGTAAAGAATCGTATCTGTTTTCTACAACATATAAAAAAAATACAAAATATTTTTAAAATTTTTCAATGTTTTGTAAATAAAAGTGAAAATTGCAGAAATATATTTTAAAAAATATTGCATGTTTAGTATGTAGGTAATTGGATATTAAATGTACAAATAAATTTTATGGAATGTGTCATCTGAAATAAAAAATATATTGAAACTTTTCAATATAAAAGGATTTTTAGAAATTATATTTAATTTTTTAAGTATATATCTGATATGAATCTATCGTGTAGTCTCTGAAAATACTTAAATATAATAACTAATTCTTATTTTTTATGTAGTACTTCATCTTTCTTTTCCTCATCATGTGCGGGGAGCTTGCAGTAGGCATACTTAGTGTCATTTTCCAAGACAAGGTATGTTCTCGAAATGTTCATGTGTATATTTATGAAATGATTTTAATTTTTGATTAAATATTATTGCTGATTATTCATTTATCCAAGAATAATTTATTCCCCTAATTATAAGCGATAAAATGCCCGTGTTATTGTAGGCTTTGAGTCAGTTGGAAGAATTGTCTACCGTCTTAAAAGAAGAATACGGTATTGATGGCCAAACAACAGAAGCTTTTGATTTCGCTCAAGCGAAAGTAAGTATTCCATTTTAAAATAATTCTATGTCAAATTATTACATGAAAAAATAAGAGTTTTCATTTTGCAATAAATTTTGTGTATAAGATAAATTATTTATATTTTTATACGACGAATTTTAATAGCAAATGTAGAAACTTTAATTTTTTTTTACCTTCAGACATATTTTTTAAAGTTTTCTTCTATTTATAATAGGACACATAATTATATAAAAGGTGAAATACCACAGCTTCAAATAACATTTTATACACACAACATTCCTTATATTTATTAATTTCAGTATCTATATCAAATTTTCTTCTGAAATAAATACATTAAAGCGCTTTAAATATGCAGTGAAAAAACTAGTTTGGAGTCAATTTGTTTATCTGAGTTTTAATAACAAGATCTCTTAAAACCCAAATTTTTATTCATAGGCTTATATTTAGAGATTGTTGGTGTAGACGTGAACACCAGCGGACTTCCCTGTATCTAACTCTATTGGAGTTCTACCAGTTCCATTTTGAATGGCCCATGGAAGGGAACGAACCCAAGATTGTTAGTGTAGTGCTCATATGTTATTCTTAGCTACATTACAGTACCATTTATTAACTTTTGTCATCATTACCATGCATAATTTAGTTGAATTCACATTTGATTTATAAGGTATTTAAAATCTGTCCAAATGAAAAATCATTTTGTTTATGTTAATAAAGAAAGTTTTAAATTATATCGAATAATAAGTTAAACTCCTATTAGAAATAAAAGGGATGAAATGAAAATTTCAGTACAATGATTGTTTCCGAAATTCTTTCACAAAATTGTGTTTTAAATTGAAATTTAAAACTCCACTAATTTAGGCATAAAAGTGATCCTAGTATAAAGCAAAAAAAATTGTCGTTAGGAAGAATTTCTTTCAATCCTATTTAATTTTGCTTTAAAAATTAATAAAATACCATGAATTTTAAAATTAAAAAATTCAAATTTAAATTTTTATGAAAAATATAAAAAGATTTATCTAAATTATTTTTTTTTTGCTTTAAGCGAAATTATCATATGAAAGTGGAAAACACAGGTCAAGAGTTTACTGCTCATTATCTTACAGCAATCACTATCAGACATATTAATGAAGTATTCATAAAACGAAAAAATAGTAAGAGTAATTTAATTTATTTTAATTTATTGATTTAATAAATATTTTTACTTTCTTTTTCATAACGATATCTTTCCAAGACATTTTAATTTATTTCATAAACTCTTATTAGCTTTTAGATAAATAAATTTTATATAAAAATCTCATAGAACATTTGCCTGACTAAAATTCATCTTATCAAAGATAATTTTTTTATAAATATTAGAAATAACACGTTTAAAATAGTAAGCTAAAGAATAAATTATGGTAATTAAAATTATCAATTGCTGGCAGTAATTAAGATATGAATTCACTATATATATATATATATATATATATATATATATATATATATATATATATAATAATCAATAAAATGCAATTATTTTAACTATTTTCATTTATAAGGCTTAAAATTTAATTTAGTAGTTATTAAACTTTACACAAATAATAAAACTAGTATCCATCCTATTTTCAAAAACCACATTCACTTTAAATTAAAACTCTCTTAAGATATTCTTCAAAGTTTTCATTATTCCATGAAGAATATTCCTATAAATTGAGCATTTAGATAGAACTACAGTAGTATCTTACTATTCTAGATATATTTAATCTTTAAATACTGAATAAATAACCTAATAATAAACCTTGGTCGAACTATTCTGTTTTTATCCTAAATTACTTTATGGTTTAAAAACGTAAATTTACATTATTACTTTGATTATGCTTTTTTTACATCGTAATTTTTATGATATGCATATACCATGAAAAAAATCATTTTAATGGTATATATATTGATTTTTATTGTGCTTTAAGTTTATATATTTTAAAGTTAATTTCATTTAATATTTTTCTATGATATAGACATTATTTCGTTCCATCAAATCCAAATTTGAGAAATTCTTACTCTACTTCTGAATCCTCGAAATTCTGAAGTACCTTGAAAAACAAATAACTTGTAGTTGAGACTAAATTTAATCTTAAGGTGTTTAATTTTTATCATAAATCAAATAATATTTTGTATCTTTGAGGCTGGAAACAACAATATTTAATTCCAAAAGTATCAATTTTCCTATTTTACAAATTAAACTTGTTTTTCCAGTATTTTAAAAATGATCCCTTTAAAAAACATATTCGTTATCTAGAAACATCTGGTTTGATTAAGTAAACATTTGCTTCTGTTTTTATACCTATGAGTAATTCAGTACCAAGGACAAAGCTATTAAATTGAGTCTTGATCAAAACACTTCTAAAGTAATTAAATATTTTCCAGTATGCATTATTAAATCAACTAAACATTGATTTATCGCAGTTTCTATCCCAACCAGATATAGCCATAATAAACCAATTGCAAGTGTATCTAAGTACCTTCAAACTTCCACTGCAAAAAATTTTTCATCATTTCGGTCAATATAACTTTTGTTAAAATTCCTATATGGAATGTTTTCTACCTGCTTAAAATTGTTTGATGTGTGATGCAAATTATGAAACACTTCTATTTAAAATATAAGCTTACTTAAAATTTTCTTACTATTACTTGAAAAAAATTTCCTACTATTACTTAAAAGAATTGATTCCACTACCTTTATGTTTAATCAAATTATTATCATCTGAATAACAGATTTCGAATATAATACAAAGTGCGGTACGTAAAACTGGCTCGTCATAGTGTTACAGATTACCACATTTTTTAGAATTATTTATACATATTTATAAATTACTTTTTTTCGCAACAGAATCTCTGCGTAATGGGCCCTATTCTTTGCGATGACAGTAAACCGTGAATTCGATTTGTGAATCCTATAGAAATTTTATTCAAATCTTCCATACGTGAAGTTTCAATTATGTTATTTTCATCAGGATAGTGCAAAACTCCCACAGATCAAATCGTGATTGTGAATGAGGTATTTGAGAACATAATCAGCAAAGGCTTGTAGTCTCCTCAATCACTTGACCTGCCTTTTTGTGATTTTAATTATAAATAAATAAATAAATAAATATATATATCTATCTCTCTCATACATCTCTATATATATATATATATATATCTCATCTATATCTATATATATATATATATATATATATATATATATATATATATATATATATATATGTGTGTGTATGTATGTATGTATGTGTGTGTGTATATAATCAAGCATGTTCAATATGATATGGAGTCAGGTGGGTAGAGGGCACTTTTTCAGCGCTAACAGTGAAAGGGAATCATCATATTTAATCAATTGTATTTTAATTTTTGCACTGGCTTTATGGGCCGGTTTTACATGCCGCATTCTGTATATATAAACGCTAAATAAAAGAATATATAATATTATTTAACAAACATATTCCAATTAATGTTAATATACACTGCCCGACATTGAAAATGCAACAAGAAAAGGAGTTTCCAGAAAGTAACGAAACTCGGCAAACAGAGAGAGCCAGCAACGAATAATAAATTATCTATATTTCGAAATCATATTCATAATACAGATAGAGTACAGGGTTGGGTCAATAGGGTGTAGGACCACCGTGGACAGCGATACACAAGAAAACGTCGAGGCACAGAAAAAATGAGAATACGGATGGCGCATCAGTAATGGCTCTCCATTCCCTGTCAATCATTTGCCAAAGTGTGACTTATGAGGAAGGCAGTGGCAGAGTCTCCAAATAGCATCCAATCATATCCCAAACGTGTTCGATTGGTGAGAAATCTGGCGAGCATGGTGGCTAGGGAAGCAGCTGTACATATTGCTGGGTATGTTGGCTGATGCGAGCAATGTGGATGCTATCCTACTGATAAAGGGAATTGGGCAAAGGTGGAGGAGTGTCACCGGCCACAGTACATCATCTACGTAATGTTGGGCTGTCATTGTGAAGGGAATACTAAATAAAGGTAACCTAGTATAAAACGCAAAGGCCCCCCAAACCATCATGCCACATTTCTGCAGGGTTAAGCCTATCTCTGTGTCGACGCCCCACTCTTACGCGTTGTAATTATCACTGAAGAAACAGACGCGTGATTCATCTGAGAAGACGATCCTGTGCCACTCCGTCGTCCACATCGCTCTAATCCGACACCATTCCAGACTTTGGTACTTATGCTTTGGGGTCAATGACAGTCTTCTTAACTGACGCTATGAGCGAATACTACTAGCAACCAATCGGCGGCATATGGTTCAGCTCATTATGATAGCATCCAATTTATATTGCACATGCTGCAGAATTTCCAGAGACGAGCTTTGCGCTTCCGCCACTGCCTCCCGTCGGACTCGTCGATCCACTCGTGTTGACGTCACTTTGGCTGCACCGGCAATCTGCAAACGTTCCACAGTTCCTTGTTCCAACCATCTTCGCCATAACTGGTTCACTGTAGAAGCGTCCAGATGTCTGTCAGCTGCCATTTGCCGTAAGGACCAACCTGTCCTTCTCAATCCAATCACCATGTCCCTTGTAAACTCGTCTGTCTGCTGGAACTGATTTCGTCGATGATGGCCTGGCATTCTCTACAATTACGGGCGTCCTTTGCAACAAGAACAAAGTTTCAACTGTTTTTTTCCAAGCAGCAATAATGTCTCGAATATTGCCCACTCTGCTATTTCCTCACCTTATATCTTATTCTACGTGAGCTGGCGAGCTGTACTTTTCACATCATTTGCATACCTCAATAAAGTGGGTCTGCCCTGAAATTTCCATTATTTTTTGGCCGCTCCTTTTTGATGTTGCATTTTCATTGTCGGGCAGTGTATATATACAACTATTAAATTTAATGTTTTTTTTAAGTTACTGGTTTTCTCATTCTGTTCAGTAATTAATATCTGAAGTGCATATCAAGACATCTTTAAAATTTTCCTTGGTAATATATAAGGCGAAATTTATGTTACTACATTCCATTTAATTATTGAAATTATGTAGAAATGTATTCTCAAAATTTATGTTTTTGATTAAAATTATTGCAATAAACGCTTTAATGTAAAAATCCTGTAAAGAAATGAAAACAAAATCCATGAAAGCAAAATTTTAAATGAATTACAGGATTAAACTTTTTTAACACAATAATCCACGAGATTCCTGAAATCTGTTAGTGACAACAATGCCGTTATACCCACGCTTAAAGTCGATTACAGAATTAGAAGATAATTGAAAACTGAATTACTTTCACAATAAAATCTGACAAAATACGGAATTGTCGATTGATTCCGTGCTTGATACACAAAATCCTCCCGAACATTATAATCTATTTCTGATAGCCCGTTTCCAGCAGCTATCTTCGAAGTTCATCAGCTCTTTCAGAGATCACTTCCTCCAGCGGATGTCTTTTCACGTCTGAGTAATGAAAGTTTTCATGTAACTCTCTCTCCGCTTCTAAATAAAGGATGGCATTTCCGAACTTGACAATAACAGTGTAACACGATTGTCGGAGAAGAACAAACAAGAAGTGTTGGACAATGAATGCCTGAAACAACAATAGCGGCAAAGAAAGGATCGCTCACTCGTGTGTATCGTCATGGTCCGTGGATAATCACTTAGATGAATGGAATAATAGTTCTCTTTCGCTTCTTTTTTTGTATTTTTCTTTTGTGAGGGTGATATCCATTGCTCTTGATATTCATAGCTAACTAAGATAACCTTTCTTTATAAGCTACCGCAAAAAAAGTTGTTTTGTAATTGAAGTAGTCTTAGTAATTATTTTTACATTATTTCATGGTATAAGCAATATTTAAGGTGATTATGTTTCGCTGCTTCATTAAATTTAAGCGATCTCAACTGATGTGGGTTTAATCTAATGAATTTTAATACGTATTTTTCTGTTTCTTTATTATTTCACTGGAGTGTTTCATAACGATAAAAACAATAACACGTGAGTTCAGGCAATCATATTATACTGTTTTAACCATTATTTTTGGAATAACTTTCTACTGAGCTATAGAAATGGCACATTAGTTTGTATATATTTTTAATATAAATTTTGTATTTAATTTTAAATTTATATATTGCAATACATGAGTCTCATCTGATTTCACTTTAATTGCTAATATTTATTTTTGTTTCAATAATTTTCACGTCTTACCTATTACCTTAATTTTCTGCTCCTCTTCAGTCACAAAATATTTTCCATTTTTGAAATTAAAAAATGTGTACAATACAAATAAACATTTTAATAAACAGCATAATTAGTTCAAAAGATATGTTTAAATTTCAAAATGTAGAAATCTTACATATCTCAATTATCCATCACACTAACAGTTGGGTTATTTTTTTATGCGCTGTGCAGTGAAAATGTTCATAATCCATATTATATCGTATATTGACACCGAAACTGATGATTTAGACTAAGACTAGGATTTTCAATTTTGCGTGAATGATTCTCCAAAACATCCATTCTACTTTTAAATTTCATAAATTTCTCAATAAATATTCTAACAATATTAGTATATTTTAGTAATATTTTGATTATATCAGTGAAAGAAATTCTTAATTTTTTTAAATCTATTTCTCTAATTTTTACACTGAGATTTCCACCGCATTTTATTTTCTCCGATAAAATTCTGCTTCCTTTATTCTCATATGTTAGTTTTTATTTATTCTGTGCTAAACGTTGTCTTAGATTGTGGGCTTTTTAAATTTGTATCATTCAAGCATTATAAATATAAACATTGATTGCTTACAATATATCTTTAAGCACTGTTAATCCAATCCTAATTGTGATTAACCGGCAGAAAATTATCCTATTAAATACTTTTTATCTTAACCTAGAATTTTATATTTGAGAAGCGATTTGATTTTTCAAATTTTCAGTTTATAGTAATATAAGAGAAAAAAATTTCAGTTACAGCATATAAAATTGTGAATTCTACCGTTATTACGAAATTTAAAATTCAATAACCGTGTGTTTTGCTGGTAGCAGTTTCACTCTTTATAGCATAAACAATACTTCAACAACAATGCAATCAAAAAGCAATGAATTTTTTGCTTGGAGCAAAATTATCTATCAAACGTCAGGCTAATCATCTGAAATCCTAGTGACATAGTTTATTCAAGGCTGCATATTGTTGTCTTTGACACCTGTCTACAGAAAACAGAAAAACCAGTCATGAGGCTGGTCTTTTGAACAACCCACGTGTTTCTTTTTTCTTTTGCGAAAACTGTTGCCGTTTCTTTCTTGAATACTGGTTAATCATGTTATAATATCTTTCTTTTTGTGTAAAACTATAAGAAAATCTGTTCTTTCATTTACACACACAATATATTGCATGAATTACATTAAATATTTCTATATGAATAAAAATCTGTTTATACGAAACTTTTTTCCCCATATTCTCTACACAATTAATGAAAAGAAATTAGTTTTTATCATTTTCTGTACCATTGCTTTCAAAGCGCTGCTTTTAAATCTTTATTTTCAAATTAACACAATTCAACATTTACCTCATTTATTTTTATTTTCTCTTTAATTTTTACTGTTATGTTTTTATGTCAATTGTTTTAATTATACAAAAATACTACATGCATTACCAATTTGTATTATTATGTTAAATTATATACTTTATTTTTTTATACAATTCTTGCATTCAAAATGTCGTGATATTAATTTATTTACCGATCCATGGTTAGTACAGAGATGAACTGTATTTATTTATACTATATTTATTATATAGGTAATATTTTATATGATAAATACTGTATATATATATATATATATATATATATATATATATATATATATATATATATATATATATATATATATATATATATATATATATATATATATAATGGTTATTTTTATAATTATCAGAATACTGCCACTTAATTTTTTGATATTAAATATATATCTGTCTCAGAAAATTTTATTTCTCATTAAATAAAGTTCTTTTTTTCTTGACTTAAAAAAGGTTACGAAATTCATTAAGTAAATACTTATGAAATTTTACATTGTTTATAATTCATTTATCATCTCATTTCCTAACAGAAATGCTTTTTTTTTATCTAGTATATTCTTAGCATTTTGCTTTCTTTCTCTATTATTATAATTATCTCTGCTAATGACACTAATTACCTGATTTAATATTTAAATATGTATAGCAAAATGAACAGTCAGATTGTGTTCTGCACTTGAAAATATATAACGCATTGGTGCTGCACAACAGATTATTAGCAATAGTATTATGACATACATGTGATTACAATAAATTAAGGATTGAAGTCATCATCCCATAAATATTCGTTATAAAGTTAAAAGCATAAATTAATTTATAACTTTATTTTGCTTATTTAGACATTGTCTTTGTGCCAGGTTGCTATTGTTTAGACTAACATTATTTATATCTAACAATTCTAAATATTATTAATCTGGTACAAAAGTAAGAAACGCAAAAAAAAATAAATTCCTCAAAAATCAAATTTTCAAACCTTTAATATTTTCAGAAGTTGTAAAAATGTTGATCTTCTTCATTTGTTCATTCCTTTTTACTTTATTATAAGTTATAAAGAATAATTATTTACATTTTATACACTGATAAGGTTATTAAAAATTTATAAACTATTGTGTATCTTTCTTTATCTTGTTAAAAAAAAATGTTTTACATCTTTTAAAAGTTTAATTGTTGTGGAGTGTTTGGACCTGAAGACTATGAAGACAGTGCTTGGAAAACGCAAAATTTAGGGAAAGGTGCTATTGTATCGAAAACCTGTTGTATCTTGTCTAATAGTGATCATTTGGATCCAAAACCCATCAACAGCAGTTGGTGCCAGTCAGAAAAACCAAATGAAAGCGTTTTATTCCGCCATAATGAGGTAAATTATATTTTTTAAATTATGTATAATATATATATTTTGATTTATTTATAGGTAAAAAAATTTAAAAATCAAATTATTAAATGGTGCTTAGATAATTATTTTTTATCAGTTAAAATGAAATATTCATTACTCTCAGTATCAGAGATATCAATTACACTAAAATTTAAAAAAAGTTTTTAAAATATAAAAATATTTTTAAAAAAAGTGATGTGCTTGCAAATAATTTATTTTTTCTTTCTGAATAATGTGATGTATTCTTATATTTTTTCTGAAAGAAATAACTTAGGATAAAAAATAATTTATGCATTGAAATCCTAAATATTTGTTTTAAATCAATCAGATAAGCATGTATTTAAATTTGCTATATTTTGCTGTCACATAATTTCTTATAAATCACTCGAATAATAAATTAAAAACAATTGAATGTAATGAACCATTTGTTTCATTCTTTAACAGTTCATGTGAGCATAATAATTTTACAAAATGTATCAAGGATATCCGAACTCAATCATAGAATTCGAATCCAAGTATTGAAAAACAATCAGACGATTAAGAAATCGAGTGGTGCAAAAACTGATACATTAAAACAATATCAAGCAGACTAATTAGACATATTTTCTAGAATGTTAAAAGGGAATGAAAACTATGATAACAATAATAACAAAGTTATATCAAACTTGATCTAAAATATCGTTTAATGTTAAAATACGGGTTATAATTTCTAAATTTAATAAATTCATCCCAGTATACTTTTAAAAGTCCTCCGCAATTATTATACAAATAAGAAAAAAGCCTTTGTAAAGTAATGTAAAAATCTTTCACATCATATATCACATCTTAAAAGAATTTTACTTATTTTGAGAATCATTTATTTAAGAATATTGAAAAGAGACAATTTTAAACAACATACTATTAAATCAGTTTTATTAAAACTTAAAAATTTAATTTAACGCAAAAAATTTATTTAAATTCAAAAATTTAAATAAAATAATTATTTAGTTAAAACGAATAGAGAGAAAATATAATTTTGAAAAATACCATCTTCATTTATAAAAATAATAATAAATAAATGTAAAAGTAAACGCAACTCTAAATGGTTAAAAAAAAAACACATATATCGGTGTGGTATCATTTTAATAGTTAACAAATAACTTTAAATATTATATTTGATTCATATTTTCTTAGTTCATATTGTCTTAGTTTTTTTTTCACTTCGAATCATGCTAACCAAAGTAATGCCATTATTCATGTGTTTTCGAATTTATAATCATTTTCAAATTAGGCACCTTCGAGAACTCTAACCCCGATTCTAAAACGAGTCGAGTAGAAGCAGTTAAAATAGATTCACAGCTACTTTTCTCAAAGTTAGATTATTAGCGAAAAATTAACTTTAATAATATATATTTTCAATATAGATGATTCATTAATCATCAATTTATATGAATAAAAAATTACGAAATCCTTACAACTGTGACCCGCTCATGATATTCTAATAATATTTCGTATTCTAAAAACATTGACTTCATTTACATTGCTTATGAAAGTACATAATAATTCTAGTTTTATTTTAAAATTAATAACCTGAGAGCTTACGTCTTAAAAAAGGTTATCAGTTTTCTGGTGATATAATTTATTACAATCTTTACTCACATAAGTTAAATTAATAAAAATATTATTTTCAGAAAATAAACATTGTTTACCTTCTGTTACCATAAACACTTTTATTTAATTCACGATACTGAAAGTATTTTTCTATTTAAATCCGCTTAATTCAATACACAAAAGTTTTAAAAATTGATGAAAAATTATTCATTTCTATGATTATACATACTATTTCTAATACTGTGTATAAAATAAATATCCTAAGCAATTAAAAAATCAATAAAACATTTAGTTTTCAGTTAACTGATAAGAAATTACATTGTTACACTTTTAACATTACTAAAACTTAATAAAATAATTTAATTTAATTAATATTTCGTAGAGTAATTTCAGTATCCTAAGTTATATCTTTAAAAAAATTTACTTCAAGGTGTATACAAATTATTCTGCAATCCTAAAGCGAATTTTAAAAAATTGTCTAATCTTGTATATTCATTTAATTCATTAGATTATTCTTCTACTAATCATTATTGATTCTTGTAAGATTATGTAAAATTCAAAACTATTCCAAAATAACTTTGAAATACTTTAAAAAAATACAAGGTTCAGTGTATAAAGACAAAAAAGTTACATTTATTTTCTTAAATAAATGTTTTATAATTAGTAAAAATATTTTTAATCTATTATAATGTTATGTTTTAATTAGTAACGCTAAATTATTAGAACTATTAATAATTTAGACTCAAACATTTTTGAGAATAACTTAAAAATTTTAGAAGAATCATATGAAAATCGATTGGCCATCATAATATAAGATTACTTAAGCTAATTTTCTAAATGGAAGAACATTAAATTAAATTCATACATTTAAAAAACAATAAATAGAGATATTATGTAACAAAGTAAACTATTAATTTTCTATCAATTTAAATACATTTTTTGAAGGTAAAAACAGTTTCTGGACCAGATAACTTTCTTATGTTTAAAGGACACAAAATATTAAACATTTTATAACTATTAAATTTAAAATTCTTCGACCAAATTTTCAGATATGGAATTATTAAATTTTCAGAAATGTTAATTAAAAGTATAAGTACTACAATAAATATTAAAATCAAAACTAATTTTAGCACTTTTTTAAAATTTTGAATAAAGTTTATGATTTTCTTATCAAAATGTTTTCATTGGTACACTTTATTTATGTGAAACAAAAAGCATAAGAGATAGAACATAAATGAAGTGAAACATTTATTACGCGTTTCTATTAATTTAATTAATTAATTACGTACTGGCCTGTAGCAAAATATGAGACTTCCAATAAAACCCTACGTTAGCAAGCATGCATTATATTATATTATTTCCAGAAAAAATCACTCATGAACAAATTAAAATAGCTTGAATTCATTTCAGAAAAACTATCTATAGTTTTAGTACATACAAAATTAATATCGATCTATTATATTTTTATATAATAAAAACTTATATATCTTAAAAAAAAATTGTGTTGCATAGTATTTATATTGAAATAAATCGCGATTACTCATAGAAATAAAATATTTATTAAAGATATCACTTCAATAATTATTTATAGCATTCAATGATTATGTATAGAGAGAGAATAATATTTTTTATAAATTCTCTCAATACTAAGTATAAAAGATACAGCAAAACTTTTGTAAAAATTGTGGAAAAACATAATTTCAAATTTTCTGAGTTTTGCACATAATCATTATATATATTTAAGGAATACAACTAAAATATCTGATTATCTCTTGATTATATTAACAATCAAAAATTTGCATCTGATAAGATAACTGGATTATATTTGATATTCACACTTACTTTTTAACTATGCTGTCTCCCGTTGCAGGCAAAAAAATTAACTTATTTATTCAATAAAATATCCACAATAGATATTCTAAAAGTCCAACTGTGCGCGGCTTTCTTAATAAAACAACAGAACAAATTTTTGGAATACTTTATTCCTTGGAAACAAAAAATAGACGCTTTGGCATTCAGAAGATGGCTTTAATGTGAATACTGGCTTTCTCGGACAGCGGCGTTATAAAACTCTAGCCAAAAAAAATTTTGCTTCGCCTCTTTGTCTCTAGAACAATGTGGCTAACAGCCATTTAAAACTAAAATTATTGCACTTCACATCGTCTTAACGGGCAACATTCACATAATTTGGGGTGAATAGAATTGATATGTTAAAAAAATTTGTATCTCTTTAACTATCAAATTCGAAAAGCTTTTTAACTTATATTTCTTAGTTCTATAATCTCCTTAGAGGGATACTACAGTAAAAATTCATATTATTTATGGATTCTTTTTTTTTTCTCAAATATTTTTATACATTATTTCAATCACCTTCAACATTATTATGTTGAACAATTAAAAGATTTATGGCTTATAGAAAAGCATCTTGAAATCGTGATTTGGTGTGCGGTCTTTGTTGGTTTTGAAGGAGGATCGTATAGCTTCTGAGATATTTCCGGTAATTCAGAAAAATAAAAACAATGTATTTGGTGCTGATAAAATAAGGCAATGGCTTCTTAAAATTGTTATTTCTACAATGACAGGGTATGACATTAAACATAAAAATGTAATTCTTGCGTGTGATGAACTCTTCCTTGAATCGTATTTTCGAAAAACTCAACGACTTAACTCCATCAGTTTATATGAATTGGGAGAAAATCTTGTGGAATAATCCATCGATGACGGGATTTTTAGTTATAATAAGAAAAATAAAAATATTATCTACTTATGAAGTAATTTTTCTACAATGGGACCAAAAGCTAACTATTGCACTGCATTAAAAGTGAACAGAAAAGATTTTGAAATATTATGATTCATTATTTTGTAGAAAATATCAATTAGTTTAGAAATTTTAAGCATGAGAAGTTTTTGGAAAATAGTTTTAATAGGATTATCTAAATCCACTTTTTCAAACTATCTTCACAGTTGGTGTTTTTCTACTAAATTTAAAATTCAAGATTTAGTATACTTTTTCAGTCCATGTCATTCTGTTATATTTAATGCTTGACAATGTCGTATACATCTGTCATATCTGTTTTAGAAAGTTTGAAAACAATTCACTGTATATTTTATGTCGTATACATCTGTCATAAAATATACAGTGAATTATTTTCAAACTCTCTAAAACTTTTTAATTCATGTGATTGCTAATTTTCTAGATTCATCTTATAAAATATTTTAAAATACTCCTTAAATATCTGAATACAAAATATTAAATAAATTTTACAAGCGAATCCCTGTATGAAAGTGAAGTCGGTTGATGGGTCGTGATAGGAGATCTTTATTCTAATCTTATTTATGTAGCATGCTTCTTCAAATCCAATTTACAATTTGGATGTTTGTATATATTATACGAAAACATTTTATCTTCTCTAAACTTTAGACAATCCTTAATAATTTTTCGAAAGAAAATATTTACAGACAAGCTACAGGCTTATACCAAAAATGCCAAAGATTATATATTTTTAATACAATGAGAGCAAATGAGTATGTCCTTATTACGAAACCTACAGAGCTAATAATTGATAACAATCATAAGACATTCAATTTTCTCCACTGTTAAAAGCAATGTTTTATTGTAAGATGAGAGATAAATAATGACATTATAGTGTGGTCAAAAACGTTTTCAATCAATCATTTGATAGTACACATTGCATGCAACTAGTTGACCTTAAAATTTTTTAAAAATCTGCTGCTATTTGTAAAATTAGTGTTACTGCTCAAAAGTGAAGATGACAGTACTATAAAAAATAGTCATGATAATGCACAGTTGGCATGTTACTTCTCAGGTTCAAGTAAAAAGTGGTAAAAAATGCATGAATTAGATGCCCAAACAGATATTGTTGGAATTTGCTGCATACGTAATTAAGAAGACCATAAAATATAAAGATAAATAATTTCCCAAATAACATTTTCTTTCTTTGCAGCGTTAATTATTCACCTTAATTATTTCCCGCCATTTTATGATGCTTAAAAGATGCAGTGTGTCCGGTGGTTGTGGGTATAATCAAAACAGCCTTTAGTGTAACAATAATTTAATCATTCAAAGTTTAGTTACACACAATACAAACAGAAACACAAAATGAAAAGGATGATTAAAGCACATGTTGCGAGTTCGAAAACAATAGCCTAACTGATTGTCTTTCCTTCTCCCCGCCAGGGGCGCTCTCGGGAAGGAAGAGAGAGGGAGGGTGAAGTGTCACAGGCTCCCCCTCTGGCTGCGAAGTCGTCTCGACGAGTAGCCAGGCGAAAAGTTTGACGGTTGCTTACTTCTTGGCAAGTTGTTTGTTTCAGGTGTCTTAGGAGGTCGACCCCTTCTTTTAATAGGATTTGTTGGCACATTTGAGGTTTTGTGGGCTTCTAGGCATGGACGTAGAGCAGATGTGTGATAGGCTCCAAGGGAAATATTGGGTTGGTCCAGGCTGGCAATTTCGTAGCTTGTTGGGGAACGTTGTGCAAGTATAATATATGGTCCATCTCGACGAGGTGCAAATTTGGCTGTTATCTTTTTTGCTTTGTTGCTATGAGGATGTAAGGTTACCCATACTTGATCTCCAGGTTTGAACTGGTGACCTTTTCTTCTATCCTGATCAGCATATTTCTTCCTTTGATCTTGTTTTTGTTCAACAATGTCTTTAATCTCTTTTGAAATATTTGCAAATTTTCTCAAGATATCTTTTCTGGCTGGAGAGAGTCGATAGGGAGGTGAAGCAATTGGAGCTGAATCCCCTGTATCGATTCGGTGTTCGATATAAGTTGTTGCTTCTCCCCCTTGTTGGAAGATATTTTCATACTCCTTCAACAAAGCATTAAGTTGTCTCCTCTGGTTGGAGTTGAGATTTTCCCCTTCATCTGATCGAAGGAACATTGAGTTTTCATCACTCTTACTCCCAATGAAATTAGAACATTGTTTTGCAAATTCTGTTTGAAGTATAAAAGAATTTTCTGGAAGAGTGGTATTTAAGTCTATGAAGGAATTGTCTTCAGATAGATCTTCCCACTGTTTCGTTGGATTAGTATTTTTTTCAATTTCAGAGGAATGATCTTGAGAATCTGGTTGGAGTGAACCACAATTCACTGGAACATCGAGTTTTGCAAATGAGAAAGTTTTATGCGGTCTATCACTAAAGTGCCACGAGTGTTCTTTAAGATTTAGAACGATCCCTGTTTTCTCTATAAAGTCGATTCCAAGTAGAGTATTATTTCTCTGTGCGTCTGGAATAGCAAAAATTGGTACTGAAAATCTTCTTCTCTGTATCCAGACCTTAACGAAGGCTTTGTGTACTTCCTTTTTTGAATGGCTGCCATCTGCTAAAGTTATGTCGAGGACTGATTTTTGGAAATGTATTCCTTGTTCTCTAAGAAGGTGGTAGAGAGTTTCACCAGCTATAGTATGAGTTGCAGCCGTGTCCACATAAGCTGTACCCCACATTCCATTGATGTTTACATTTAATATTGCCATCTGGTTGGATGTTGAGAGACTGTTCAACTTTATACTGTGAAAACGAGCGGGATTCTTTTCAGATTTGGAACAATTCGGACAGTTTGATTTAATATAGCCAGGCGTACGACAATTATAGCAAAAAACGGGAGAAGGTTTGTCCTGCTTAAGCTGGTCGAATTTTCCGCCTTTAACGTTTTTTCGAACAGAGTTGAATCTGGGATATTCTTCTCTGGTTTTGGGGAATTGTTTCGTATTGATGACTGATGGTCTTTCTTTATTAGCTTTGTGACGTAGATTGTCGTATGCATCGAGTTTTTCTACCAAATCAGTTGGAGAAGTGATGTCACCCCATTCATCCAAAAAGTGTTCTTTAAATTCAGGAGGGCATTTTTTCTTGATCTGATCGGTTATCATAAGGTCTTTCAATTTTTCAAACGTGTCTACTTTTCCTTCTTTTATCCAATTTTCAAAATAGTTTTGAATTTCAAAATAAAAGTCATTCCATGTACTATCCGGATTCTTTTTATGTGTCACAAACAGGTGACGAAAACGTTCAGCGCTTAATTTGAATCTTTTTAACAAGATCTCTTTTATATAGTTGTAATTTTCAGCTTTTTCTTCTGGCTCGCGGGCGATTATTTTTGTCACATCACTTGGAAGAACTCCAACTAGGTAAGCGATCCATTGATTTTCAGGAATCTTTAGAAACTTTAACTGTCTCTCAAAAAGATTGAGAAATAAAGAGATGTCGTCTTCTTTTGCATTAAAGTTAGGAATTAACTTTTTTAACTCAAGTTTTGGTAGATCATTTGATTGAATGGGTAATACCGGCGATAGCGAAGACAACTTTTGGACTTCAAGTTGTAGCTTGAGAACTTCAAGTTCATGGGCTCTTTCTTTTTCTATTCTGGCTTCCTCTATTTGTTTTTCTTGTGTTATACGTTCAGTTGCTAATCTCTCCTGCTCTTCTTTTGATACTCTTTCTTCAATAATACTGGATAATAAGTTTTTCGTTAATTCCTCATCATACTTGTCAGATTTGACGATTAAATCCTTTAGCTGGATTACTTTCATGTTGTTCCCAATATCCAAGCCCAATTCCTCAGCCAACAATATCAAATCTTCTTTTCGACCTTTTGCGAGATATGCCATCTTAAGTCTATCGTAGAAAGTTTCCAATTTCGAAAGTCTTAAATGTCTATTAAAGTTTGAGGATAAATGAAAACATAATGGTTCTTGTAAATATCTTACAATTCCGAGCAAAATTTAAACTCACTGTACTTAAATTGGTTAAAATAATTTTACCTAGTTTATTTTCACTACAGAATAAAACTATAGTTCAAAGTAATTTTAACATATTAATCACTGACACATTTTTAAAATTGTAAAAGTCACTAGAAATGTTTAATGCAAAACACCCTTAAAACAACTTTTGTGATAGCAATTGTAAATAGAATAATTAATAAATGAAAACCAAATTCAAAAGTTAAAAGTCTTACACATCAATTATGAAAATTTACCCAGAAATCAAATTTCAATTCTAAAATAATAACTATGTAAAAATCTTATTTGATTATTGAAAAAACAATAATTACTTATGACAAATATTACTTATGATAACATAATTTTATACATATACGTATATTCAGTAAACTTAGTGAACACTTTCGATTTCATTTTTAAATTGCAAAACAATTTACCATAGTTTAAAACTCTTGTACCATTTATTCTGATACAGTATATGGCAATCAATAAAATATAATTTAAACTCAATTTATATAAGTATTCAAACAGCAAATAACACCTATGAGTATTGTTTTCTATAATCGAAAGTAACTTCAATTATTCTAAAATGAATCATGTAAAAATAACACTATATAGATTTATATATTGATCAATAACACGAAATCATTCTAAATAAAACACTTAAAATATATTCAATATTCACAAGTTCTAGCAATATTTAATTTATCAATTAAAATTCAATAATTAGAATGTATGTGAATACATTGAAAACTACATTACTTTCATGAAACAATCAATCATACATACAATATATTTGTGTTTCGTAAAACCTTTTTAATATTCTTTCAGAAATAAAATAATATACATTTATATATTTCAAATCGTGATGACAAAAAATCTATCCTTTCAAATAAAAAGAAAAAAATCAAACAATTCTTAATTCCATGTGAAATAGGAAAAAAAATACACATCTTAAGCTAATGCTATTTTCAAAATTTTAATTTATTTATGTATTTTAGACTGAACGAAAACACAAATGTAAACATTACCAAGGATTTGGCAAATACTGTTTGATATCAAATAGAATATTTGTTCTAATTTAGAACACACACCATAAATTAACAATTTCTGGTTTGCCGGGAAGGCTTCTAAAATACAATTTCAACACAATAATATTAAAATGATTTATTTCAAATGCTATTCGAAATGAAGAAAGAAAAATAACTTTTAAGAACAATATTTTATTTTCAAGGACACTGTTCATTCAGAAAACGATGAGTAAGCTATCTCTTTCTTTTGTTTATGTCTATCACTAACTTTAGAAAAGAAAGCGAGTATCAAACTAAACAATTAAATTTAGTTTTTTTTTTTATTAAACTGTGATCAGCAATTTCAATAGTAGTTATGATTCCTTTTAAAATTGATCACACAAGTTAAATTATTTTATAATAACACTTTCAAATTTAGGAAAAAATATTAACATCACAGTACCTTTTAATGACTTTTGTTTTCGGGATGAAAACCAACTATACCTTAAAATCAGATTTTCAGGATGAAAATACTGTTCAAGTAACTCAGGAAATGCAGGACTTACTATTCGATCATATACTCAGAGTAGTTTTGATTCGATTCGCCTGAAATAAAACATGAGCCAAGCTTTTGTTTTCGATAACTTAGAATAGGTCTCTGTTTGTAATAAAGGCTAAAATTTTGAAAAGCGGTTGGGCGCCAATGTGTCCGGTGGTTGTGGGTATAATCAAAACAGCCTTTAGTGTAACAATAATTTAATCATTCAAAGTTTAGTTACACACAATACAAACAGAAACACAAAATGAAAAGGATGATTAAAGCACATGTTGCGAGTTCGAAAACAATAGCCTAACTGATTGTCTTTCCTTCTCCCCGCCAGGGGCGCTCTCGGGAAGGAAGAGAGAGGGAGGGTGAAGTGTCACAGCAGTTATTAATCGCATGGCGATTCTGAAACGTCTATCTTTAGGAATAAAACTTTGCGATACAGTGGTTTATCATCATATCCACATATTGTCATAACATATAATAATGATGCAATATAATATTTAAGGATAAATTCTGCTCTTCCGTTTTTAAGCATTTAATTATCAGCTTTTTATCAGCGTAAAGACTTTTAATCTCAATAAAAAAATAATAGCCTGAGTAGTTGTATCTTAGAAAAACTAGATATACGCAAGATTTCCATCTTGCGTATATCTAAAAATTCAACACCATTCTGTCTCAAATTCAATAAAATACGAAAATTCACGTTTATTTATTTAATTTTTAGGGTTGTATTACAAAGCTGGAAGAATTCATAAAACACACAAGCATCCTGTTAGTAGCTATTGGATGTGGAGTTGCTGTACTTGAGGTAAAAAATTTTTACTAGTTTACGAAGTTAAAAATATATTTCGCTCTTTTCTTGCTTTTTAGTTACATTTAAAAAAATTTTAAAACAGTACACTAATTCTTATCAATTTAATAAATTTTTAATCAGAATACAACTGCATATTCAATAAATTTTCTAACAAACAGCTATTTTTAACAAACAGCTTCAATTAGGTGGTCAACCACCGCAGAATTAAGCAATAGCCATTCTCCTTGTAGAGCAGTTTCCAGCTCAATAAGAGCGGCTGGAGTTGGGAAACGTGAAGATACAGCACGGCCGAGAGCATCCTAAAAATTTTCAATGGGTTTAAGGTCGGACAAATATGCGCGAATGAAAAAAGTGCAAGTACAGGTATTGCGCATATGGCCATGCCATACACGCAATCCCTTCACTCTCCAGGTAGTCATCGACGATGTCAGTTCTATGGGGACATGCGTTATCATCCATTAAAACAAAAGTAGGGCCAACTGCTGCAGCGTACAATCTAATGTGGGTTCTAGGATTTCTTCTCAATACCGGAGAGCCATCACAGATCCCCGTTTAAACATCTGCAGGTTGGTGCGGTATCCTAATGAAATCCCTGCCCACACACCATAATGCTTCCGCCTCGGAATGCGTGATGTACGGTGATGTTTTGGGGCTGATTGCGTGTTCCTTGTTCACGCCATATCCTTATACGTTTGTCATCTGGATCCAGAGCAAATCTTGACTCATCAGTAACCATGACATTGCCCCAGTCAGACACAGTCCAATTGACATGTTCCCGGCACTACATTAATTGTGCCCCTCTTGATTGGATGGATAGACAAACACAAACCGAGGTGCCCAGGCATACAGTCCACTGATATGTAATCTTCGGCGTACAGTAGCTACAGACATCCCCTTACCAACGGACGCTGTAACCATAAATGTCACACGTGTGGAGTTCGCTCTGCGATTTCACTTGGCTAAAATCGCAATATATCGATCTTCCGCGGGGATTGTAATCCTTGGGCGACCGGCTACGGGCCTTCGGACAACTGTCTGTGTGGTTTGAAATTGCTTCCATTAACGTGAAACTACAGACAGACAGACAACGAGAGGAGAGAGCCCTGCACTATACCTATTGGTTATCAGGTATGCTCTCACCTCAAATCGTGAAACTACAGAAGGATGAACGCCGAAGAAAAGAGCAACATCTGAGATCGACTGTCCTACTTCAATACGCCCCATGGCACGCCAACACGCTCAGAATCTTCCATTCGTCTTCTGGAAGTCATAGAAACATGTATGTCTTGAAAACAAATTGTGCGAAAGTTTTAAGCACTTTCTCTCTCTATCAGCACTTACAATCAACTTCTGTAACCCTTCATAAAGCTGGTATCTTATAAGACTGCCCTTTTTGCATATTACTTGACATGAAAGCTCGATTGGCTGTTACCTAACATATTTGCATACTTCCATCTACCTCTGTAGCGATTTGCATCCTCTTCAATTCTGATTGGCTTCCGGAAATTCGCATTTACTTCTCCGTGCTTAACTTTTGGAAGTGAGTTTATATGCATATTAAAATTCACAGTTACTTGCATATGTAATATAAAAAATAGTCAAATTGCTTATTTAGATTCCATTCAATGTTAACTAATTAAATTATTTAACATTGTATGTGTGTGAATGGTACTAAAATTTCAAACTAATAGTATTGTAATATCCAAACGAAATGCCGTGGTGTTTACACATTTAGGAACTAAAATTTTTAAGAGTGCGGCATTTCTACTGATACATAAACACGTGCTTACAAAAAATTAAAAATAGGTAAATTGCATAAAGGATAAGAAGGCAAAAAGAAATCAGAAAATATACAATCAATATTATCAAGATTTGAATCTTGATATCATATCTTCAGAAAATTGAATTGAATTCAGAAAATTGAAAGTGAAATTGCATTTTCATATAAAGAGATTATACAAGTAATATAATCTGATAGATTATTTAGATTCTAATTTAGATCAGGAATTGCGAAATCTTTTAAATTCAGGTAGTTATAAGTCAGATCTTGAAGATTTCACATGCTGTACAAAGTTTTTTTGTTGTTATTTTTGTAAATATAAGTAAAAAAAATTTCATCCAATTTAATAGCTAGTTGCTCCGAAGTCCTTTAAAGCAGAGTTTGAATATCACGATATGGGCTGTTTTCAGTCGGTCAATATACATTCAATGAGTAATATTTCCAATATTTCTCATCTTATAATTAAATTTGAGTTATCTTTTTACCTCATTTTATATTTCTTAACTGATATACTTCAAATTGGCATGGGTCAATGTTTTGCCATTGTAATATTCAAGCAGCATTTCTTAATAGATAGAATTTGTAGTATAAGATAAGTTATGCTTATGCCAGATAAGGAAGAGGCAACACTAAGAAACCTAATTTCACTTGTTTATAATGCAGGTGAAAATTATTTCTACGGGATATGCAAATTATTATTTCAATGCAACCACAAACTATGACATTAATACTAATTACAAACGTGTCTATATAATAAAGAAATATTTCAAGTTTTTCAAGAGCTAGAATTGTTTCCGAATGAGAATTTTTAAGTCAGCAATATATATTTTTGTAAAGAAAAAGCAAGTGCTGTTCGAGCACATCTTTAAAAAGGAAAAAATGTATACTTGTAGATTCCAGATTATCTTTCCCTGAAATCGATCATAGTGTTTGACATCCTAAACTACATTGCTGGCCACCATAAATGCAACATCCTGAAGGAAGCATGCAAATAACATGAAATTTACACATGTGGTGAGATATGCAAATGCAGTCGTGTTGGACGAAACCAAACAACTGTATTGCGGAAATGTGATCGTTGGATGAAGGAGGGTACGACGGACCGACGCGTGTTCGATCGCATCCACCTCAGTGCACCACTTCACGTGATGACTCGCAAATTGTGCGCATGGCAGGGACGGATCGCTCAGCCACATCACGAACTATAGCACAGCACATTCAGTCTGTAACGCATCATCCAGTGTCTGCGCGTACCATTCGACGCCATTTACAGCAGAGTAGTCTGTCCGCAAGACGTCCATTGCTTCGTCTACCCTTGACGCAGAACCAAAAAGGCGTCTCCGCTGCCAATGGTGCGTTAAAAGAAGGATGTGGAAGGCAGAATGGAATGAAATTTTCTTTATTGACGAGACACGTTTCTGCCTGCTACACCACGATGGTCGCATTCGAGTTTGGAGACACCGTGGAGAGAGGATGCTGAACAGCTGCGTTATGCACCGCCACACTGGTCTTGCACTTTGTATTATGGTAAGGTACGGTATTTAATATCGCTCTTGCATTCCTCTAATATGCATTGCTAGTACTTTAAGCAGTTAGCGCTACATCTCCGAGGTGTTGGAGCTAATTGTGCTTCCTTACTTACAGGGCTGGCCCACAGCCATATTTTAATAAGATAATGCGCGACCACACGTGGCCTGCATTGTCCAAGAGTTCTTCGTCAATCGCCAGATTGAACTGCTTTCCTAGCCTACTCCCTCTCCGGATCTTTCGCCGATAAAAACATGTAGTTCATGATTGCTTAACGATTGACCCAAATTGCATCCCCAGCTCCCACACCAGATCAACTTTGGCAACGTGTGGAAGCTGCTAAGACTGCTGTGCCCTAAGAACATATCCAAAGTCTCTTTGAATCAATGCCGAGACGCGTGGCAACTGTGATCTCCAAAAATGGCGGTTACTCTGGCTACTGATTTTGGCAGGAACCACACTTCACAGAAGTCTATAAATTTAATCATTTGATAATTGGTCAATATGATATCTACTAGATAAATTTTGTTGATATCTCGTCTTTCTTGGTGTTGCTATTCGGGTGGCCAGCTGTGTACATGTGAAATTTATTTCGACGAGATATGCAAATTATTTCAATGCAACCACATACAATGAGGCTAATATTAATTACAAACTTAAAATAAAGAAATATTTCAAGTTTGAAGAGCTAGAATTGTTTTCGAATGAGAATTTTTGAGTTGGTAATATACATTTTTGTAAAATAAAAGCAAGTTCCGTTAGAGCACATCTTTAACAAGGATAAAATGTATGCTTGTAGATTATCTTTCCCTGCTATCGATCACTGTATTTGACATCCAAAATACTAAGACATAAACATAAACATGCTAAGACATAAACATGGTATCAATGGATGCTGAAAAGAACGACTGATAAATAATGGGGGCCGTGATAGGTTTCGGTTTTTTTTTTTTTTTTTTTTCTTGTTGCTTAGCAGTCATTCTTTACACATAAGGGTTAATGATACAAGAATCTACAGTTTAAAGTGCATTCTGAACCACTTCATACTTCTATGCCCGATGTCAGATTCGAACTCACGAGCTATTCAACCAAACGCCAGAACGATAACCATTCACTGGCCAGCTCGACTATCATGAAGAGAAGCAGCCATTATTTTATACATTGTCAGACTAACATAGCACAAAATATGAAAATTAAAACTGATGTGCATCACTGAATCAGCCAATGCTATATTTGAGATATTGTAACTTAATTTTTCAGATTAATTTTTTAAATTTCAGTTTTTCAGATTAATTTTAACTACACATAGTGACCATGGCAGGCATTTTCCAATGATAAATCAAAAGCCTTTTTCATTCCGCAAAACGATCTTGTAGTTATTGTCTCTCGTGAGAGAAATTAACATTTATTGATTTCACCATCTAGCTCTTCGCAGAGATTTTTATTTTCAACCAATCAACATTTATAGTGTGCAATCTCTGAAATAAATTTGGCAATCTATAAAATAAATTTCAACATTCGATAGCTACATTCTTGAAATTGAATATATACTTACATTCCATTTTCATTGAAAATAATAACAATCTAAATCACATATATAACAGCTGCTTTCCAAAAGAAGAATTAAGTTATAAGTTGGTTTATCATTCTAGGGTCACATTTATTTCAACAGGGATCTACAATTTCAAGATCTTGAACCACAGCAAAAAGTCATCTCAAAGCGAGAATTTCAACCATGAAACAGGAAAAATTAATTACTCATCAGCTGTAAATTCAGTTCTAAATAATGAATGTAATGTTACAAGACCTAAATAAGCATTTGATTGAACAATAACCATTCGCCTCTTCTAACTAAAATAACTTTAAAAAAATTACAAAGAAAGAATTATTATTAAAGTCAATACATTTTAAAGTACAATCGAGTTAAATTTTAAGATTAATGGTGTAGACCATATATTTTTTGGGATACAATTTTTGCCCTTCAGCACAAAATTATTTAATAGAAACAAGCAACCCATCTACAATGGTGAATGTTTCAATTTCATATTGAATGAATACATCTATTGAGTATATTCGGTTTTTCTCTTATAGCACAGAATTATTTAGTTCCATAAACATGTAATAAAATTAAAATAATGAATATTCCAGCATCTAATATCTTACACCAAATGCAATTTAAAATAAGAATGATATAATGGATGTAATACATAACCAACTGTGTAAGTCATAAAAAATTATCTTAAAAACAATATTGTAATTACTTTTATGTTGTACTAGTTTTGTACAGTAGTCCATTATCAAGACTCTGGAGTAAAAACACTCAAGATAAGAAACTATAAATCTTTGCACTATGTCTCAATAACCATCACCGATTACATCATCAAAATTGATGATTGATAATGATCAAAATTCCCGATAAACTCATTGATTGATGAATTTCAATTTGTTAACCGCGATTGGCCATGGTATACTTAAAGTTTAATATTATTTATATAATGATTTGTTTTTTTTTTTTTTTTTTTTAATATTTCAAAACAGCAAATTATTAATGGTAAAGTTTACTTTTTGTTTAATCAAGGGATAAAAAAACAATTTAATGTACATTATATAAACTCAACAGAATATCCAAACTTGACTTTTGCAATATGTATTTAAAAGCTGATGTTATGATGTATGAAATTTTTTTGATATATATATATATATATATATATATATATATATATATATATATATATATATATATATATATATATATATAGGTTTTAAATAGAATATTCTTTCTCTGCTCATCACAGTTCCATATAAAAAAGTCTTTTTTTCAGATATTTGGAATGGTTTTCTCAGTGTGCCTTTGTAAGGAAGTATGATGTGCATGAAGAACTATAGACAATTTGTCACAACACAAACTGCTCAATTTATTCACAGAATGGAGAAAAATATCAGGCAGGACGTTTTGCACTTCTCATGAAACATAAGATTTTATTAAATATATGTCTAACACTTACATAGTAACTTGACACCCTTTATTCCATAATTGTTGATAAAATACAAAACACTTATTAACATATGTTTCAATGACACATGAATATGTTAACAAATATGTTCTTGAAAATTTTAAAATTTACATTGTAAATTGTTGCTTCATTATCCAAATCAAAAATGCTTCATTTAAATAAATGTTATTATGAAGAAATTTAATTTTTTCTTTAGTTTATTTTAAACATTTATAATTTTGGTTTGAAATGAATAAGCAATATTATCTTTTGCAGATTAAAATCATCAAATTTATAGTTTTTATGTACATAGAAATAATATACTTGAACTTTTGTTAGATTAAAAAGTATTTAAGAATAAAAAAATTCCTTATCTCCTAATTCTTATAAAATAATGTGAATTACTTCTGTAAAATAACCAAATTATATTTAATTAATTATGGTTTCTGCAGGTCACTTGACCATAAAAATTATTATTTTATTATTTATAAAATAAACTTTTACAAAATAATGTTAGTAGGAAAGTAAATGTAAATAAGCAAGTAAATATAAGAAATTCTTTTATATTAAGTAAAGCAAATTCCAACTATAAATATGATAGTCTTGGAACTTTGCTTTTATAGATATTTCTTATATTTTACAAAGAAATATTATAAAATATTTTGGAGGTATCATGAGTGTCACAATTTACAGTTTAATGTGATATTTGTTATTCAAACTGTCTCTAATAGTTTAAGACTAATAAATATCGATTTTACATGCTATAATTTTGATCTGCTGAAAAAATATATATTTAAGTACATTCTGAACACATTTTGTGAAAATGACAAATTTTACAGTTTAGCTTTTATAAAAAAAACTGGTAATAATCAATTTTTTAATTTAATAACTAAAATTTATTTTTAATGTTTTCTTTAATAAAATTTTTATTTCATTAATTTACTTTCTCCAAACATTTCAGAAAATTATTCAGGTAGATATAAAATAATAAATATGAGTTAATAAATGAAATAAGTCTTTACTTAATTATTTTTTAATGCTGTAGTACAGACTTTGAGAGCTTAAAAATATAATTTGTTAAATAATTACAAAATTTTGATTGATTATATTTTAATATTATATTTCGTCAATTTTTGCATTGTTCCAAATATATTTATATGAAACTTTATCTACATATTAGCTGTCGGCCAGAATAGCTGCTGTATGAAGCTGCACTGGATTTATTTGTATGCATAATCTTTTATACTCAGTTAAGAAATTCAAGCGACATAAACATGTTAAATCCTTTATTAATTCATAAAAGATACAATGAAATATCATGGAAAGAAATATTCACGAACTAAATATATATTATACCAGAAAATACATGAGATACAAATTGAACCCAGTGAGTATGAACACAAGGGTATATATATGAACACACAATGAAACATGTATATTAGACAACTTGTATATATGCAAATGAGGTACTAAGTTAAATATTTACAAATCAAAAAAGACTTAGTAATGCAGTCAATGATTATGTAGCAGTCAAGAGAATGAAGCTTGTATAGCAATGTATGTTTTTACAGGGTTGGTGAGTTTTTGATGAAGGACTTTCAGAAAATTTAAACTATAATTTAAATAACACATCAAAGTTATTAAAAAAAAACTCAAAAAATTGAAAAATCTCATTCTGATGATAACAGCTACTACATAATGGCAAAATTTCAGAGAAAATTTTTATACTATTTAAAATATTAAATTTTAAAAAAAATTGTACAGATAGATATTTCATAATTTTCTTAATTTTTTTATTTTTATCAGAATAATTTTCTTATTTTATATTAATGAAATAATTCCAAAATATTAAAATTTTTAACTTAAGCTTAACAAAATTGGAATACTCCTATAGTTATAATTTTAAAAATAAATGTGTGTGTAAGTTAAATCAATAATTAAAAATACTTGTGTAACAATCTGCTAAGTAATAAGCTTCTCCCTTTCATAATATTTATATCACTTATTGTATTAAAATTTGCTTAAAAGTTTTTGATGGCTAAAATAGATTAACAATTTAAACTATTTTATGATGTCAAAAAAACCAACCCTGGTTCTGGAACAATAAGGCACATCCACTTAGCTTATTACATTTATTTAAAGCTGCTTCATAATATACCATATATACACATGAGATACAACATTTTATTCAAATTCATATATTTTATAAGAAAAAATTTAAAACTTAAATATACTATCAAATAAATTATTATTTCTAACAGATTCTAAAATAAAACTGAACTTAAATAAATTCAATCTCAATAGAGAATTTTTCTAAAAAAAAAAGAAGCTATCTAATATAAATTAAATAACTGATTAAAATTTATTCAGTCTTTTGGTAAACCTTTTATTTATATTTATTTTAACATTTTTACAATTCATTTGTAAATGTCCAAGTATTTCAAATATTATGAAAAAAAATTACTTGGAATTTACTTAGAGATTTATTGCAATCCTAAATTTTGACCCTTTTTAAGTACTAAGAACACATTTTACAAAGAGTAAATAATTGGAAACAGATTCCTAACTTCATTTTTGAATTCATGCTAAATAATAAGAGATTCAAGATATAAATTACATACCTTTTTTCCAACCAAGTTGGATAAAATGATATCATTACAGTAGAATTTTAAGAATATTCACAGAAAATATTACAATATTTTCTATATAATAAAAATTTTGTTAACTTTCAGAAAACATAAGTGTTACATTCATAAAACATGCATTTTTTGCAGTAATGAAAAATGAATTACTTTAAATTGACAAATTTGAGAATCTTTTCATTATAAAGTGGAACACAGTTAACATGAGTATGTTTGAAGAAAATTTCAGATCAAATATTTTAAATATTAAGATTATTCCAAAAGAAAAAAGGCCATTTACAATTTTCTTTTGAAATCAAATTAAACTTTTTATAACTGATTTTTAAGATTTTGCACAAATATGTGCAAATTTACATGCAGCTATAATAAAATTAAATTGGTCTAATTTTAACCTCATGATTCCAAAACTAAAATAAGTTCAAACTCATGCAGATAACTGTTGCAGAGTATAGCTGAAAAAATTTTAACAAATAATACTTTTTTCTGGTATTAACTTTTCATAAATTAGAAAACATTTTCATACTGGTTTATAACTACAGTATATTCTCTTATTTTATAATCACCATAGTGTAAGAAAATAAAGATCCCATAATAAAATCATGTTTTTATAATATTACAATGGGAATTATAAATGTTTGCTATACCATGTTAACTGAAATCTATTAATATATTGCATCATTTTAAATAGATTTGAACTCTTGACTATAGAGAAAAATAGAATGAAAATAGCATTTACTTTGCCTTTTTTTCATTATATTTACATGTGATTATTTATTAAAGCAAAGCATAAAATTCAGTCTCAGCTAAAAACGTTGAAGTTTCAATAATCTCTTCCAGATACTGCACAACACAGCACAAGCGAAAATACAAAGCCAAAGATCTGTTTAAAAAAAACATGGTAAATCAATTTGTGAATATGTATGTACATATAAAATTACATAAAATTATAAATATAATGATGAGCTCCAATAACCTAATCTTACATCAATATATAAAATATTAATAAAACTATAAATTTTTACTTAAATGAAAGAAAATATAATATAATGTGATTGGTATGAACTATTGGCTTTACAATGTATTCAAATGAACAAGATCATCCAGAAAAAATTTGGTTTGGTGCAAAAATTCATTTTAAGACCCAGTTCATTTTATTTATCCATTGCCGAAGTGTTTAGTGTTTTGTTATATTCCTGAAATCAAGGAACTGAAACAAAAAACAATTACTTTTGCTTAGGGAACCAAAACTTATCAAAAAATAAGAATCAACTTTTAAGTCCTCAGGCTAATTATAAAAAAAGATTTTCAAAATATTTCTGTAAATCGCAATAAAAATTCATGCATATTATTTATATAAGAATTTTAAAATTAAAACATTTTCTTGCTTCAGATAGAATGATTTGAAAGATTGAATTAAAAAATTTTAACTTGGGAATAAAATTTCCAAAAAATTACTCGAATTACTGAATGTCTTAAATCAGAAAATACATGAATAAATTTTCAAAATTGACAAGAATAAATGATAAAGACTATTAACAAGAAAAAAGTGAAGAATCAGTATGTAAAATCTCGAAATACAAAATAGCAAAAATAAATTGTCAGTCTCACTGGAACTATTTTTAACTCTTTAAAGAAGGATGCACCACTTTCATCTTTGTTACTAATCAATTTATATTTCTTTTTATTTTTATAAATAATGCCTTCAAGCCATAATAAAAAAGTCTTTTCTAAAAAAGTAAGGGGGTATGTGATACATATCAGGAAGCAACTGTAACAATAAAAACCTGAAAGAACTGGTATCATAGAAAGAAAACAAAACGAATTATTCTAAGATAAATTAGATCAAAGATACTAATATCATGCAAAATAGAAAGAACTAAACTCTGCATATTTACATTACACATTCTCCTTACTAGCTAATGGCCAAAATAGCAAAATTATACAATATATACAAATTTAATACAAGGATCCAAAAACTGCATTTAGTTCAAGTATAGCAGGTAAAAGTACTATTTATTAGTTAAAATTGTTTTAGCTGAAAATGCACCAAAGCATTGCACATCCACTTCATTCTCCAGTCATGCATACAACCTGACAGTTGTAAAAGAAGTTCATGGGGGAATGGCACATATAAATTACCCACCTTGAAAGGGTTAAACTATCTTATAAAATTATGTCAAGGTTTAGTAATTATACTCATTACAATATATATATATATATATATATATATATATATATATATATATATATATATATATATATATATATATATATATATATATATATATGAGGGTCACTTTGAAATTTTTGAGATACAACTAGGTTTTTAAAGTTATACTTAAAAATAATTATTATAACTGGTATAATATAAATAAAATTTTAGGTGTGTTCAAAATAGTCTCCTTCAGCATCAATGCACTTTTGTAGACGAATTTTCCACAGATTAAATGCCTCAAGCCATTCATTTCTTCAAATAGATGAAAAAATGCATTTATAGCCATATCTATCTCTTCTTCTGAATGAAAACGACGTCCACGTAAGTTCTTTTTTAGATTAAAGAATAACTAAAAGTCGCACATAGCAAGATCAGGTGAATACAGCGGATATTTGATCACTTTAATTTGGTTTTGTTTGAGAAACTCAACTGTTAATCCGGCTGTATGTGAATATGCATTGTCATGGTGAAGCATTAGTCCCCTAACATTCAGTTCTAGTAGAATTTCTGGGGGACATTTAGTGGTATACCAGTTTGCTGTTACTGTCTTCTGTCCTTCCAACTTGATGGCTTTGACCAATCCCCTACTTCTGAAGAAAATGGCATACATCACTTTTTTCAGTGCGGCGTTGTTTTTTCACCATTGTCGGCGTGGGATCATCTTCAAAGATCCATACTTTGCTTTCTTGACGTGTTGGAACGTCAAAAAACGGTATGTACGTTTCATCGCCTGTTACAATTTTAGAAATGATGCAATGGCTACCATCATTCAGCATATTAAGAGTTTTTTTACTGATTCTGACACGCTCCTCTTTTTGATGCTCAGTTAGATTATGGGGAACCCAAGGGCAAACTACTTTTTTCATACGTAATTCTTCATGAATGATTTTGTGTAAGGCTGCGGATCCAATGTTAAGTTCCTTCTGTATCATTTGATAGGTACAGCGATTATCATCCATTAACATTTTTCGTATGGCAGACACATTATCCGGGATTACTGCTGACGGTGGCCTTCCCGTGTGTTCTTCATCCTGAAGAAAATTACGACCTCTTCTAAATTCTCTAAACCATCCGAATACAGTAGCAAGAGCTGGAGATTCATCACTAAATGCTAATTGCAACCGTTGAACGCATTCTTGATTTAATCCTGCTTTGAAATCGTAGAAAATCATAGCACGAAAATGTTCTCGCATCAACTCCATTTTCTCTTCTGTTTAAAATTTATCCCACGCTAATCAAGTTGAAGTAAGTAATTGAAAAATCGTCTTCTGTGTTAAAATACTTTGTACTTTAAAATTAAACCATTATTTTCATTTTGTAAATTCTCGTCTGCGCGTATCTCAAAAATTTCAGAGTAACCCTCCATATATATATATATATATATACACATCGTCTTCTTACAGTTGGGTTTGTATGTCATTGGGCACCTCTGCTTTTCATATATATGTGTGTGTGTATATATATATATATATATATATATATATATATATATATATATATATATATATATATATATATAATGTGTAAACATTGAAAAGCATTATATTAGGAAATTGGTTTGCCAGATTTTGTTCTAGTGATTTTTCACTGAAAAATGCTCAGCGATCTGCCGCCCAGTTGAAGTCGATCGCCATTGCGCATAACGTGATACTGAAAAGAAGCTCAATGCATCGCATACATGAATTGAAAAAAAATTTAAAAGGCTTGGTTATGTTAAGAAACTCGATTTATGGATCCCGCAACAGCTTAAGAAAACTCATTTGACGTTGTGTCAAATTAGCATCTGCGATTAGCTTCTGAAACGCAATGAAATTGATCCATTTCTGAAGAGCCTAATTACTGGTGACAAAATGTGGATAGTTTATAACAGCATTAATCAGAAGAGATCGTGAGTAACGCAAGATGAACCAGCCGAAACGACATCAAAAGCAATGATTCACCAAAAAACGATTATGCTGTCAATCTGGTAGGATATTAAAGGAATTTTGTACTTAGAACTTATGCCACAAAAACCAAACAATCAATTCAAACGTGTATGTTTAACAACTCGCCAAATTAAACGATGTAATTCAAGAAAAGTGGCCAGTATTGTCAAATCATAAGGATGATTTCCACTATGGAAACGCAAAGCCCTACACGTCTTTGATCACTCGCCAAAAATTATTGGAACTGAGTTAGGATGTTTCGTCACATTCACCATATAAACCTGATCTTGCGCCATCAGATTAACATTTGTTGCTTTCCATGCAGAACTCCTTAAATGGTAAAATTTTTAATAACGCTGATAATGTCAGATCACATTTAATTCAGTTTTTTGATAGTAAAGTTCAGAAATTTTATGAATGTGGAAATTTTACACTGCCAGAACGATGACAAAAGGTCATAGACAAGAACGGGCAGTATCTAATTGAATAAAGTTATATTTTTAAACAAAAATTTTAAATTTTCCTTATTTTAAATTGGCAATCACTCAGGTGCCAACCCAATAGTAAACAAATTTCTTACTATCTTTTATATATAACTACAAAGCAAATTTGAAAATTAAATTTTGCTGATTAATAAAATGTGTTTCATTTTAAAACATGTTTGTGTTCAGTCAAGAATAGTTAAGATTTCATAAAAAATAACATCAAAAAAGTTTAAATTAAAAATAAATTTTATGAAAAAAATTTGTACAGTCTTTGTAAATTAAATTTGATTTAAAAATACTTAAAAAATTAAATATAAAAGAATAAATTAGTAATATTATATGTTGAAATTAGTTTAAAAATCATTGCATACTAAACTTTTTAACATTAAACTTACTAAAAATATATAACTAAGTAGCTAATTCTAAACATTTTTAACAAAAATAAAAAAATTCAAAAACTTTAGATTAAATTTAAATAAAGATCTTTAATGCATTTAAAATAGTAATAAAGACTACAATGAGATTATATATATATACACACTTACAAATTAATTTATTATCAGCAAATTAAACTTTTAATATTTGTTTCTTATTTATAAAAAATTATTTAAAATTCATAACAAAAGTCTTATTTATAAAGTCATAAACCAAGGGACTAATTAGAAAATATCATATTTTATAAAGTTTTTGTCATGCTGTTACAAGGTAAAGACTACAAATGTCAAGTATTTACCAAAGATAAAAAGTTTTATAATTTAATAATATATGTATGTAAATATATATAACACATGCTAATGAATTACAAGCCCAATGTTTTTTGCACAGTACCTGAATAACAGCTATGCTTATACCAGCAACAATGATGGTAAAAAGATGACTTTCAACTTTGTCAGATATTTTTGTTAAACATCCCTGGAATAGTGTAAATTTTATCTCAGTTACAATATATATATATATATATATATATATATATATATATATATATATATATATATATATATATATATATATATATATAATATATTAAACTTAATAAAAGTAATGCATAATTATACAAAGACAGACACAGATTTCTTTTTATCATATATATAATCTTTTTTGAAACTGTTCTTGCATTATCTTTATACATATAATTTTGTATTTTCTTTAATTAGTAGTAAAATGATTTCTTCAATGATACATTAAGTGAACCTTAATTTGCAGAATATATAATTAGTTTCTTACCTTAAAATAGTAGATAAATGCAAAATGATTAGTGTAAGATTATTTACTAAAACAATTAAAATCCTTTATGAATAATAAAAAATTATAAAAAATAAGTATTATGATAATTCTTTTAAATGGTGGAAATTCAAAATACTTTTAAAATGTAACTTTAGTAAAATTTTAAAACCCGAGAGTACAGAAAAAATTACACATAGCAAAAAATTTGTGAACCTGAGAAATATGGCTCAAAAGTTTTAATACTAAAATCTCAAGAAAGAAGGAATGAATAAATAAGCATTAAGAGAAATGAATAAGAAGTTTAAATTATTAATAAAGAAAAGATCTTTTTATCATATCTATTTAGGTAAATATTCCATTACATTCCTATTAATATTTAACGCTTCAGAAAATTTGAATTTACAACTCAATGATATTTAATTTATAATATATTATTAATTTACTTTTCTAAATTAAAATTTTCTTATCCATTTATGGTTTACATTGCAGTTTACTGATAACCTTTATTTTATTTTAAGCACAAAATTCATTATTCCATAGCTATAGAAAAATAATTTTAGAATATTATGAGAGATTCTATTTTCTGAAGCACACACATAAGATTAATAAATTTATAAAAATAACAGTTGCATGAAAATTAAATTCATAAAATAAAAATAATTCACTCATTCAAAAATATAATCAAAGAATCTTTTTGTAGTATCATTGTGTTAATGATTTGCTGCAGTTAATTTTTTTTCACATTTCGTGCAAAGTTAAATAAGGCAGAATTTTATTTTTATGTAACATTTTGATTTTTGGGGGAGTAAAATGATTTTCTGAGTTTGGCAATAGGAAAAAAATTTTATTTTTTATTTAAAAAGGAAAAATTTTCCTGGGAAAGAAGCAAGACTTTAAAAGACAAACATTAATATAAATGATCATTTATACAGGCTTTTAAATATGACTTAACTGAAACTAATATAATTACCGGACATCAATGAGATTTAATTCTATATTAATTACATATATATTTTAACTACTTATATTAAATACGAAATTGTAATTACATCAATTAAAAGCACAGATATAAAACAATTGGTAAACAAAATGACATAGATAAATTGAGAGCTCTTAATTACCTAGATTGAGGATAAGGCTTTAAATTTATCTCAGACTGACAATATTTTAAAACTAAAAAGATTCAATCTCAAAAAAATTTCCAACTAAACTGTTGAACGAAATGACAGTGCTTACGATTCAATCCAGCAATACACTGAATGAGAATGTCAAAGAGTAAGAATCTATCAACATATTATTTGTAAGGTAAACCAAAAAGAAAAATGCTTTAGACGCAGCGATTTTTAATGACACTCAAAAGAACAACTATCATATCATGAAATAAATGCAAATCTTAGTCCTCCTTGCAAGAAATATGTACACAATACTTCAGTCATCAAAATAATGGAGTAGACATTTAGACTCCTTACAAATAAAACTTTTTCCACTCTTCACAGATGAGTTTCAGTATCCTTTGACTAACAAATGTCATTTTATTTGGTTTTGCATCAAAACCAAAAGAATTCTTAACTGCAAGCTATTAAACTGATATTCTTAAGGTTAATCTTACATAGTATATCATACTAAGTACCTATACTTACAAAGCCAAGTGTTTGTAACTATATCAAATACTGCTACATTTTCAAAAAACTTAACTCTGTTGCATTAATTCTCGAGTCCTCACAGGAATTTTTTTTATTCACAATTTTTTTATATATTCTATTTTCTTTTAGAAATGCTTAATTTTAAATATAAATATGCATTTTCACACATTTAAGACATTGCTAATCATTTTTAATTTTCTTGTTCTACAATCTCAGATGCAAAAACTAACCCTTCTGCAACCTAAGATTCAAAGTATTCAAATCTTTTATTAATCAATGGCAAGACAAATTACAATGAATGTTTAGAACTGAGGAAAATTTATCAGTGAATCTAGTGTATGTGTGTGATGTTAGTACATGTTGCATGTTTAATCAAAATTAGTGTGGTAAATATTCTTAATATTTTGAAAAGTTGAATATGTTAATTATGCACAGAGAAATTTGAATTTAAATATCAGCAAATATTATTAAGTGCAAATTTTTTAATTAATATAAAAAACTAGAAAGCTGACAAGAGCATTTTTAGAATTTTAAATTCTACAGATAAGTATAGTTCTTTTAGTTTACATTAAAAAATTACAAAATATTTAATTATCTGATTAGAGATTAAAAATAAATATAAGAACTCTGAAGTAGTTTAAAATGCTCTCCTATCGTCCATGTCATAAGAATTTACAATTCATATACCTAATTTTCTTAAACAAAATGTTAAAAAAATAACCATTGAAAAAAAACACATCTTACTATAAAATTAAAAAACAACATTTAAAGTACTTCACTTCAGTTTATGAATCATTGCAATAATTGTGACAATGTGAATATCACAAAAATATGAAAATACAATCAAAACAGTGTCATAAATATCAGCAATGTTAATAAAATGAAACTATATTTTAAAGTAACATTTTAAAATATAGTTTAATCATTTTAAAGATAAAATCTTTTTCGCAAAATATTTTTTCTCTAATTATTTGTCAATGCAAAAAAGTTTTATTTATTTTACCAGAATATAGGAAATTGATATATATGCATATATTTAGATAAATAGTTATAATTAAAAAATCATTGCAAGAAATCATTATAAATACCTCAGAATAAAGAGCACTGGAGAAAAGATTTGTAGCTGGAACCTTTGTAGCTGCCTCACACAATAAATCCTTTGAAGAACAGCAAGAGCTGGGAACTTCATATCCACCTCCAATCGAGAAAGTCGCCTCTTCCTTCCGCTTATTGTTAAAACTGGAGTCAGACCAATCACTGATTCCATTAGCACCACAACATTTGAGCTAAAGAAATATATATTTGAAAAATTTTGAGATTATTAAAAAATGTTTTAAACTATATATGAAATAATAGAAATTGTTATAATGTACTACATAGACAACAAAATAAACTACTGTATCTGTAAATAAAAAAACAAAATGTAAAAAGTTAAAAATGTAATTTTAATTTGTAATATTAATTTCATTTCGCCAGAATAATTTAGATGGAATAATAAATAAATTATTTAGACAATTCATTGAAATAATGCTTTCATGTAAAGTTTTAAACAAGTATAATAATAAATGCTCCCTATTTACTTCATTTAAACTAACTATAATTTCATTTTAAAGAAACTCGAATATCTTAATAATCAGGTAAAAAAGTTTAAATTTTACTTTCTAAAAACTGGAAACTTCCTTAGTAATAAGAAATTTCTTACTTCCAATTTTTTATTTTATCAAAAAATTCTTCAGCACAATAAATATCAAAAATTAGAGAAATTTCTATTCTAATTTTATTTAAAAGAAAAGAGATTTTTCTATCTACTTTCTTATCAAATTATAAAACCATGCAATGAAAATAAATTTCCAAACCAGTGAAATGTAAAATAAAAATGGAACTGATACAAATATATCTAGAAAGTTAGAAACACACACATATATAAATATATTATTTGATGAAACTGAGCAAAGCAAATCGAAATATTATTAAAAAAATTACTAGAATACAAGAAATACACAATAGGAAAAATTCATTACAGGTATACTTGTTCATTATATATAAATCATTCTATGCATTTAATTCTTTTATTGTACAGTAATATATTAGTTAAAAATCATCAATTTCTTAAAAGAAGAGAAAACACTGGTCATAAATGTATTCATAAATATTAATATTACTTTTCTGAAATTCATTCAGTTTTTGTCCACATCCAAATAATATTATTAAATAAACATACATATATATAACATTAAAATTTAAGTAAAGAAACTAATTTCTTTTCTGCTAGATTGAAATCTTAAAAGATTAATGTTTTCAATTATATGTATTATAAATCTTACTTTTACATTTTTCTTTATATAAATTAGTGTGTAATGCAAGATAATAAGGAAAATAAAATTAAATAAGATTAACATTTACAAAAAATATATTGAAACTTAGAAAAGATTCTATAATACATTACGAGGGAAGAATATTTTTATAACAGCAAAGATATGAAATTAAAAATAGACCACCTACTTTTTCTTGCATAGCATCTACAGCCAAAGTGACAGCTTCTTGAACACTATATTCATTCTTAACCATATTTGTAACTGTTTTCGAAATAGCAGTTTTGACCTATATATATATATAAATACATTATTCAGTTAAATTTTATGTGAATAGTACATTCATTCTATAGTCATAATACTTTATTGTAGCTAAATAAATATCTTTTACTTTGTTTTAAATAATTAAATATTTTTGAAAGTTTACAAGATTACAACATATTAAAATGAAACATTGAATAAAATAAGCACACACTTCAACGAAACTAAAAACATTAATTAAATTGTAGTTCTTTAGTATTCATAAACGTTTACTTTGTTTGTTGCTTAAAATCATTTTATACATATTAGAGCTAATTAAACTGAGAAGTACTGTTTAAAGTAGATTTCAAGATCACTTCCAAGACCAAAGTGAGATCTGAAACCATAAAATGTTGAACAAGTCCCAAGCATAAACCAATCAGCTCTCAGCTTGGCTCTTAATAAAATTGTAAGAATAATAACAATCTAACCAAATTATTTTAACAAAATATTTTTATCATATATTATATTTAACTTTACTTTTTTGTAGAAGAAATAATATCCTATAAATGAGAATGCAATTTTTATTAAGTGAAATAACTTAATAAATAAAAAATACTGTTTTATAGCTTAAATAAAATAGAAAAAAATTATTTCATAAAACAATAATCTACTATATAGATTAAACATTTTAAGTTTTAATTTTTTATGTTAGCTTTTGTTCAAACTGTGACTAAAAGCTGTTGTAAACTCTTTCTTTACATAAAATTCTATTAAATTTTTAAATTTCATTTTACCAGTATTTCAAGAACATTTCATTCATTGTTCTTAGATTATTTGTCTATAAATTTTTTCACATTTAAAAATTTTAGCTTAGCTGTGTTTCATGAATGAATGATCTCTAATCATTATAAATAGATAAGTTTTAATATGGTTTAGTGTGATTATTACAGTGAAAACCAATTTTAATCTTATTTAACAAATTTCAATCACATGGAATGTCCTTGAAAACTATCTTTTTAGATATGAATTTCTAGAAAGATTATCCGTTTTTTTTAAATCACAATATTTTGCTTTTGAGTTTCAAAATTTATTAATTTTGACTTTATAAACAATAGGCTTACAATTAATTACATTTGATACATTTTTTTTAATTTTAAAAAATATGAATTTTGCAATAATTGTACAACTCCTGATTTAGGTTAGAATATAATCACTTATTTTGTTGCAAAGAAATTGAGTTCAATGACATTCTGCTTTTGTCCTCTTTTGTTCATTCTTGATCAAACAAAAAAAAACAAAAAGAGATTTTAATAGGGTAATTAAAAAACAGGAAAATCCAAAAAAGTATGTGAATACCATATATTTATTTTATTTGTATGTAATAAATATTTGTTTTATCTCATGTTTCATATTACTTTTAGTAAAAAAAAAATTACGAGTTGAAACAACAATATTCAAAATAAAACATTAATTTAAGAGTTTATTTTAACTTTATATTTACAAGATCATTTGTTACCAAAAGAATGTACACAAAGAATGAAATAAATTTTTTCTTTCACATTTAACTTTCTTAGGTATGTATACCTCGATAAAACAATTTTATTTTTTATGGAGCATTTGTAAATTACATTTTAACTGACATTTTACAATAAATATATATTTATAATGAAGTACTTAAAGCTTCAATATAAGCAAATTTTTCAATGTGTCAAATATAGTTTTTGGTAAGTTTAAATTAAAACTATACAAATAAAAACATCTTTATATGAAGTTAATATGTTTGTCTAATAAAAGAAATTTCCAGAATTGTCAAATGTGTTTTCAATAAAATTATGCATCATGAAGTTTCAATTTACATTAACATAAGAGTTATTTAACAAGTTATTTGATGTCATCATATAGATTCTTAAGATATTTGACATTATCAAAGATTTTTTGAAAATATCTTAATATGGAACTTTTAATAAATTTACTAAAATGATACACACACACAATTAATCATATTCAAAAAAATTTCAAATTCCAGAATTATTATTTGTTTAAAATTGGAAATAAAGAGTAATAAAAATTGAAATATTATAAAATTAACAAGCAGTCGAAATTGAAATTTTATAAAATTAACAATTTTCAGTCATTGAAAACTATCCTATAATTAAGAACATTGGAGGCATGCCAATAAACAAAAGAACTTCATTATTACATTTATTTACAGATTATTTACTTAATTAAAATAGAAAGTAGTTAATAAATAAAAAAATAGTTACTTATGCATGTATCCTTTAAATTTTGTATGATTTCTTATTTTAAATTTTGTCATTTAAATATTTAATAGTATATTAAATGTTATTTATTGCCCTATTTCTTATTTCAAAATTTTAAAAATCAAAAAAAGATTTCAGTGTCAAAAAATATATAAATGAAATCCATATTTCAAATTTAAAGTTATTCAACATATTTTGTAACTCAATGAAGAATATATTTCTAATATTTTTCAACTTTATGTAAAATAAATATACATATCCTTATATTATAATTATATTTAACTTATTACAAATAAACTTATATTACCAAAATTTCTCATACATTGACTTTAAATATTAATTGCACCAAGATCTACAGCATAAAATGAATTCCAAACCACTACAAATAGCCACTCCAAACGTAAAAACAAATTCAAAAATTCTTGAATGAAGACTAAGAATTATAACTATTCATCTTTAAATTCAAATTGGGTTTATATAAAAGCTTCAAAATGTTATAAAATCATAATACCTTATCATATTTAAAGTTAAAATATTTAATAAGTTCAAAAAATTTTTATTTTCAATTCAATAATTTTTTTGTAACTACCAAGCCAACAAAAGTTTGTTGATTTGGTAAGTTATAAAAAATTACAGTAAAAAATCTCGGCTAATTTCTTTTATCTTAAATTCTTGAAGTAATTCACAATATTTTTATATTTAAATCAACAAAGTATAAAAATCTTTTAACAAGTAGTGTAATATATAAATTACCATAACCCCATTTAAATTCATGAATATTAAGAAAATGAAAAAATATTTAAATAGTTTAGTCAAGATTATAATATGTTAGATTCACCTACCTCATCCTTATGAGAATATCCATATACAGCACCAGCAATTTCAGCAGCAAATATCAAAATAACAAAAGTAGAAAACTGAAAGAATTAAAAAATGTTAATAATCAATATATTATAGAAACAAATAATAATTTTCTTTAAATTAGATGCAAATATTTTGATTTTATAAATTGATATATCAATTTATGAAGAAAAGCTTACACATTAAATGATGAAAACTCATAACAAAAACAATTAAAATAGATTATTATATTATGAGGAAAAAATATTAAAGAAAGAAATTCGTATTATAAATATAATTTGAAATCAGTAAGCAAGGAATGATGTCAAACAATGATAATAGTTATCACTAGTTTTCCAAACTTAATTTAAACCATATTTAGTAAGCCAAATATTAACAAAATTAATTAAGATAACAATTTAAATGAGTCATTAGGTATTTTTTGTAAGAAATATTTTGATAAATAAAAGAATAGTACATAAAAATTATAAGCATTAATATTAAACTGACAAATTTACAAAATGTTCATAACTGGATGAATACTGCCATGTCTAGAAAGAGAAAATAATGCTTAACTTTATACTTTTTTTCATTCATATCATATAGCTTCACAACATTATTCTGATTTGATGAAAACAATTTACAAAAGTATGTATGTACAGAAAAATTATTAAACTTTTATCAAAATCACTATGCAATATTATAATTAAAATTTTGCAAAAATGTTCTACCAATATATATTACTACATTAGGAATTTCATAATAACACTTGCAACTTGATACTGAACAAAAGAAGAAAAAGCTACAAACACTATTGGGAATATAAAAAGTAAGAGAATTTTTCTAAAATTATATACATGTGAAATATATAAAATTTTAATTAAATTTTACAACATATTTATAATACTTCAATAGAATTAATGCAATTTATTTTGCTACAAAAATGTGCAGATGGAACAATAGTGAATATATAATTCTGTAAATTTAAGAGCCAAAAATTTTTAATTGCTTTTATTGAGTTTACATAATTTTTTACATTTGTTTCAATGAATTATTTATATAAACAATATTTTATAACATTTTGACAATGAAGTGGCTAAATTTAAATATTTTTATAAAACACTACATAAAATCTCTAACATTATACCAAAGAAAATAATACATAACAAAAAAATAATATAACACACTTTAAAATTAATATATTTATTTGGATTCAAAGTATTGTTTTAATGTTATATGGCCATATTATCTACAAACACTGAAATAATTAAAAGTCATCCAATACCATTTAATGTCAACTGAGACACTCTTTAGTTTTATGAAATCCACTAGTATTACTTAAAAATAATTCAATAAGTAAATAGAAATCTTTCAATAAAATATTTAATCATATTACCTTTACAATCATCCACAATTGCAAAAGTACTGTTTTTTAAACATGAACTGACATTTCAATCAAACTATTTTAATCATAAACTACTGACATTTCAATCATAAACTATAAGATTTAGATATTAAAATACTCTATAAAATCATCCAAAATAATCTTCATATAAATTAAAAACGATTTTGGTGAAGTAACAAGAATCAATGCTCAGCTAGAAAGTTTCGACATTGTTTGTAACCATGAAACCAATTAATATGTGATTTCCAAGAAATTGAACATAATTATTTCAATTTTTGGTTCAATTTGATCAGTGAACATACAATTCATGCTTTATGGAACAATCATAAATTTGTAAAATGTTAGCAAATCCTTGATCCTGTGTTTCACGGAATTTCCAAATATGCCACATTTGAACTCTACTAAGCTCAAATAATAGAAATCATGACTGATGTGCTTTCTCTCTTCTTTAGTATATTTATATACTAAATTTCCAACTCCAGTAAAAAAAAAAATTGTGTTAATCAATAAATATTTCTACATTGATATTCCATGACTTTTGCTATTTCAGTGTATAAAATTACATAATCTACTCACAAATAGTTATTTAAACTTACTGTTCCTAACATGCAAGAACTTTCTTGCATGGCACCACAACAACCAAGAAATCCAACTAATGTCATTAAAGAACCAGCAGCCATCAAAATATAGATTGAAACAAAAAATTTATCATTATGGTCTGTCACAAGATAAGAAGCTGTGTCTACGTACATCCATATTGAAAGTGCAAGTAAAGCAACACCAGCCAACTAAAAATAAAAATTCATTAATATTTTAATTTAAAGATATTTTAATTTATAAATTCATATTATAAATAACATATTAATATACATCTAAAATTAAATATTACAACAGTACTATTTTAAATTAATTTTTCAAAATAATATTCACATTCAAATATTTTACAATTTATTTAATACTCAAACTTGGGCAGTTTATTTCAGCCCAAAAGCTAGTTCATTCTTCAATAAATTGTTACTTCAAAAATTTGCTTATTTTGTTATTAAATATACTAGTTTTTTTGTTTTGATTGCAATATTTGTGATAAAAAAATTTGCAAATGTACTATTGTTCTTTTAGAACCTTGATTAAATACATACATTATATTAAAAAATTAACAAATACTCTCAATTATAGTAAGTAGAGCATATGTATATTACATTTATATCATACAAGTATATATGAGCTATTATTCACCACTTCCTGCAGAAAAAAGCTTACGAAAAGTTACTCCCCAGTGTCAAGGTTTTCACACAGGCACATGCAGTTATGTGGTGTATCGGAAGAAAGAGGCCTGCTTTTCATTCTAATTATTTTTACAAAAGAAAAAAAAACAAGAAAAAGCCAAAAATATAAAATTTGAAGTATAATGTAAGAATATAATGAGAAAATGTTACAACTTATCTGAGGTGGGATATATAAAATAAAGTTGGACACATAAGCCTTCACATCCAGTGCATTGACATTGGGATTCAAATCATATTTCAGACATATTGAGCAAAAAATAAAACTTTTTTATAAAACACTATAACAAAAAGGGAAGAGAAAGAATAAAAAGTTTCAAACTATTTAAAAAGAAACACGAATAATAACTCCAACATCTGGAACAAGCAACAGGTTCCGTACTTTTCAGAAATATTCCCATCTACAAATCACCTTTACTTTGAAATGAGTCCATCATAAACAATGTCAAAAACATTCTATTGCATTTCAAAGCCATGGGTCTAGCTTTACTAATAGCAATGCATTGCAGAGAAGTGTACTTCAGAAAGGGAAATGTATACGCTCTGGGAAGTCAGTGCATCAGCTTAGGGAAGTATATATACACACTTATGGCACGGCAACAGGTTTAATAAATGTGCTTAATGATAAATTAGTTATTTATGATTCATAGAATTTGTGAATAAATATATATAATGCCAAAATATTTCAACTCCAGTGCATGTCAGGGACAGTTTATGAATAGTTGATTTTGATTTTCTTCAGAGAAAATTGAGCAATTTGATCAATACATGCCAAAGTAGCAAAGCAATATGGTATAAAATTTTAAATTCTCAGTGGCAGTGAAACCAACTATATTTGAAATACTCCTTAAATCTTGAAAGGCAAATAATCGAAACCTGTCAGAAAGATCCTGGATTTAAGGTTGCTCTTGATTTGTCTTATTTGGTATAAAAGAATATATGATATAATATATAACTTTATTTTATCTTATACAATTAATACAGACATTACTAAAAAGAAATATGGTTGGGACCATAAGAAAATCAAAATTTTTATTCCTGCTGAGCTATTCCAAATAAAAAATAGGTTTATCCATCCATATTTACATTCATGATGATACCCTACTTGTGTCGCACAAATCGAAAATAAAAACTGGTCAATGTGCACAACATCCTGCAGAAAAAAAAGACACTTTAGAATCCAAAACACTACAAGAAATCCTACAAGATTATTCTACAAATATTAATGCAAGCATCTTGGATAAAAGGATTTTATGCTATACTTGTAAAGAAAGAAAATATGTCACATTTGCATTTACCAATATTCTTGATATGTCAGTAATGAATATACATTACTTCTGGCAGTAAATTCAAATTGAAAACAAAAAAGATGACATTTTTCATTAAACTGCTAAGTATGGTTTTAGTAAAAGATTTTAGCAGAAGATTTGTGAGACTGAAAAAATAATCAAAAGACAAAGCAACTTTACACTCTAAGACATAGAACTTAACAAGTATTAGAAAAGATGTTGCTGCTACCTATGTAAATAACTTTGGTTTAGTTGAAGTTCTAAGATATTTTTTTTTTCGCAAAAGCTAATTACACCAGCACTTAGAGTAATATGGATTCCAAAAATCTATAAGCACAAATGTCCAGTGTGAAAATCAAAACAATGAAAAGTTGAAGAAAAATTCATTAAATATTTATTGCTTAGCTCCAAAAACAGATTATTAAAATCAAAATGTATACGTAAATATATATATATATATATATATATATATATATATATATATATATATATATATATATATATATATATATATATATATATATATATTGTACTAAAATCAAGAATGTATAAAATTTACCAATATAGTTGCTCAGTGTTGAATATTTTCCATGCTAAGAATAAGATGATAAAGCAGGTAATTAAATTATTTACATTTGTGATAAGTATATATAGTTGTTTGATGTAACAAAGATAACATTTTATTACTCTGTTTTAAATGTTATAGAAAAATTAATGTAATAAAATTTTAAATCTTTGCTTAAAAAATGAAGAATTTTCTTATTTTCACTTCTACTCTTAGTAATTTTTGGATTAAATAAGGATAAAAATATAAATCAGAAATTTTGTTTTAAAATTCGTTTACAAAAGACTGAAAAAATTATTATACTTATGAAGTTAATAAATGCAAAATAAAAATGCTTTTAGATTTTCCTATTATTCAAAATATATGCAAAGTTAATGTGCAAAAGAAAATTTTTGACAAAAACATTAACAGGGGAAATAATTATTCTTGTTATACATAATAATAATATTGTTATACATAATATTCAAAATTTATAGGGTTACAATTTTATCATATACGTTTATAAATAATAATTTTAAAATTATTCCCTAAAGCTTAAGATGAGTATACAAGATAAGCTTGATGAAATATAATTTTCTTTATATATGAAAAAATAATAATTCATTAACTTAACTTATCAAAATAACGATACAAAAAGACACAAAGCTGATATTAATACTCATAATCACAACAAAAAATAATTGCAAACATAAATATGGTCAACATTTATCTTAATGATAAATCAATAACTATTGCAAAAACATTTCTGAATGTTCCTTTAAAAATTTAAAACTTAAAAAGATTTTTTGTGATTTTTTTCCATTATTTAAAAATTTTATATTTATATAGTTTGAAAAAAATTGAACAAATTATTAGTTATTAGGAACTACATGGTCAATAATAGAAAAGAAATGCAAGAAGTAACAAATCTTACAGCATGCAAAACAAGAAATAAGATTACACCAGCTAATTGACCATTGTCATACATTCGATGTAATTTTCCAATATGAACATAATCAGTTTTTATTAAACCCATTTCTAAATCATAGTTTTTATTTTATATATAAAAGATGAAAAGAGTAAAGTTTCAATAATCACATGGGTTAGCAATATGAAAATCGAAACTAAATTGTGGTGATATTTTATTTTGTAAACAATGGGTTGAGTTGTTCCGTTTCAGTTTTGAATTTTTTCAATACGCACAACTCTACAAATCAGAATCAAAATATTTTGGAGTAATTTTTTTAAAAAGAGGTCCCATGTAATACAGCAATAATGATTAACATTATTTCGATAATACTTGATATTAAAAAAGTAATAGAATATTGAAAACGATGTTCCAAGTAGTAATGAAATTCTTATATTAAATTTACTTGTTTGTTTTTAACAAGTTAAAAATGTACTTTAATAAATATATTTTTCAGTTCTATTTAGAATTATAAGCTATTGAATTTTCTTTATTTAATTCGTAAAATATTGTGTAGCAAAATGGATTAATGAATAGTATAGAAATTTAAAATTATTTATAGTTATTTAATACTTTTAAAAAAATGGGAATCGAATATATTTATCTTTTAATTTTTTATCATTAATTTATTACACTTTTCATATCATGAACTCTTATTTATTATTATTGCTTCACACGGTATTTTAAATGTTACTTATTTATTGTAAAACACTGCTATATATTTTCATTTTAAGACTTTACTTCAAGACATAAATCACATTCAAATTCGATATGAAAATAATTTGATACGTTTTTATTATCATTATAAATATTGTTGCTTACTGTCAAACACCAATTTTTTTTTATTCATAAAATCAAAAGTATAATAAAGTTGTTTCTTAACAATGCATCAGCACATATGTAATCAGCTACGATAAAATAACTTTTTATGGTGACTGCTCTAAATAATAATTCAATTGTTCTAAAGATTATATGATGTTTTAAGTTTTCTATAAATTCAGTTAAGTTTGATCATTTATATTTATTTTCGTGCATCAGGGGGCAGCACTATGCATTGTTTATGATATGTTTATGTTAATGATATTTTTAGTTCGATTCGAAGTTCAATGTTATTCACAAAATTTAATGGATACTGTGTGCTTTTTCTGTTGTTAAATACTGTACTTAATTTTAGCAACATTAGAAATTCTGAAATCACAATCTTTCGAAATGAATTTATATGATATTTGAGATAGTAAAAACAATCACAGCAAAAATTAACATTAATTAAAATTTCTTCACGACTTAACATAACTACCAAATAAATTTTGTCAACGAAAACTAAATTTACTGTCATATTTGCATTTTTTAAATATTTTTTTTTATTTTACGGTACTACTTCACTGATAAATTTTAACTTTCTCTCATCAAATAAACTATAACTACAAAAAAAATTATTAAATAAAACAATTAAAAATACTTTCAACAGCTATTAACGCATTTCTATGGAATTTTTGATTAATGACTTTAAATCTTAAATGCTTAAACATTATAATACATTACAATTCACATAACTTTCATACACTATTGTGTAACAACAAATTATATTTAGCCTATAAACTTAACTTTTTAAATATAATTTGTTCATTAAGTTAGCAATAAAATCATCCAGAGATTTAATGACTTTTGATATATGAAAGTATCAGTGAGTTTGTATATTGTTGAAGCTTCTATTTTTGGCATTTATATACTATTGGCGCATGCGTGTCAACTGCTCCTGAGCTCAGCGTTCAAACGGCAGGCGGCTCTTGAATGCCAAGAACGTGGTAAATAACTCAGATAAAAAGACACCCTCAACACTATACTAAAAGTCCTGCATTAATGTTTAATTGTTTCTATTTGTGTGTTATTTGTTAAATATTGTTGCTGTTGTCTATAACATCTGGTCCGTCGTCTCTTCCTTGTTAATAATCTGAATTGTTGACATATACCATTTGTGAATTACGTAAATTTTGTGAAATAACGCTTAGGTTAAATCAAAGTTACGTCAATTAAAGCATAGGAATTATTTAAAAATATAAGGCTTAACTTTGATAAAGACCATGCTTTAATCATTATTGGAAGCCCATAGTGATCGATAAATAAAATCTTTACTTTCAATTAGTAATTAATGTTAATATCCATAATTTATTCAGATTTAATAGCTTTATAAATACATAAAGACGATTACTAGTTATTGGTATAAAATATAAGATGCTATATTAAAATTCCATAAATAATAATTTTATTTAACGTAGACTATATTTCGAAAACTGACTTCTAATGTGTAACTAAATTATATCCAATTTTTGAACATATTGAAAAATAATGATGTGTGAGTATTATATACATGAAGTGAAAGAATAATTATTATTGAATACATTTTTGTACTAATTAATATTCATAAATTAAAATGAAATATTTCACCTTTATCTTTATAACTTATTTGTTCCATCATATAATTTTCTGATACAGTTTGATTCTACATAAATTATAATTTTAATCAATATTATACTTCAACTCGCGTAATGGACTGCCAAATAATTGAAAAGCCATTGTTAAGGTACAAAATAGTTGCTACGTGCTGCCTTCAAGAAGTTTTCAGACAACCATCTGTTTATATATCGGAAGAAAAAATCCCAGAAAATTCAAGCTTTAACTCAAGTGAACTCGCATCATGTCGTAACGATAGGACATTGCTTCTGATAGCTAAGTTCCCGTTTTCAAGTTCTGCCTGGTATGATTGCTTAAAATATTTTCCGGCTCTTCCCTTACAACATGCGACTAATGCTCACTTTTTATGAAAAGTTCTGCTAGAAAGTAACTCACGTGATTGATATTATAATGTCGTACCAAATCTTTATGCATTACACCAAGCTCCGTCAAAGCTCCGCTTGCAGAAAGCAGAAATGCAACAGTCATCGCACATTAGTCATAAGTGGCTAAATTCAGTTTAGGAGTTCATACCATCTAATGGCTTAAGCGTTACCATACTTTAATCTTAAAGTTTTACCATATCTTAAATCTGATGTTAGAACTTATCAGATTTAAGATATGGTAAACTTTTTTCATGCCTACTTCTGGGAGGGTTTTCCATTGATATCTGTCTGCACTCCCGTGTTCACAGTTAACAGTTCTTATTCTTCTTAGAGTTGGGTTTGTATTATATTGGGCACCTCTGTTTTTATCAGCATTTTGTACTATAAACTCCAAACCCAACACAGTTAACAGTTAAAACCTGTGTTGTGTTATTTTATTTTTTTTATGAATGCCCATTATATGAAGTTTTATAATAGTGTTATAAGTATATTTAATTGCTCGCAAAGAATAACATTTAAGAATAACAAGGTTTCAGGTTGTTGCAAGATACTTCAGTACTGCCTGGATATTTGTTGCAAGATATTTGAATCCCCCCTCCCACACATCTTGCCTCCGGAGAGATTTTCATAGATGATGCTTTGAATTCCGATGTCGCATAGGAGAAAGCCACAGAATTCTTGCTTAGAAGTACAATTAGATACGTAGGCAGAAAGCAAGAAAGGCAGCTTCATATCCCGGGATTCATTAATGGCTAGTATTCAACTTGAGACGTTACGTTTCGAAGAGCACAATTTTAAATTAAGCCACGATGAGCTTGTTTTTATGTAATGTATGCAATATTTAGGATTCTTTTATATTGTAGAATTACATACATTTTCAAAATTATATTAAAACGTTTGAGTTAATGAACTATATATAGTTTATTTATAGATAGTTCATTAACTCAAACGAATTTTTTTTTAAGGAAATGACATTAAAATAGGTTTAAAATAAGTAAGAAATATATTTTATTTCATTTTTTTAATGTTTGAAGCTAATAGTACAGTACGAGTCTTCTCAGTTTGAAATGCATTTGAGCAGCTATTCACTTGTAAATGATTAAATATTTCAGAAATAACAAAGAAACTGTGGTCAAAAGAAGATAAATTTTAAATAAGTTGGCACCTGCATATAGATGTGTGTCTTACCCATACGCTATTTCGGTTCACAACTGACGAAATTTCGAAAACAATAATGCCATTCATCATGAAGAACTAACTTGCTTATGGTTCATTTTACTTTTCCCATTGGTAATTTTTCAAAAGAGTAAAAAACTATATTTCGTTTGAAAATAATATCCGTACATAATTATATAAGTCATGTATAAATCTGTCATATGCTGTTATGCAGATGAAAATGGAAAGTTACAAAAATATATATCATCTAATGCTCTAATTTTACATAGAATTAAAAAAAAATACTTTAGATAAGTTTTTCTGCATAAATATGAATCAATAAATTGTTACAAAATGTCAATTGTACATTTTATATTCATGTTACATTAATTTAATTAATTTTTTTTCTTGTCTTTGTTAATATTTTTTCCAATCACGACTTATAACAAAAAAGCTTTCATAATGAAAAATTACCTTCAGTTCTTAGCAATAATTGAAAGATTTATGAGTATCTTGAAGGATTCTTATATAAAAATAACGGCTGTAATTATTATATATATATATATATATATATATATATATATATATATATAATTACCCAATAGGAAGTCATTAGGGCATGGATAAAGCATCACATAGAAAGGTGTGAAAAAACCACGTAAAATTTAAATATGAATCTAGATTTCTAGCATTTTCTTATAACGAAAAAATCATTTTAAGTAATTCACATATGGTTCTCAAAACTGTAGCTCACTCTAGAATCTGTTACCATAATCGGACAGCCTTCGCCATTACATGTTGTAAAAATAATTGTATATCCTAAAATAAGTTTCAAATTACGCAATATATAATTTTTTGCAATTTACAACGCATTAATGAAGTTGTACAACAAATTTTATTTACTATAAAGGATACAAATATACTATTAAAGTATTGAAAGAAAACCAAACAGGATTTTATCTTACAATATAAAAATCAGTGAAATATTCAAAATTTGAAATTAGAATACTATTCGAGATAATAAAAAAATTCGATAACATAGATATCTAACCGTAAGAGCTGAAAACACGTATGAGACCATCATCAGATGATGAACCATCCATCAGTGGAATGCATTCAATGGTATTGATGTTCACATTTAATGATCTTCGATGAGTTGCAATCAAGGCTTTTTATATTAAGGGATGCAGTACATTTCACAGTGCATTTCGTCAAATGGCATCACTTGTTTTGACTTTCTAACACAGCTAATTATGATTAAGGAACTATGAATAAACCAATAAATACGGTATTCTGAGAACAATTACATTGTCTCTCAAAGTATAACCACACTTGTATTTTTCTAATCAATCAACCCATATTGCGTACATGGATTTACAGTTTAAAATAGATTCGGAACGCTGCAAGCATTCATGATCTTTGTGAGGCAATGGAAATCAAAAGCTATTAAACCGAAAATCAAAGAGCTATTCAACAATCAGTTTAACCAAATAAAGCTCAGTTACCCTCAACTAGGACGCTGCAAGGACTGCTACCGATAACTTGAAAATTTCGTATAGATGTTAGAAAATCCAGATTTACTATACTATGATGTACTGTACTGTGCTGAGCTGTGCAATACTATACTATACTATATATTATGTATATAATTTCTATGTGTGTGTGTGTGAGGGCACATTTGAATGGCTATCTGTGACACTAAACAGGAGCTAATATATGTTTTGACAATTTAAAAGCACAAGATTTTAAAAAACTGTACTTCATTAATTCACCATAAAATTTATAAGCCTATAAATTCAACAATTCCTTTATGATGGCGATAACACAGTAATTATTTCACTGTTTCATTTGTGAATTTTGAGAAAAAATAATGTTTTTGATCGAGATGAAATTTTAATATTAGGCATGCATATTAAATAGGAAATATGAATTTTGAAATTTCAAATACAAATGTGAATTTTCAATAAAGGCAATTTTTTCTTCGTTATGTATTTTCATTGCCCCAAATATATTTCTATAGTTAATTGCAAGAGATTTTTATATGTAATAATTATACCGATTTGTGCTTTATTAAAATCTATAGATTTGTTTATACATGAAAACAATTCTATAAAAAAATTACCTGTTATAATAAACAATAAATTTTATTTTTTTATTATATAAATAGATGTAGGTCTATATACATATATATATATATATATATATATATATATATATATATATATGTATATATATATATATATATATATATATATATACATATATATATATATAATTACATAAATCTTCCTTAATATCAAATTTGAGCTCTCTCTCATATCTTTAAGAGTTCAATAAAAATCCCTTAAATTTTCAGAATACTAAAATACTTTGAATTCTTTCGGCAATGAAAAATAACAGTAAAATGTAGAAAATATTTCCTATTCTTTAACTTTTTAAGAAACATTTTTTAAAAAATATCTTTCATGGTACAATTTCTCTTAAAATTCTATTTCAATAAAATATTTTGATGCACTCAATATAAACGTTTTATATAGAAAAAAAAATTTTTTTTTGAAATTTATAAGCAATCGTAAAAACTCAATTTCAGTGACAAAATTGAATTGCATTATTTAAAGGAAAATATTTTGAAATACTATAAATCTAGGAATTACTTTCGTGAATATATCAGAGCACAATTTAAGGCTATTAAAAAATTTCTTAAAAGGTGTATGCTAATTATGGACAAAAGTTTAGCAAAAGGGCTCACGGGACACTTTCGAAAATGTTTATCTAGACAGAATTAATATCTTACTCCATAATTCGGCAAAAAAAACTGCACTTAAAAACATATCTCATTTAATTCACGATATTTAAGCATTTTGTTATTTTTTCTTCTAAATTTTTAATTTAAGCATTAAACGATTTTTTTGACACAGTAATTTTAAGATTTCAATTTAAGGTTGACACTCTACAGTCACTATTTGCACATGACGGTTAATTGAACTAGAATCTGTAAATGAATGCCCATTGTAAATCATTAAGAACGCCCACAACTAAAGTGGGAATCGAACTCGCAAATTGTTGAATCGAAGAGCAAAGCGTAAGCATTCAGCAGTCAGTTCGGGAAATCAGATGAAAGATAAATACTCTGAAAATAAACAGTTTTAAATCGTTAATTTTTTTTCAGACTCGACGGGCTCGGTTTGATTTTGTTAGTTACTCTACAGATACATTTTACACGCTAAGGCTTGTTAAATAGAATTAAAAATTGGGGATGATATTGGCGAGATTTTTAAGTATTTTAAGCGTATAATCAAACAGATCATTACTTCTAAATAATATTTGATAGACATTTATCTTTAGTAAATGAATGAGTTCTGTGAAATATACATAAATTATTATATTAATGGAGTAAAAAAAATACTGCATACTTATATGGCCATAGTAACTAAGTAGCGAAAAAACATTTTCGACAGAATGACTTTCTGCACGACAGATGCATAAAAGATACGTTCATTCATATACTGTACTTACACTTTACGATGCCAGATAAAGTGGATGAAAATTGGTTTTTCGGTCGATACTCGATCAACTAAATGGTCAACAATTCCCTCATGACCACTCACCCACCTCTCCGTGTACATCAACAGATTTTCACATCCAGTAGCAACAGAGATTAAGGAAATACGAAGGACAAAGCTCCAAGAAACGAACATAAAAACACCGCCATAAAAACATTAATTTTATCGGTAGGTATGTTACAAATGAAAATAATAAGCTTTCTGAATGATGGAATACATGAAATAGGATTAGTAATTATTCACCAAGTGAGCAATGCAATTTCAAAACAATGGTTCTAAAAACGGCATTCACCGACTTTTTTTATTTATTTATTTCTTACAACAGGTGATCAACAAAAATGTATGGGTGAATGAACTCTTGATATTTTTTTCCACGTAATGTTTTTTCTAAGAGTATGATTTTAGCTTTCATTCAGAAAGAAAACACATTCAACAACACCCTGAATTTACTTCAGAGAACAGCTCGCTTTATATAATATTTGTCTTAAAAATTAGCAAAATCAATTTCTCTCTCTCTCTCATTAATTTTAAATCTCATATCATATCTTCATTCATTTTAAAAGCTCATATTTATAAAGCCTGGAAACTTATAAAAATTTAACTTTCAAGTTTCAAATTAGATTTAATAAATAATTATTCATACACGCAGTGGTTGATCCTTATTTCTTTTAAATCTTAACTTCGGCAATTTTACAAAACAGTTATATCATCTAGAAATATTAAAGAAAGGAAAGTCGTTTAGCAAAAATAATATATTTAATATACTAGGAAAAGCTAACCGCGACTTAATGTTGGAAAAAAGCTCTTCAAAGTGGACCTCAGAATTGAATCTAATTACTTTTGACTAGTGGAATATGGGTGCTGTATGTGTGTACCTGCATGCATACCAGTTACAGAAGATACTAAGGAATTTTCGGAGTATCTTACTTTAGGCGCACCGTTTTTTTTTTGGGGGGGGACCATGCGCTGAAAACCCCACTTAAACAACTTTCTTTGGGATATTTGAATAAGGCTTATAATGTAATAAAATATTCTCCAGGTAGTTTGTTTGTTTGTCGCTCAACGGTCATCTTTTGCACACGAGGGCTAATTAGACCAGGACCAAAGGTTTAAAGTGGATTCCGAACCACTACAAACATCCATACCCAAGGTGAGATTCGAACCCACGAACTGTTGAACCGAAGGCAAGAGCGCTAACCATTCGGCTGCCACACAGCTCTGCAATATTTTGCCAGGAAAATACGCAGCAAATTTTTAAATAGCCTTCCGTTATGCTATACGCGGCGTACTGTCTATGTCGTTATTGTTTATTAAATGTAATTTTTTTACATAATAGCATTGACTAATATACGCATGTTTCCAATTGGTTCAATAATTTTGCTTATGATTAATGTTAGGAGATATGTCGCTTATGATAAAGCATTGTTTTTACGAAGATTACTATAGTACTCATTTTTGTCAGTAAATAATTATGTAAGCAAATAACTATTGAAAGTCAACAAATAGTATTTTTTCTTATTTTACAAGAAATTTACAGAAAGTGGCCTTCCTCAATCATGTTTCATTTACAGAGTTTGTCACTATCATTTTTTGTACATGAATACTACTTGGATCTACATAGGCACAGTTTGAAATAGATTGTGAACTGCTTCAATCACACTTAAATTAGGAATCGAACCCACAAGCTGCTGAACTGAAAGCAACAGCTCTATCACTGCATCTGCCACAGCTAGCGCAAACATAATCGATTGTACAATTTGCACTGATTGGAATTCGCTAAATCAATATGTTTTGGTTAAGAAAACGGTGCAGTTCTCGATTAAAATTTGGTTATATTATTTCCCATTATATACATTTCTTATATAATTATGTTGGATATTAATTTTGATGTTTTTATTAAACTTTCTTAAAGATCAAGTTTATTAAAAAAAAAAATAGGAAGATTCTTATAATTGTACATTAATACTCGAAAAAAAAAAGATTGTATTGTTAAGATATTTAACGAATTTTTATTCGTTATTCGTTTCTATTCGTCGATGGAAGGAAAATAAAAAGCAATCTTAATGGAAAAACAAAAGAACTTCCCATTTGAAAATGCTCTTTCACAGAAGAACTTTTTGCACTTAACTCTGCAAACCAAGAATCTCTCTTATGAAACCTAAAATCAATACATCTCAGACTTCCTGTAGCCCCCTTGCCCTTTGCTAAAGCATTTCTAGCGCGAAGTAGGTCAACGAAAATAATTTAAAAACAGACGATTAAGCATTATTTCGTCAAAACTCCCATGGGCCATTGCTAAAAATGAAAAGAATTTTAGCTTCCGTTCAAGCACTTTATTCAACCATAAAATAATTTTGGCTATAATATTCAAAAAGATTATACGGAAATATAGTTTTAACAAAGAACTTACAAGCAGATAAGTTATGTAGTTTTTACCAGTCATATTTTAGACACGATAAGAAAACTTTTTTCTTATCACTTTTCACAGCTGCATAATTTTGAAAGAGATGATATGAAAAGAAAAATCTTTCCAGCATCTTTACTGTTATTATTGCATTTTTCTCATTCGAAACAGTTAAATAAATGAAAAATAAAAAATTTTGAATATTTTGTCATCTACACGATTATGGAGACTAATCATAATTTGAGTTTAACAAATAATTATTTTTATGTGTTTACTTAATTTCTTTAGTTTCGCATTATATAATTATATAAATTTATTGTAAAATCAGCGCAATTTTTAGGAAGTACTCATTTTAAGTACTTTATAGAAAAATTTTGGTGATTTTCTTCCCCGCACAAATACTTTTTTCCAAAAATACACTTTATTTTCTAAATAAAATTTACTTGCATACTTTACTGCTTTTTATGTTAAGAGTAGATTAATTCCTTATGTTTAATTAATATAGTAATTAAATGGTAAATTTTTTCAAACTCAGATCTTTTGTCTTTTTTTATGAAATTAATGAGTCAAAATAATTAACGTTGATCTCGCACAAATTACTTCATAACTTTCGAAATAATTAAAAAAATTTTTAAAAAATTACAAAGCTTATGAATAAATAGTTGCTGTATGAAAACTCATAATTCAAATACTTTTTTCATAAGCTATAATACTTGATGCATGACACAAATTTAAAATTAATTTTTCTAAATTATTTATTTATTCCAAAATATTTAATAAATATACAAGTGGAGTTTAAAAACGCGAGTTTAGTATTTCATAAAATTCCCAAAGCTATCATCACTCACTTAATACAAATTAATAAATTATATAAACATCTTTCGTAATTTCCTTTCGCAAAACATTTCATTAGATATAGCATATTTAATTTTTTAATACGAATAAATTAGTTAACATATTTTTTATATTTTATTAAATATGCACTTAACTAATTATATGCTGATTCATATATACAGTATTAAAATAAACATGAGTTTTCATTTAAAAATGATGCAGTATCTGAAAGCAAACAGTATTAGTAAACTCTGGAAATTCAATCGTTTTTATTTTTGAATCAAATTAATTATGTTAATGTCCCACTTCAAAATTTATTTCGATTCCAAATGTGTTATCAAAAATATATAAGTTCAGCAAAAATTAAATAACTTCATAAATATTGAAATTAAATTGAAATAAATATCCATTGACATCAGTTTCAAAATTTTATTTCGTTAGGAAAAGTACAATTTTTTTCAGGATAAAATTACTTCGGTATTTATTGCAGTTTGTTATTACATTATCTTTGGAAATACGAAAACGAAAGAACTATACACTTACTAAATATTTTGCGATTTTAATAACAGATATTTCCTCCATTTACATATTTCGAATTGCTTTAAACAAATCGACATCATCAATATTCTTGTAGCTTTTCTAAAGCTATTACTCAGTTTTTTACTGAGTGATTAATGTTTTTATAATTTATAAATTAATTATTTTTCATTGAAAATAACAATAAGGGAATGTGAAATTAAAATTAAACAAGATAATTTTAAAAATTACAATACTTAAATGAATTCAAATTTAAATTATAATATAAAATTCTGGGTTTTTTTATTAATGAGCAAACTATAATTTATTAGTAAATTAGATAAATAAGTATAACATTCATAGACAAATACTTTTAAGTAGCAACTTGAAGTTAAATTGATTCTTGTAATTTTCTTTAGGTAGCTCTTCTCACGAAAAAATTACAAGATTAACAAATTACTAACATGGAAGGCACGAGAAACAAGATCACTCATTGTTTACGTTTGAATCAACAAATGGTAAATATATATCAAATATAATAGAGAAATTAGAGTACACCAGAGTCGAATAGAAAAATTTCAACTCTCAAATAAAAGGTCATATTACAATTAAATGTCTCAGTTGAAGCAATAGTTAATTCTGTTCAATGTGACGTCATGACAACTGCTCAATGTGGCTGTCATCGTCCATCTGTAAAATTTCAAAATGTTGATAAACAGAATAGTAAACGCAAGTGGCTATAGCTTTTTATTATCAAGAACACGTTGGTTGTTTTAGATCTTGTATGGAAAGAAAGAACGTTTCAAAATATCTGGAAAGTCCTGGAAGAAACACTTGTTGCTACAAATATTGTAAAGCACTAGCTTCCAAAATTATATATTACTGACAATGCGTTAACTAGGCGTCTGAATAAGTAACCAATTTTTGTGACAGTTCAGACATTTTGCAAGATGAAATCCTAACATTTTTATTTTTAAATATCACGTTATAGTGACCCAAATAACTTTAAGCGACATTATTTACACCATAGAATCTTTAACTCAAAAATTTACCAATTCAATAGGAAGCATTTCCTTTCACATATGAGAAACAATATTGCTTCATATAATAAACATTCAACTAACGTCGTCATCGCGAAAACTAAAAGTTTTAAGAAAAACAAATATTGCTACTGAAGTTTTAAGACTTAGACCTATTTCGCTGAAACGTCACCTTTACACAAATTCAAATTCTAAGATACATCACATGCTTTTTTTTTAACATTTTGTATTAAATAAATTTTTGTCCCTAATTAGGTATTCATTTTATTTACTTAAATACTATTGAATCAAAGAAAATTAATTTTGGTATGGCATTAAAAATATTTAAAAAATCAATTTGATATCAATTAATCCAAAATATAAATACAGCATGCTGCTTATATGGAAAATAATATAAATATATATCCATGCCAAAAAAACTTCATTTGATAAAAAGGTAAGAGAATATTATTGATTAAATTCCTTTAATATAGGCTATGAATAAATTAATATTTAATTTCCTGGATAGATGACAACATTAGAAAGACCATTAACTAATACAATTTTTATAATTGCCTTAGTCTTAGATGAATTCATCAGTTTTTTTTTTTATTGAAAGATAATTTTATCAGAGAAGTTATAAGACTACCGTTTCCAAAGTCATTATAGATTTAAATACGATAAGCGAAATTGTCAATTTATAATTTAATTTGCTAGCTGTTTCTAAGGAATTTAAAGCAAGCATTGCGATATTTTTCAACATAAAGTATTTCAAGAACTACTTTGATGACTTAATAATATTTTTAAGAAAATGTAATTGTGCAATTTCAATTGCGCGAGTAAGTCAAGAAGACATCATCAATGACGTCATATGACTAACAAAAGAGTTTCAACCTTCATTTTTTTTTTCGCCGAAAGTCATCAGTTTAAGTCTGTGACGGTACCACATAAGAATGTTCGTCTAAGGTATTTCCTTTCAATGAATTGAATCTTATAATAAAAAACTAAACGATATTTAGGAGACGGTTTAAATCAAAAGTCAAAACAATCCTATTGATATCAATTCTAAATGTTTGATAAACAGTCTAATCTATCCTACGCAAAGGCTCGTAAATGTGTCGGAAGAGGAAATGAATCAACCCTTTTATTTTAAGGAATGAAATCACATAAATAAACAAATGAGAAATCTAGAAAGAGATAACTGCTAGCAATCACTACTATAAAAATCATGATAATAGCGCGTAATAGCAATATAATTTATTTTATTTTATACAAAAAGAACTTGAAATGAAAGTTGTATCAGAATCATGTTGAAGTACAAAGATATAAAAAAAAGATAAAATTTACAGATTAAAAGCAATCAGTTTGTATTAAATTTTAAGAAAACAATTTTAAAATTAGGTTTACAGAAAATGACATAATTTTTTAAATAACAAATAGATAAATTAAAATAAACCAATGAATCCACTTGCATTTTTTGGGACTGGATTTCACAATCAGAATAAGCTTTTGTCGGTGGGTAAAATAAGAACTAACACTAACGGAAGCATTGCAATATTTTTATTGATTTCACTTAAAGTAAAGGTTTCAAATAAGCTGTACTTTGCTTTCTAAATTTTCAAATTATAATTTTTGTAGGTGGACGAGAGAAAAAGATTAATGTTTGGTTTGGTTCGTTGGTCTCTCAATAGTCATTTTTGGATTCACAGTGGACAAGTGGTCGGACACAGATCTTCAGGACTAAAGAACAACATCGTAGCCATTGTTGTGCAGCGGAAGCTGAATTTTGTTTCTTGTATGCACATCTGTCGAAATGAGTGCTTGAGAGCTTTTTAGGTTTCCCGCTTGGAAAAGCAACAGATCCACTTTCTGTAAGATTTTCTGTAAGACCACTTTCTGTAAGAAGTCCTAGTATAAAGGCCGTTTATGAAATGGGTATTAAAATGCCTTGTAAGAGCCTTGTGCAGATAGGCTGTTCACTTCGTGCTAGGCAGATAAACGTTACTTCTTATATAGGAAGACTGATTTATTTCGAATGTGAAGAAATCGACCGGAAAAAATGAAAGTCTAAATAAGTAGTGGAAGTATCTTGAAAAGCGTTTTAAGATTATGGTTTGGTTGGTTGATTTTGTTCATTTGTCAATTAACGGTCACTTTTTATGGTCACTCGAATTGGACCTAAATTTAAAGTTAGGAGTATTCTAAATCATTTCAAACAACCACATCAAAGTGGGAATCGAATCTGAGATAAAAACTAAAGGACAGAATGTACTAACCATACAGATGTCAGCTTAGCGAGTTAATAGAAAAATAAATGAAAAAAGAAGCCGAGATAGAAGTTGAATGGGTGAGAAAGAAAAAAAAGAGGAAAACGTCACACAAAATCTGGATAACATAAATGTAACCATGTTAAAAAGAAAGAATTTTCTTCTATAAAATCTATTCGGCTTATTAATAAAATTCTCTTTAAATTTTATGATTGATAAATTATTATTCGAACTAATGGGAATGAAAACATTCCAGAAATATATTTGTTTTCTCTGAATGCCACAAACCCGTTATTACAAAAATAGTTGCAGTAATAATGTGAAACAATGAGAAAAAATGAAAGTTACAAAAAAAGTAATTTTTTTTAATAAATTCTTTATTTGCTTGTTTATTTGCTACTATAAAATATCATTTTCCGCTTAAATCAAATATCGATTATTAATTTTCTGTATTTTTTCAAATACCTTTGTGTAAATCTTATTAACAAGATATTCCACAAAACCATTTTGTAATAAAAAATTATTAAATTACCGGACAGCTGTACTTTTCTATTAAATTTATCATATGGTCAATAAAATATTTGAATGTAGCAGCGAAAAAGTTTATTTTATTACAGTGATCACAGAAGAAACAGCTGCTCTGCTTAAAGAAGCAAATTTTTATTTATTTTAGGAACTCGCGCGTGTGATGTTTTAATTTTATTAATATTAACTTTTTTTAAATTCCTGTTGATATTTTGGCGAAATCAAATATTATATAGCTTCATAAAAGCGCTCTCATAAATATGGGCACAATATTTGCAGAAAATATTATGGAGAGAAAATTTTAAACATTTTAAGATTTTCTCATAAAATGCCTGAAAAATTTAATCTGATAAAAGAAAGATCTAGATTTAAATTAAAGTAACTAATTATGATGTTTGAAAAATGTATACAAAAAAAATATTATTTCAAAAGAAACATGTCCTATTTACAACTTAAACAACTACTAATTTTAGTTCCCATATGAAAATTTTAAAGGTACTTTCGATGACGAGCTCAACAATTAATGTAAAAAGAGGCATTCCAGTATCATTTAACTCAATACATAAATAATAAATTAAATGCATCATTTTACAGCATTTTGGGATGTTTTGAGATCACAAAATAAATTTGATTTGTACACAATTGGTTTTTTACCGAAAAGCTTATTCAAGATAAATGGGTTTTTATTTACCAAAAATATGCTATAAGAATATATAGTTCTTTTTTCTTCAGTTAAAATACATCGCAAGTGTATATGCATAACGAAATATCAACTAGAAAATAAAGATACGAATAAATAATCCAAATTTCTTGTAAGGTGCAGAATTCCAGTTCAAGTATTGGCCTCAATTTCAGTTCAAGTATTTACTTGACTCGTCACAAGATTTCAAATTATGAGGGTTTTATAGATGAAACTTAAAGCCGTAACACACAATGCAGGATTCTTTCAAATGTTAAATATGTATGTTGCAAGAATAATTGTTAATTTATAAAAGGCCGTAGTAGCCTAGTGTTAGGGCATCCGCCTTCCATCCGGAAGGGCAGGGTTCGATTCCCAATGTCGCCAAAGACCCACCAAGTACATGCGATATACGTGCTCGTTAAATCTGTAGAATCGAAAGTCCTGTGGTGGTCGTTGAGCAGTTACCATGGGTACAATGGTCTGGAGAAATTTTCTTCCCCCTTCAGATCAATGTCAAAATTGAGGGAGTGGTTCCTCTGGTGGTGCCATCTATCGGAGGATTTAAAGAGCAAAGACGTACTTTCACCCTCGTGGTGCTCTGATTAGAACGAAAGACGCTCCCAATTGACTTAAATTCGCATAAGCTAAGGCATAGCGAGCTTGGCTTGTCCAAGTGTCATTACTAACAACAACAACAACAGAAAATAAAAAAATTCCTGTCAAATATGTATAGAGTTTAAAATGAATCATATTCAATAAGAACTACGTAATGAAACGGTAGTTAAAAGTTTTCAAAATTATTACACAATATTTATATGGATTTCTTTTTGAGAAAGATCAGGACCATAATGGTTGAAAAAATTTTACTAATATTAATTTATTATTATAATTAATTATATTAATTATTCGATAAATAAATTTCATCCAAGTAAGTGTGCTATATACTTCATAGTACTTTATAAGTGCATATTTGATGAGAAACTATTTAAGAGATAAGTTATAATTGTTTATTGTCTTCATTTTTTCAGCAAGAGGTCCATACAAGAATTTCTCGTTAATTTCACAAATTAGGTTATAAAAGAATCGCACACAATAAATAATTCCTCGTCATGAAAATAGAATTCCAAAAATGTTGTTTGCGTCTAAAATGTCTGCCGGAAACTCTGGCTCTAAGAACAAACGTTTGCTGACATTTATATTGATAAATGATTCATAGCCCATCTGTGGAGAGAATTTCATAACAATAGAAAATAGAAATCTGCGCAGTTTTCTTTGAAGGAAATTTGTAAATTCTCACGTTTTGACGTTTTCAATATATTTACAAAGTGAAAATATAAAGTTAGCATATTTTTCAAGAGCTATGCGATAAATATTAAATGTCTTCGCAAAGAATACATACAGAATCACAGAAAGCAAAAAAATCATGAAATAAACTATAATTCGTTTATAAAACATTACTAGTTCTTTTAGAGAAATAAATTTTTTATAATTTTTTTTTTTTTTTCGAAAAAACTTGTTCTATTTTTAACCGAATATGTTTTACTACACGCACAATAACTTGGCGGAAAAAACATTTTTACAGAGTAATGGCAATACTTTTAAACAAAGAACTTCAAGTACAATCGTCTGAAATATCTGATTATTAATTAAGACAGTCTATGAATTATATCGATAATCTTAAAATTAAAAATGTATCATTTCTGAAGAGCAACTTTAAAAATAAACAACAACGTTACCATATTTAAAAAGACTTACGAATTATGAAAAAAATCTTGTGTTCAATTTTCCCAAATCGAAAAATTACAGTTTATAAAATAAATTTGCTCTTAACAAAATGGTATATAATTACAAGAAGGAACAAGATTTACCTTAAGAACGATAATAGTTATCAAAAATTTCTATATATAATATTAAATATCACGATTCATAATCATATTTTCAAACATATTCGAAAATTTATATCAAACACGTTATAAATTTACGAAACAAAATAAATGATTTTTCATATGTTGTTGTTACTTATGACACTTGGACAAGACAAGCTCGCTATTCCTTAGCTTTGGGAATTTAAGTCAATAGGGAGCGTTTTTCGTTTTAATCAGAGCACCACGAAGGTGAAAGTACGTCTTTGCTCTTTAAATCCTCCGATAGATGGCACCACCAGAGGAAACACTCCCTCAATTTTGACATTGATCTGAAGGTGGAAGAAAATTTCTCCAGACCATTGTACCTATGGTAACTGCTCAACGACCTACCACAGGGATTTCGATTCCACAGATTTAACGAGCACGTATATCGCATGTACTCGGAGGGTCTTTGGCGGCATTGGGAATCGAACCCTACCCTTCCGGATGGAAGGCGGATGCTACACTAGGCTGCCAGGCCCATTTTTCATATAAAATACATAAGCGAAGATCGTTTTTCTCATCTGCGAAGTATTTCGATTGCAATCAAACAAAATGTACTCACATGGTTTATAAAAATAAAGAAATAGCAAAATCAAGAGATCAATATTTGTAAAGTTACAGTGCTTGTCTAAATAAACAAGAACTATTTAAAGAAGCTAGATAACTGCTATTGAAAATGAATAAAGATTCGTGGCTTGGTTACACAAAAATTAAACATTGTGAGGAAATATACACAAATATTTTCTACAATAGATTCATTATAAAAGTAATTTTTTTTAATTATGTTCGTAATTTTTTTCCAAAATTGAAAGGGAAAAAATGTATTTAATATTTACAACAAGAACAAAATGTGAAAAAATAAAAGAGGATTTTTCAAAAAATTGAAAGGGGGAAAACTTTTAACCATTTCCAACAAGTACAACATGTGAAAAAATAAAATAGAGTTTTGAATTACAAATATTTCATGAGCAAAGAAATTCTACAGTAAAACAGGAAGCGGAAAGCACAAATTAACTAATTTCATTGCTAAAATAATATTTATAATTAAAGTTCATAACAAAATCCGATAATGATTAGACTAGAAATAAAATGTTTTCAATAATAGAATCTTCTTACTAATTGAGACTGGACCCTATAAAACCCAATCGAAATTATTTTGTATCCTGATTATAAATATCTGAAAAACTCAAAGTTTAAAATAAATTAAAGTACAAAATAATTCTTGGAAAGTATCTATTGCATCTTCCATTATTTTTATGTATTATATACATTTTCAAATTTTAGGAATATTTTTAACCTTTAAATAATGAGTACTATTTATTGTTTTTTTACAAACGATCGTGTATCCTATTTTTAAATAAATTAAAAGTCAATTTACGCTTACAAAAACTTTTTGTTACTTAAATTTAGATAAAGGAACCAACTGTAGTAACAAAATTGATGAATTAAATCTATATAATCACCAGTAAACAATACAATCGATATAATCGTTTTAAATCACGAGTAAACATGTAACCGTAAACAGAACAGAAAGGATGAAATTTGCAGATGTTTACAAAACAAAAAAAGAAAAAACGAAACATTGATACAAATAGAATTTCATAAAATTATATATAATCATATATGCATATGAGCAATTTAATCATATATAAAAAATATATTATAACAATACGGCGATATCTCAGAATCTTCCACGCAACAAGTAATCAACATTTATTTGGCATACTGCCAAAATCTAAAACGTAAACGAAATATACACTTTACACTTGATTTTCTAAAGAAAACACCCACTTTTCTTCACGGGCCAGAGAGAAGAGCAAAAACATATTCAGATTTTAAAAAAAAATTAAAAAAAGTGAAATTACCTTGACATCCCTCTGCCACCTGCAATCCGCTCAGGCTCAAATCCGGTCCCAGTGACGTCAATCAGTTGTGGCCGACACGCCCATTTGCACAACACATTTGACATATATAACAGCGTTTTATTCGAACAATTAAGTTAGACTTCCAAGACCTACTTCTGTAGGGACATTGTATCTCGTTTGTTCATTGAATGTTTCGAAAGGAAATGAGCAAGCGAAAACTTAGAGGAATTAGCATCAACAACGCGAACCTTTTTTCAGATTGAATGAACCAAGGATAAGACGCTTCACAGAGTTTTCATGCTCAGCTTAACGAACCGTGAACTTATGTCTTAACGAAGGATGACCAGAAGATCCCTTTAATTTTTTTCAAGTTATTTTGATCCTGAGAGGAGATTGGCAACAGTGAATTAGCGATCAATTACACTGTAAACAATAAGATATTTTCTTGGTAATGGCTTCAAAACGTTACAAGCGGTTTTCTGATAGAATCCATGCAAAATATTAATGCATAATAATACATTTATAATTGTGAAAGTGAAGCAGCAAAATTCAATACACTCTGCAATAATAATTATTAAATTTTATTTTGCATTAGCTTTGACCTTTTCCATCTAATTGAGAGTTTATATACAAAAATTTAAAAATAAATTTAAATGAACAAAATAGTTCAAATTTAACCAACATAAAAGATTTTAAAGAAGCTCATTGTTTGCATACGACATCGTCAATTCCGAGAATAGCCGAAATTTATAAAAAATTACAAAGATGATAGTTTTGTTATTTGTGTAAAATTGGAGAGAAAAAACACAAATATATAACAAATCTAATTCTTTTAAATATTCCTGAGCTGAAGATTATTTCAGAGAATCGAATATTATATACGGGAAAATGATCCCTATCTTGATATTTTTGATAAAATAAAGCGAGGACATTCCACGGCCATACTTTTTGGGGTGTAGAACTCCAGATACAAATTCCGCCACTATTGAGCAACAGATGTGGATGCTCTATTTTTGCTTTCAGTATGTAAATGTCCCCCTTCCCAAATGGGTGCAACAGGTTTCCAGATTTCTTCCCTCACATATAGGCCATTGTTTATAAAATCTCACACAGCTGAACGTCTTATGCTCGCAAATGCTAGAGTACTCATTATTATATGGTGCTAAATAATGCTCCACAGGCTCATTATAGACAAGTGGTGGTATTTAAGATGATTAATCTTCTATTCTAAGTACTGTTGACAAATGTTGTAGGGATGCTGCATTGCTGTTTTCTTTATTCGTCTTTACGTATGGGTGGCAAGTAAGTTTCCCAGGTTTGATCTTGCGTGATCCACATATGCAGGTTTGTTGTATCATATACAGGTTTGTTGATTCTTGGATTTTTTTCATCTTTAATTCATTTCTTTAGCACTAATTGCACTGAAATTTACGAGGGCTACTCGTGACAGGATCTACAGTTTGAAGGGAATTCAGAGCCACTGGGCCGCGGTGGCCTGGTTGGTTAGGGAATAGTTCTCCTTATTGAAAGGTAGTGAGTTCGAATCCCTGATTAACCGAAGATCCGTCTTGTTCGCTAATGTTGGCTGTGGCACGTTAAAAATGGGCATAGGCTCAATGTCCTCCAAGTGAAATGATACCTCTGGGGCTGCTAACCATATATTGGGGGTCTTCTGCTTAGTCCCTGCTTTAAAATCACGAAGACTCCACCCGGCTGCTTCTATCTAAGTGGTAGAGCCCAACTCTGAGCTAGATACAGGGAAGCATGCTGGTGGAACAACAAATATCCAAATTCATAATAAAAATTAAACCCACGAACTAGTGAACTGAAAGCCAGAAAGAGAAAGTTATTCAGCTGACAGATTTGTTATTTCGACCAAGATCTGAAGTTCAAGTCGAATCCATTCATTACAAACTTTCATGTCAGAGATCGAAGTCGAACCTGCCACCTGTTTGATTTAATTTTTAACTATTTATTTTTTGTGTACGAATACAAACTGTTAAATAGGAAATCATAGGAATGTTTTTTTTTTTTTAACTTACCAGCTACTATTTATTAACAAAAGTTTATAATAAAAGCTTATAACAGCTTTAATTTCCAAGACTGAAGAGTTAAGATACTGTTTCTTAACGTGTGTAAACAATATATAAATAATAACTTCTTTCATTTTCTTCTGTACATTTGAAAACTTCATGCGTGTATTACAATATTAATAATAATAAACTTTTAAAATTCCATCTCTAATTTAAGTGAAGAAACAACGTGAATCACAATTTTAGAACTATAAATATTAATTATTTCTTAGTCACAAAGGACAACCTATACCTTAAATGTAACTCTCTAAACCAATGAGAACATCCACACTCAAGATGGGAGTCGAGCCAACGAACTATTGAATGTCAGAGCGATTACCTTTCAACCGGCAATTCGGTTTTATTTAACCGAATTGCCGGTTGAAAACTGCATTTTAAATTGACTTCTGCTTAGACTTGTTTGTCCCTCTTCTGTTCTTTTTAACTCAGTAATAATAATTTTAATACATACTGACAATTTAAAATATAATTTCCAACCCCATTACAGCATCCATGCGAAAAATGAGAAGAATGGTAGCACAATCATTACAAACATCAACATACTGTACTTGATTCAATCCCCATAAGTAATGTTATTCCATAATTACTTTAAATGCTAAAGTTGACTTCATCTTTAAAACACATATTTTATCCACCAATGTAATTTAATTATTAATAAATAAACAAAGATAGAGTCTATAATACATAATAAAATTTATGAAATTTTAACAAAAACTATAATACATTATACAGTTTACTGAACAAAAGTTTAAAAAATAGTGGGAAGCACAACATTTAAAATAAATTTCTATCTCACCATATAAGCTGTTTTTTTGTATATATATATATATATATATATATATATATATATATATATATATATATATATATATATATATATATATATATATATATATATATATATATACATAAATGTGGAAAATGAATATATAAATTATTCATTAAAAACATCTAAAATAATTTAAAGCAATTTTTTTTATTTCTATCTACTTCGAATCTTTTTTTGTACATCTCTCTTTTAATGCTTAATATCAGTATCATATCACTCTTCATTTTAATGTTTAGCAATTTTTGCGGAGAAATGCAATTTCCTCAACACATTAAGGTAAATACATGATACATAAAAATTTACTAAAGTTAAAAGTGAATATATCTTTAAACTTCATGATTTTATATTTATCTCTAAATATCTTCACAAACTTCTTATATTTCGGTACAAAAATAGTTTCTGAATACTCAAAAAGATAAATATCACTCCATTAATATATTTACTGATAAATTATACGAACGAAATATTTAGTGGTTTACACTAAGTAAGTTCTAAGAATTTTATCTGCATTCATCCAATGAGAATGGAAAAATAGAACATTCTAAAAATATTCCACTATTTGCAGAATTAAGACCGGAATTGTTAGACGTCATAGATACATCCCTCCAATAAGGGAAACCTAACCATTTTGAGTTTCTTCCTTGATGATAAAAAAAATAATAAATAAAAAAACATCTGGGAAAAAAGAAGAGCGTTTGATAGTTATCAAAAAAGAATTTTCGTTTTCTCCAAAATATATTACTTCAAACTCACATAATTTTTGGTTTTAAAAAATTTATATACATATTAGAATAAACATTCTAAAAATTTTTCTTGAATTTTATATCTAGATACATGATATATTTTTAAATCGGTCAAAAATGATTTGCTAAACAAAGATACTGAAACAAAGTCTAGAAAATATTTTAAAGGTAATTCTTTTTATCCACTTCATATATTACTGAATAAGAGTTAAAAATAATGAATATATTTTACAAAAAAATACGGTTTGCTTAGTTTTAATATCGATACAATCATATCATCAAATAGTCAAATAGTTTTATTACTCGAACTTTTAAAGCATATGAATTGGTTACAGTTAGATTAGATCGATTAATATAGTTTGATATATATAAATTGACGCAATGTATTTTTCATTACATGTTCACAATTATACATCGGTTGTGTAATTATATTTTTCAAATAATTTTAAAAATATGAAACGTTTTAATTCTACTAGTTAAAGCTATGTATATTAATAATAAATGTTTTTTCTTGTTTTCGTGTTTCAATTTATATAATAACTCGTTAAAAGAATAAATTTGAGTTAAGAAACACCAATTCGTTTTGTTGACATAATTAACAAGATAACCATTACTCACATTAACAGTGAAAAGCATTTTTTTTCACACACATTACAACAGTAAAAAACATTTTCTTCCTTAAAATTAGAAATCTATTCAAAAGATCAACATCTAATTATATGTATAATAGAAAATTTTCAATTCAACAGTATTTGGAGTTTGAAGACAATAAAAGTATTTTAGAATTCTAAATCAAGTACAGGGTAGAAAAATTCGCAATATTTTCACAATTTATTCGATAAATTTCAAGGGTTAACTCTAATCAAATGGAAAAATAGGAATAAAAATCACTTTCTAAATTAAAGATCAAGAAACAATCGGATTCCTTGAAAAATGAAAATATCATTTTCAATAGTATTGTGCAGTTAAAAATACCAAAGTAATATTTAATCATCTAATTCAAATTTTAAATATTTAATAAGCAAACACTAAAAATTTCGATTTCATTTATTAAAAGTATGTTTTTTTACAATAATTTTGTTTATTCTAATAATCGAAAAATTTATATACATCCTCTAATAAAGTTGCAAAATAAAGAAATTTAATCATTTACAACACAACTAACATATTGAATTATTGTCTGTAGCTCGATTCATCTGTAAGTATTTCAACCTGAAAAAATGGCGAGACAAAATGTAATAAATTCTAAAGATTAATTTTTCATAAAAATCGACATTAGAATACTGTATGCGAATATTTTAGACATGGGTTTCATTAAAAGCTGAATCAACACTGCGTGTAATCTGAAAACTTCACGACATTACGTTAACTTCATAAATAAGAAATACTTAAACCTCAGAATCACCAGAACAGGTGGCTGTGGTGTCTACAAATGCTGCACAGCTATACAAGTATTGTCTACGCACTTATCAAAAATCAACAATTACTCAAACTATCACAATTTTCGTTTTCAATTTAACGAGGTTTCTAATAATGCATGAATCGGAACAAGTTTCTGAAGAACAAGATTTAAGAAAAATATTAATAAAACAAAATTGCATAAATGTATACACAGTAAAACACTTTTTAATGTCTAGATGATACGTCGCTCTAACACATTTTCGACTGAATTTTATTTCGTCACAAAGTATTTATCGATAAAAAAAATTTATTTACGAAGAATTAGTAAAACATAGTTCGTTGAAAATTAATTGTTCGCAAAGTATTTTGTCGCGAACATATTACTAACGACGCCAGCACAAAACTTAGGTTGCACTTCATTGTTTCAAACAATTCGTGCCATTTTTTCCAGTTCCGCCACTAAATTTTGAATTTTGCCATTCCAAAATGTTTAATGTCGAATACAATAATGTAAACTTTTTCTTCAGTGGAAATTTTAGAATTATCGTGGCAAAAAAAAGTTCCAAAAAATTTCATTGTTACTCAGTTGACCATGGTTATACATTTAGAACATTATCCAATTCTCAAAGATTCCAGAACAAACTGAGCAAAATGTGCACCAAGAATCTCATCAATAACGCCTTCGGTACCACAAATGAACATTTAAATTTTTCGGGCTTATCAAAGTTAAACGTGAATATCATTCTCCGTTTCCTCACGCAATCGGTTTAACTGCTTTCATTTTACCCCACACCCAATAAATGCTTATTAAACACTAATATTCTCGGGAAGTTCAGTAGGGAAGAAAAAAAAAACACCTATAATTCATAAGCGATCCTCTAATTATAGTGCGCATGCGTTGTGCCGAACACTGAATAAGGGTGATACCCGAAATGGGGACACCATTCGAATTTATCGATCCAAAATACAAATGAAAACTGCTTTACTTAAATATGAAAAAGTTTATTGTCATCTTTTTCTTAAAAGCATCTGCGAAATATAGGAATTTTGCCAAAGCGGAAGAAAAATTTTACCGCAATAAAATTACAAATATATTAGAATAATCCATTAAAATAATACAGCACTGGTGCTTTTACATTAACTTGCAATATAACCTCAATATTTATATATTTAAATATTATTACACATGTTTATATAAAAATCACAAAATTAAATGACAGAAATATTAAACAAATTAGTTAAATTTAAATAAATTAAAACAATTTCTTAAAACCCATAATTACTCTTTTATTGAAAATATATCTTATAAACTGATTGAAACAAAATTCTATGTATTACCTTTTCATTAATTATAATTTATATGATTTTCTTGAGAGGAATTAGAATTTTACGTTTGTAAAAATGAAAACATAGAATTCATAGGAAAACTATAATTACATTTATACATTCGTAAATAGTAAAATAATTTTAGAATAAAAATTCTAAGATGAATGCAGATTCTAGAAAGTAATTCAGTTATACACTTATAAAAAATTATTTCTATTTTATTTATAAAATTGTATAAATGAGTTGATTTATTAAAGAATTTTGAATAATATTATTTATTGTGATTATTTGGCGAGATTTAGGTCACAATATATATGATTTTCACTTTTATCGTTTCTTCATTAAAGAAAATTTCAACAGGAAATACTAACATAAATTTAGACTCAATAGACTTCCTATTCTAGAAAAGTAAGCTTTAAAATGCTTCAGTGAAAGGAGGTGCATTTATATACACATTGGAATTACACGCACGAGTGAAATTCCGATAAACTGCGTTCGTTTCTTTTCCTTTCCAAAGAAATATTCTAAAATGCAAGGACATATCAGAGACAATTCAAAGATGGAATAAATGGCATTTTTATCCAGAAATATAATACCTGAAGCACGTGTTTCATTGTTCTAAAATTGAATAATTTTATTTAAAAAAAACATTACTATCTAAAAATATTAAAACCCTCCAGTAACTCTCATTATGAATTTTTTTAATATTTTCACTATCATAAATTATTGGATAAAATACAGAAAAAATAATTATAAATGTATTTTCTAAATTATTTTTTAAATTAGCTGTAGAAATTCAGCTCATTAATTGTAATCATTAAGTAAATAAATTTAAATTTCGATGGTCAGACATTGTTCGCTTTTAAATATTTTTAATAACTAAATATTCAAGTTAAATCAAGAAAATTAACGCTAGCTTTTCTAACTTCAAATTTATACTCTAGCCAGTGGCAACACTAATTTTGTGGAGCGAAAATTAGCAGACTGAGAAAAAGAAATAGTTGCACGAATAGGCAGTTTGGTTTGTTTGTCACTCAATGGTCATTTTTTGCACACGAGGGCTAATTAGACCGGGACCTACGGTTTAAAGTGGATTCCGAATCACTACAAACACCCATGCCCAAGGTGGGATTCGAACCCACGAACTGTTGAACCGAAGGCAAGAGTGCTAAGCATGAATAGACAAAAAAGAGTCGGATGTTTTTTCTTCGGCAAACACACGAATTTCTTTTAAACAATTAAAAACATTGATTTCAATAGTTTTGCAGAATAAGTCTTCCAAACGATGATTCCTTGCATCTAAAGTTGGTTAGTTTAGGATATTTTTGCAAAAGGAGCCAACAAGTTTCAGTTTAATACGTTTTTATGCTCCTTTTTAAAAGAAAATAGTTTTGCTGAAAAGTTTCCCATTTAATAAAAAAAAAGTATATTCGAAACGCAAATTATATAAATGATAGTAAAAATTAACAAAAAAGAATAATTATCAGTTTTTAACTAATTCATTCACTTTCAAGAAAAAAGAGTCAGATATATTAATGAGTATTTTCATTACACGTGAATGGCCTGCATTAAATTTTAATTATTCAATATAAGTATATCAATAAGTTAAATATTTTTTCAATAATGTTATGAAGTAATCCCGGTACTTAATAATTCTGACGTTCTACCCATGTATCCAGATTCTCTATTTTGGTGTGACCATGACATCATTATTCAAAACAAATCGAAAAATTGATTGTATTTTTCTTTGAATGTTGAATTTTTTGGCGCAAAATCCAAAAAGAAGATGATGCATTTTTCTTTGAAACTGTTTCAAAATGAAACTTTCTTTGTAAACATTTTTTATTCAATGTCTATTGATCACATCAGAACATTTCGATAAATTGTAATTTTAATGCGATTCAATTCATATAATAACAGCAACTTTTAATAAAATTTGAATATAACATTAATTTAGAAGGGAATTATTCTAAAAAGTAATTGTTTGCTGCTTTGAATGAATGTTTAAAGAGACAGTAAATAAAATGTATATTGGACATATAAATTAAATATCAAGGACTTCTTTGTTTTCATAGAGTGAAATATAACAATAGTGTCAAAAAAAGTCATAAAAAATGTATAAATTACCTTATACAGTATTATGTTCAAAAGAAAAATGAATATCTCTATTAGGAGTCTTTATAATGTAGTCATTCTTTATTAGCTTCCAAAAAAAATTCTTCAATTTTAAAACCTCAATCTTTCATTCCTATTTAAATAGTTAACTTGAAATGAAACGCTATGAAAAATAAGACGAAATACTTATATAACCTAAATCACAACAGATTTACCTTGCATAAATTAATGTGTAAATAATTGATAAACAAAATAAAAATTAAACGGAATTGTGCTTATCTGCAAAAAATTTACTTGAAAAAATTTATCTCTTATTTCTCAAAACTAAAATAGGATGGTAAAAATATAGAAAATGTGTCTATTTTAAATAAGTATATTTGTGGATCCTCAAATAGAATAATAACATTTAAAATTATAATTTTTAATTAAGATTAAAAACCCATATTAGAGAAAATTTGTATAAAAAATGAGAAAAGTCTTAAAACTTCTCAATAAAAAATATAAATAAAAAAGTACTTTGACATATGTGAAAATACTAAAAAGTATTTAGAAATGTTTCCAGTTATAATTATGTAAAATCTTCATGTTCATTAAATTAAAATATTCAAATTTTAAGTTAAGAAAATATATTGAAATATAAAAAATATTAAAATACAAAATTATATATCAATTAATGCATAAATTGTAATTTTAGTATTATCTGAACTGTAATTTATGCATTAATATTGATATATAAATTTCTCTTCCTAATAAATTCTATTAACTTCGTTTTCATTTTAAATTAATTTTTGTGCAGAATCTAGTGTTTAAATTGTCTTCACAAACCAAGTTTCCGGTTATCTTACGTCCTTGAATAAAATTCATTATCTCTATTTCTGTTGGAACAATTACCCATTCTTGAAACTAATCACTGAAAACCATTTCACAAGACTTCAAAGAAAACTTTAATTAGCTAATGAGTTGGAACTATTTCACAATCTTTGAGAAATATAACAAAAATTTAGAGATGTTCTTAAAATAATTAAAAGGAATTCTTGGATAAAAGATAACTTTTCTCCAAGATTTAAAACTATGCCAATGGTCTCATGCCAATATAATATATAATCAGTAGCTATTGTTCTAAGTGGCAAGGTTGCGCTAAAATGCGTACTATCGCCTCATTCCAAAAAAATTCACCTTAGGTTTATAGTAAAGGTCGAATTTATTTTTAAGCGAATTAGAGATACTTGATGAAAATTTGTTGGCTAAATCTCTTAAACTGAAAAAATATATACATATAAAATAAATTCCCCCGCTCTTTGGTCTAAAAAAGTTATATGGTTGCATTAAGCAGCCATTGAACAGTAAAACTCAAGTATAACCGCTTTCGTTAGAATTAAAAATAGTTCTAATAAATTTGTGCAGATGGCGTTAATAATACACTAAGCGTTGATAATGATGGATATATTAGTAACGAAAATTGAAACAAATATTTCTCTTAGTGTATGCCTGAAGTAATACATAAATGCCTTAAATGACTAAAAAAGAGAATGTCAAATACTAAAATAGGTGTTAGTTAAATATTTCATGCAATTTTAACGAGGATTGGAAAATTATTGTACATACGTATTAGAGACACCGCTGTAATTTTGCGCGAAACCTAATTATCGCGACAGGAATTGCGCCAAGATATCATAACAAATGCAAACAATAACAAGAAAAAATATTTTAATCACTCGTTTTATTCGAAAAATAATTATTTCCGTAATTAATAGTAAAATTAACAGCTGTGACACATTAATACGTAATTACTAAAATTACTACTAAATATTAAATAATCATATGATAAATATTTATTCACATAAGTATCATTAATATCTTAATATAAAGTATTAATTAATGCATATATGAAGAATGAAAGAGTTAATTTTTTAGTTCAAAGAGGCACACACATATAATTTAATCTTTAATAAAAAACTTTAACACGAATTCTTCAAGTATGTAAATGCTACAATCATTTATGTAAATGCTACAGTCATCAATTCAGGAAATTATATCGCATATATAATATATACAATACTTAATTATACAATAATGTAATAACCATTAGCAGAAATAATCATGAATTCCTCATAATTACAATGAGAAATTTCTATCCATTAATTTAGGTTTAATGATAGTAATAACAAAACTTCATTCCAAAACTTATTACGGTCCAGCAATCGAATTTAAATTGCTGAAATCCCCTTATAATTCAGACTATATTCAACAATTTTCATTTAAATATAATTCGCCATAACATATTGATCAATAATGAATGAAAAAGAGAGTATATAGAGTGGTATACAGATAACAATAACATTGAATTAAAATTTTAAAAACAAAATTTTTTTAATCAGACCGTTAAAAAAACTCAAAGAGGGACAATCAATATTAAATAAATCAAAAATCGATGAACCTCAACTAGTATAAATTATCTGATTATACGCAAACTAAAATTTGCAAATATTTATTTAGAACGAATTAATTTAGTATTTTTCCAATTATTTGGAATATTGCTTTTTGTCTGATTTCATAACTTCCTTTGTTTCAAAGCGGGAATTAAACATCATTACAACAAACTTTTCAGCTTTCTAAAACCCAATATGGCCCTTGCAAAGAAAACTCTGCTGGTCTCAAAATTAAACACTCTAAAACCAATTCTTTATTCAATATTATTCATAAGTATGTTTAATTATTTTTTTCAGTAGGGGGTAACTTTTAAATAAGTAAAAAAATTTAATTTTTTCGGTGATTGGACATGAAAAGTACTTAATTTAGTACTTTACTAAAAATTGCTGATAGCCAACTCACTATAGCTAAGGTCATTATTGGGTTAAATGCATATTTAGGATGATCAGTTTAGTTTCTTGCGAATTTTTCTTCTCCACAATAATTTTTTGGCCTTTATAAATATATTAAATTTTTGTTAATTTTTTTAACTGCCATAAAAACTTCAAGATTGAAAACCTTATTTCTGAGGACCCATAATATTATCTTGTTGCTTAGTATGATGGTCAAATACAAATTCTGCCTAGTTTAATTAATGGTAAGTAATAATAACAAAGTAGTTTTACGATTCATTTTAACTAGGAATTTTATTAAATTTGAAATTACATCAAAATAGCTCATAGTACATAAGATAAATCAAAGAAATATGAGCTTAATTATTAAAATTATTATTATTATAAAAAGTCTATTAATTTTTGATCCTTTAAATCTAGATTGTTTTTATATAGCTTCCGAAACAGCAGATCAATAGCCAAGAATATAAAAGATAAACAGATATGTTTGATTACTTACAGAAAGTAAAATATTATACAAAAATATTTATGATTTTAAAAAGAAAAAATATCCAGACATTTTTAATTTTTCGAAACCTAATTGCAATAAAACTTTTCCGAAATTACACATTTAGAATTTTTTTTCATATATTTTACGAGTCATGTGAAAAAATCCAACATATCAAAACAAACTTAAATCGTAAATCCATCTAAAACGAATTTATTAAGCTGTATACTGAATAAACATTCCTATTTTTTAAAAATTTTATTAATCCTATTCATTAAGAATATAATGTATTTGTTCCTATACTGTTTGATATTTCCGCTTATTCATTCTCAATCGAAAGTATAACTAATAAGGATAAATTCATATTTCATTAGAAAGTTATACGGTCTCACTGAGACAATCAGAAGTATGCTCTCTTGTTAAAAAATTGATGTAATGAAAATTCACTTTCATATGACAGTTGCACATGTACTGCATTGGCAGAACATCAAAGTGTCCCCTTAATACTTCTAATCTATTTTGAGAGGGAAATTAATAGGAAAGAAAATGAAGTCATGCTCTCCGCTGCTACTTAAACACAACTGAAATCAGTTTAATACTCTTGCGTGTATAAGAATATTAAATTTTTTAGCAGTTTTTTTAGTTGGTATCCACTTTTCATTCTGAAAAGATAAAAAAATTAATTTTAACTATAAAACAAATTTATATAAGAAAATTACAAAAAGAAACGGCACAGCGAGCTTGGTTTGTCCAAGTGTCATAAGTAACAACAACAACAAAAGAAAGATTATAGATTTACTTGAAATACTGTAAAAATTTAAGTTAATACAAACTCTTCAAACTGAAAACACATAAAATATTCTAAAATATTCGGTTATATTTATTAGAGTACATAATTAAAAGTTAAAAAATAAAGATGGCTATATATTGCATACTTTATTAGTTAAAGTTTTTAATTTTTAGTGTAAAATATAACTGTCGGAATTTCGTCTTTCAGCTGTTTTTATTCAAGATTACTCGAAGAGTCAACAAATACCGAAAATACTTATTAATTTTATTTAAAAAAGAAGTGTTTTCATCTTTGGTTTCATAATTTCAACATTACAGTCCAGTTTATTCAAAAAATTTTAATTTCCATCAGAAACTGATACTCAGGAATTCAATAGTTGTCACGTGAAAATCCGGAACAAAATTTTATTACTGATTAATAGAAATCAAAATAAAGAGTTAAACCACATGAATTGTTTAACATGATATATATTCATTAATTTAAATAATGTTTTTGCATGCGATAAAGTTATAATGCGAATTTTCAAGATATTGAAATTAAAGAGTGTTTGGAAATAGAGCGAAATTTGACGCTTAAGAAAACTGGAGGCAAGTAGAAAAACAAAAGTCAAAAATTGCGATAATTCATTTTTCCATAGTCATTTGTATATAATAATGAGAAAATTTTCCAAACGCGCATAAAGTTATTTTATAAATCCTTAAACGCGTACGATATGTTTGATTTTTACTCAACGATCATCTTATTCAAACATGATAGCTGAGTGAAAATCAAAACAAGAAAATAACTGTGGTATGTAGACCGAAATCTATAGTATAGAGTAAATTCCGAACCAACACAAGCATTAGCAACAGAAGTGGGAAACAAACCTATAAACTGAAGACCACAGCATTAACCATTCGGCTATTAGATTGGCATTCTTATGCTACGAGACGTAATTAATTTTCTTAGCGCAGAAAAAAAATTGACATGAGAATCATTCAAAGTTTATCCTGAAAATAAAAATTCTAACAACAAACTTCATAGCCTTTATCCATTCCTATGCTTTTTTATTATTCTAAATCGATACTCTCATTGGTAAGTAAAATGCGTGTTATATGATTTCAATAAAAAAAAATTATTTATATAAAATATTAAAGCCATAAAAATGAAACGCAAATAAGACAAGCATAATTTTTCAATATTATGAATATAATATACTTATAAATCAATATTTATTAATAAATTTTATTTTCTGTTAAATACATTTTCTTATGGCATAATTATTTTAGAAATGCAAAGTCGGCGAATAAAATTCTGTTTTTTTGTAATCAATCTTTATAACAGTCAAACCAATAGCAAATTATCTAATAGGAGAACTATAAATGAGGTTAGGCACTTTTGTCAACAGGCGCACGAGTTCCAGAGATTTGATCAGGCCTGCCTCCAACAGACTCGAATGGCGCCACATCTCCCTTCGGATAATGAAATTCCATTCTTCAGTAGGTCTGCTTCATCTCGCTAATGTCCTCCCTTTCCTTTCATGTGAAGGAATAAAAAAATGAAAAAAAAAAGATCTCTTTAAGAGTAAATAAATATTCTTAGAAAAGGCATTTAAGGTGAAGGAAAGTGACAATAATTCTTTCGCATTTCTCTAGAATATCTCGTTATTTCTTCAAAATGAGAATCAGAGTGGCATCACCTTGAAAGTGATTAAGAATTTCAAGGAATTCTGCCGAAATTCGTTGAGGCTTAGGAAATTGATTAAGCCTAACTGAGCGAGGAATTGCAACACTATTTGTGCAAGTGCGTGATCCAACACTTGATTGGTAAGAAAACAACTGCGATAAGTACGAAGAATGGTGGATATTAAGGAACATTACATCATTAGTCTCTTTACTTTGCCAAGTCGAATAGATCATATCGTTTAAAAAATCAGATAACTAACGAATTAAATTGCTGTTTTTAAATATATGAAGGAATTTTTACTATGTCTCTAATTGAATTGCGTTGTGAAATTAACCTAATTAACAGAAAATTTATCTTTCATTTTTCTATCGTGATTTTTAACGCATGCTGAATAATGAAAAGACATCGCCAAAAAGTAAATATTAATTAAAAAGCAAAGAAGATAAGTAACCAAGTGTGACTAATGTGTTTCAAAATAATAAAGCAGCAAAAAGGCATTTCAGTTAATATTTTTAATGAAACAATACAAAATATACAAACAAATCAATAATTTTATGTGTGTATATGAAATTAATTTCATTTAATTTAGCTTTTAGTGTAAAACAAATTATGTTTGAATACTTAAATCACCCTATAGCTATTTCACGGTTATTTGGAACTTAAATATCGTTAAGTATAACACTAGAGTAATCTATCGTACAAAAAATGTGATTTATTTCCAATATTTTCGACGTTACATAAGTATCGCTATACTATTACCAATCTAATGTTATAAATATGTCTTAGAGATTCTTAACAAATGATTAACAGAAATGCGATGTGGATTAAAATTACAATCTAGAAATTCATATTTTGAAAGACTTCATAAAAAAAGTAATACGATGTTTACTAAGCAGTTCAGTAAAACAAATACGATATTAATGGAGTTACATGAATTACTATTGCTAGTCGGGTGTGAATTCCTAATTTCTGAAAAACAAATGCTAGACATGGTAAAACACAGTAGAACAAGATACCAAAGATTTCTGTGTGTCATAACTGATAAAGATAAGGCATTGTTATTTCAGAAAACGGCAAAGGCAAAACTAGAAGAAATTGAACTCAATGTTTAATACATATTTAGCCATGAATTACTTGGGCTCTTTTTAATAAGATTGTGTGAACCATTTTGCAGAAACTAATGGAGAACTGACTTATGAGAAATTTTCAGACGTTTGATAATTCCAAGAATTTAAATAACTCGGTATCCAAGTTTCTCATATATTTATTTTAAAGATTGATGAATTGGTTTCATTTAAAAGAAAATTTTGGACATGTTCTATAAACAATGAGACTTTTATTAACTATTAACATGACGATCCTAAGTAGATCATAATCAATGAATAAAACATCACATATGTGATGGTTTCTTTGGCCAAGCTACAATAGTCTGTTAACATATGTCTATCGTTTCTTATTTACCTATAATTCTCGTTTAACTTCAATGCTTTATTTTCAAATCATAATTTTACTGACGCTTAAGGCATAAATGCTAGTTTTCGGAGAGAAATTTTTATTAAAATGATGATCAACACTATGCCATGAGCTCCAGATTTAGTAAATGAAACTGCGGATGCTAATAAACATATCATTAATCTATTTATATACAATTGAAACTAGGACATATCTAAGGAAACAAATGTCGAGGTTTCAAAAATAATGTTAAGTGGACAATATTTTAGAGGCACTTGTCACTTTAATGATATTCCAAGATGAGAAAAATATTTCAAGTAGTTGAAGAGGTTAATGGGGCCCCGATTACAATCCTTTGCTGCCTCAAAGTGTTACGATAGCAACGTTTAAGTGGGAGGATAAATTCAGTGTCCCACCTTGAAAAGAAAACAGGCTCCAGAGAAGTGATGATGAAAGCTTATAAGTCATTCTGAAGTTCAAGGTGAGACTTGCAAAACAACTACTTTCTATGAAAGGCGGGAGATTCCTGTAACAGAAAAGACCGTACGGTAACTTCCTTTTGAAAAAGGTATCCACATGCCATCAACGATATCTTTCAAAAGAAACGTTATCCGTTTGACTGTGGTATTGTGAGTCCGTCCTAACAATTCGCCAAGGTCATTAGTTTAGCTGAGTAAGTCAGCTCATTCTTTTGTTCTAACTCTATTGATGAATAGTCACAATGCAAACATTTAATTGTATGATGATCAGCTACAAGACTTTTCTTTATTTTTCGAGAAACTTATCGAAGTAGTGAAAGATTGACTTTGTAAAAAAAGAAACTCTTAATTCATTGTAAATAAATAATCATTGGACATATATATCTGTTTACCGGATTAGATGAATTAGGCCTTGTATTTGTTAATGTTACTTTAATATTGTTTATACTAAGATACATATTCCCCGACAGGAAAAGATTTAAAAACATTTACTATTTGTAAATAATTACATAAGTATTTACAATTGTATGCCAAAATATGTTATGAATTTATTATGAAAATAACTTACATAAATCTTAAAATCGAAAATTTTTGTTTGTGTAATTCAAGGAACAAATACTTGAATAAATCATTTTTTAAGACAGCAAGATAAAGCCTTTTAAAATTTCAAATTTTAAAAGTTTACAGCTGCCTGAAATAAATGATATTCCATAAATAAAAACTTTTTCATCATTTTTCTATATAATTGCTTATTGCATTTTAACAGCAATAAATAACTATTTTTAACAGCTTTTTTATACACAATCACGTTTTGATAATTGAACTTCGATTTAATATTGGTCACTTTGGATTATATACTTTTTACTCATTCCTTCCTTCATTCATTTCCAATATGCTAGTTAAGTTTAATTTTATTGAATAGCAACAGAATCTCAAAATTTATCATGTTTAAATTCTGAAATAACAGTTCGAAAAACAATCATTGTTCGTTACTGGGGATTTTTCCAGTTTATATTCTTAATTTTCAATTCTGCTTCTCAACTTTGTTTAAGATTGGTTTATTCATACAATACTTCTCAATTTACTGATATGTATACTAAAAAGGATTGATATTGCTTAAGGATTCCACACACACAAACATAATCGAACAAATACGTAATTTTGCATTACAATACGCTAAAATATAATAGAGAAATTTGGCTCAAACAATTTTCGAAATATGCAGTTCTAAATTATCTCCCAATTTATGTACGTTTAAAATTTTCAATTCCAAATAATTTCATTAATTATTCTTTGTGATAATAAATGTATATCACGCTTTTCATATATCAAACCTTCAATTTTTGATTTCAAAATTTTTTTGCGTGAAGCTACATAAGCGTACAACTATTCTGTGCACTATTTCTTTCCTCGTTCTTATGAGAAATTTAACTGGAAAAACTAAAAAAGCCATTTCATGTGAATTTAAATTGGGGACTGTCGTCTAATATCAAATTCCTAAATCAAGTGCTTTCAGCTTAGCAAAACAAATTCATCCTAAAATAGCTATTATATATGAAACTTTAACCCAAGAATTCTAACACACAGAATTCTTATCCCTAAAATTGACAAATATTTATGAACATACACGATATTTAAGATTGTCGCGCGATAAATATCTAATTCCTAAATCAAGTGGTTTCAGTTTTGAGCTTCAATTTCAACCTTTGAAATCTAATCCGTATTTTTCATTAGAAATTCAGGAATTTTATTGCTTTTATTAAAAAGCGCAAGGTTTTGTTGCATTCTGAAAGAAAAAGATGGGTAAAAGTCTATATTATTGCAGGCACATCATCGCACATTCTGAATGAGTACTTGTCGTCCAGAACACGAGCCAAATTTTTAACTTAATAAATGAGAAAACTGGTCTCCTCAAGGCGAAAAAAGAATATATCTGTTGTATTTAACAATGAAATTTCTGTGGAATTATTCCATTCACAAGTAAAATCAATTGCACTTTAGTAATTATGCTAATCACTTTCATGTGGACAAAACTAAACTTTTATGGAAAAAGACAAATGAAATAGCTTTAATAGTAATTCAATTTTTGTAAATAAGTTGGCTACCAAATTTCTCTGTAAAAAGCATGTGACAACTTGGAACTTACAAAACGAAAGGAATTTTTGATTATATGCAAGTAATGGTGATTTCTTTTAATTTTGTTGTTAATTGTTTTTCTGATAGAAAAGTAATTATTCGTTTGATATTTTACTTCAATTATCCTATTTATATTGAACAATATTTTAATTTACTATTTTTTATCATTAAATATTAATAATATCATCAATAATAGCCTTTCCTTCATAGCAACTTTAGGTTGAGTAGTAAAGTATTCGACTGTCGATAATAATCGACTATTTATCAATAGAAGTGAAGCTATTATTTTAATCATTGTTTCAATATAAATAATCAAGCTGAACTAGTTTTTAATCAAATTAAATTACGGAATTTCAGCTAACATTCCATTTTTTAATTACTAAGAAATATCTATATTGTTATAAAAAAATAGGATTACTTTTTTTTAAAAAAATTTGTTATAAAATTTGTTATAAAAAATAGGATTAAATGGCCAGGAAGGCCATTTAAAACGTTTATCATTAATGCAGCTAATCAATAAAAATAAAAATTTCAATGTAACGTAACGCTAATTTTTTTTAAATTTTAAATCGAATTTAATGATTTTATTTTATGTATGATGCATAAGATTGAAAATTTTAAGTAAAACTATTTTTTAATAAAATGAAGTAACTAATTTAATCATTAAACTTACGTGTGAAAAATTAAATCTGATAATTCAAATAAATACACTTATAGGAAAAATAATTATATAAGAAAAACATTGGATGCAATTTGATAAATTTTTACAATTTATTTCAAATTAAGTGGAAAGTTCTAAAAATGCCAAACAAAATCCATCGTAAGCAACTTCAAATTATAAATCAAAATCTTTTTTGCTGCATTTCATGAAACTATTTTTTTTAATGATCAAAAACATCAAAGTGTTGGAAAAAACTGAACCTAAAAAAATCATCCCACACACAAATTCAAGTTCGAGATACATCATTCAATACCAAAATAATGATGATTTTTTTCAACTATACGCCCACTTATCCTAAAGGCATGAAGAAATCATACAGAAGAGGTAATAGTAGGTCAAAGTCACAGCAACATAAGAAATACTATCTCAGATAGTCAGTGGACTGTTTTGACAACAGACCACTTCGCTAAATCACCACCAAAGTAAAAAAAAAAAATTCTACAACCAAGAATTATTTTTTTATTGTTTTTTAAAATGCTTTTATCTTTTCTTTTTCTTCGTACTGCTTCACGGATCAGGGGTAGAGAATCATTAGCGGAACCTACATATCAGAAGAGCGCCAAGGATTCTTCCCTCTATTCTATTTTGGTCGGTAAACTCGGAAGATGAGGTTGCCTATTTATTTCTCAAGGAAAGGCTGTACATAAGAGACGATGAGTAAACCTGAACTTGTCTGAGCGGTGTCTTCACCGTGTGTTAAAAACAAAACTTGAAAGCCAAGCGGCCTTGATTCTGATCCGAGTGGAAGTCCTGAATGGCTTCTAAAATTAACTACTGCTCAAATGTAAATTACTCATTAACTTGAATATTATGCTTCAACTGCAATTATCTGACTTCTGCTTCACGCAGGGGATGAAATACTTTTCTATGTTCTTCCATACTTCAATGTTGAGTTTGAAAAGAGTTCTTTTGAAGATCTCAAGTCAAACAAGTCAGATCTTAAACACATACATACCAAATAAATTATTCGACACTCAATACTTCAAGTTATATTTCCAGATCAGCATTAAATGATACTGGGAATCAAGCCTATAATCTGTTTTTATATCTAAATGAATATAGTCAGAGTAAACAAGTAATGGTGTCAATCATCTTATTATGTAATCAATATAGTTTATCAATGTCATACAAATGACAAATTTTAAATAGTCATCTAGAATTAAATATTGCCAACAGATATGGCAAATCAAGCTACGCAATGAGTTAAAATAATGGTTTTACGAATTTCAATTTGTTTTCACACAAGTACTATTAAATGTCGATAGAATCTAATTTATTTGTGAGCTATTTTATAATTTCGGAAATAGAAACATCTGCATTTTATTATTTAAGCTATTAATGAATCTTATTTCAACCTTTAATTACATGTTTTTTTTTGGTTTGTTTTATCGCTTAACATTCATTCTTTGCACACGAGGGCTAATTAGACCTGGATCTATAGTTTACGCTTGAGTTAACATATAATTGATCTTCAGCTGCGGTTGACATAAGATCGGAATTCATGAATATTTCCTGGAAGATGAATAGATTTAAATCAGCCTTCACATGCACACACAGATTGTAAACTACACGAAGTCTATTTGATCATGTAGTATAGATGAAATTTAAAAATTTGATCAAGGCCAGTAACAAATTTTTTTAGAAAAAAGAACATAAAATCATACTGAATAATTTTACTAGTTCATTATATTTATGAAAAACTATTTCTTGCTTGGAAAATGCATGGGAAAAACTCAAGATAAGTCTGATTTTAATAGATCAAATACACTATAATAAATATTAGAACAAATACAATACACAAAAAATTAAAAAGTTTATGATGTGTGAATTGAAGTAATAAACTAATTTTTATGAAGCAAAATAAACACTGGTTGCTCAATATTGTCAACATAAACTTTCCAATTTTGAAATTTTTTGGCAGTTACGAGTTCACCGATATTGAAAGACAGCTTACCACGTCCATCTTCTAGCATGAGATGACAAACGTTGTACATAAGGATTACAAGAATTTAGTCACTGAATGTTTTGTCTCTTAATAATCATTTTTGCTCATGATGGCTTAGTCGAATAAAATTTCAAATGGATTTCAACTATCACATTCATCCAATTCCGTAATGAGAATCGAATCCAGAAACCGCTGAACTGAAACAGCATAAAATTTTTCCTTTATCCATTAGTTACTCCAAAATCACTGAGAGCTTCCCAAGCACTCACCCCATTGAAATAATCCTTTATCTTCAAACCAAGAATTCTAAGAGTTTGGTCCATAAATCTACTACTGTAAGTCACTGGATTTTCTAGATAATTTCATCCTTTATTAAAAGAGTGATTGATTGATTGATTGATTGTGTGAAGTGTAATGGTATAAGGTCTTGCCTAGAACAAACTGCGCCAAGCACATATTAAATAAAATTTAATATATTTTTATGTAATTTTATAAAAAGATATTAGAAAGATTTTTCTTAAAAATTGATATTATTTCTATTATTTGAAGCGTTAATTTTAGAGGATTTTAAAAACTGTTAGCTAATTTAAATTGAATTTAGGTACATAGTTAAAAATGTTTAGTTTCAAATATCTAAGCCTAATTGTACACATCAACTGCAATCATGTTATTAAATTACCCAAAAAATTACTGTCATTTATATCTTTTACAAAAAAATATGAATGAAAAAAAGCAAGTTATGCCGCATAATTTTAAGTAATTAATTTTTATTTTACCAAATCTAATTTTTAGAAACTAGAGAGCAAGGTGTAATTAACGTATCAGTTGTCCAGGACTAAAAAAGACGCGTCGAAACTTCCCTTATTATGCAATGACGTAGTATGTGTGTTTATTAGAGAGAACCAGCTAGACAAGAGCATCTATCTAACCTGATAGTTGGCATCATATTCGACGCACATTCCCAATGGCGACGTAAACATCCTTCCGTATAATGAATTCGTGAAGCTCAATATTCACAGGTGCTTATTTTTGTTCCTGTTGATCAAATACTTGTTTCTTTTTTGTTGAAGAAAGACCAGGAAGAAAATGCTGCCAAATGCAAAAAGTTCCACGTTTTCCTTTTTTTAAATGGGAGACTTGCCAAAATAGGTTCGAATAGAAGTGGGTGGGTAGACGTAACTCTTAAGGCGGGTAAAATGGCAACAGCTAAAAAAGAACACGAAACGGGAGCTACGAATGAATAATAAATGCGAAAGTAGGTCCCGTGACGAACTGGACACGGTAAGCGTAATTAATGAAACTCCCTTTACGTATTAAAATTCTTACATTAATGAAGCTGAACATCTGTACAGGTACAGTAAAGGAGTGGAAACACATGTTGATACATAACTCAAAAAGAAAGAAATAAAAACGTTAGAAATGACCTTGAAATTCAGTTCAGTCTAGGTTTAATGAATAATCTCTTATTCATTTTCAATTAGAGGCTACGAAGAACGCGCTAAAGCTCATGTCATTTGAAGATTGAGAATTTATTTGACGATATAATATAAATCATTCGATAGAAAACGCAAAATAAAATTCGCTTTTAAGGCATATCTCAAAAAAATTTCGATTTCTTGAAAGTGATTATATAAATTTTAATAGCTATTATAATATTCCATTCACATTGTGGCTTTAAATATGAAATGAATTTTTTTCCGGAGCCAACTTTTGATTCAAATGCAAAGGACCTGATTTAACTTAAATCAGTTTTTCAATAATTAAGTTCATTTGAATTGATTTAGTACTAGTTTATGTTTCCTCAGCTAGTTTATAATAAATTTTGACCGAAATAGAAAGACTAACGATTATAAAACGAAACAAATTTAATAATGAAAATTTAGCTGATTATGAGCAAAAATATTTGTTTAAAAAGCAACCGCGCGATATCTCTGTGAAGAAAAAAATACCTGAGAAAAATTACTCAAACTGTCAAGATGAACATTAAATACACACACACACACATAACACACACAGGCAAATCTTTTATAGAAACATATTTTTAGAATCTGTAAATTTCTTAAATTTAAAAGTGGTACCAAGAATTGAGATAATCTCAAAGAGAATATATAATTTGCTTATTTGCCCAATAAAATGCTTAATTTTACATTTTAATTTATTGATTTTATATAAATAATTTGATTTTTCTTACGAGTACAATCAGATCTGATAGTTAGACAACATACAGAGATTCAAGATATTTGAATTACTTCTTTTGGAACATAACTGTATAGGAATAGCTTAGGAAGAAGTTTTCACTTTGTTTAATCAACTGTCTAACACACAAATAGAAAATCTAATTAGACAAAAATATTTCTTAAGTGTATTTCAGAATAATTTTTTTTATAATTATTTCAATATTTCTCCGAAACAACTAAAATTTAAAACAAAGATTTTTCAATTTTAATCTTATTATAAGTTTATTTTATGATATACATTCAATATTTAAAGTCAAAATGAGATTTATTTTTCAAGAAGTTCGGCGACTTGATATAACTATTTTATAAATTAATTCAGAAATATATTTCAAATATTTCAGAAAGAATGTTAAATTTACGGGATGATAACTTATTATATTTGACATGATATCCGATTTCAATACATTTTTAAATTTCATAATAATTGCGCGATTTAGAGCACATTAAAATATATGGAAGCTTTTTCGATTCTGTGATTTCAATGTTTGAATCTCAAGATTTGACATGGGCATAATTATTGAGTCTCTATTAATAAAAATTCTTATTTCTACGTTTAATTTAAAAATTTCTGTATTTAAAAATTTGTCAATTCCAACAAAGAAAACTGAGTTACGAAATAAAAAATATTTTAAATATTTAAATATATTAATACAGCAAAATCATTCTACAATCCTTCCTCAAGAAATAAATGAAATTCCAAGATGGGACAATTTTGTCTTATAATTTTATAATAATCAATAGATTTTAAACAAGCAGAAAAGTACGAATAATTTCTCACAAGAGAATTTTAAATACTAGTTTGTTTTCTTTATTACATTGCAATTTTATCAATCGATATATTATTTCTTATACCAGGTAATAAAGTGAGGCATGTTTAAATTTCGAACATCATGGCTGATATGTTTCTAAAATTTACAGTTCAAAGATTTTAGTTTAGAAAAAAGTGAATGTTCATTTAAAAAAGCTATAAAGTTGGGGTAGTGTAAAATCTCTTCAAACAAAGGAGACTTGGCGCGAATTCTGAGAGTATTTGATACCAAAATAATTTCATATTGTTCCACGGTATATTTTTAATGACAACTAAAACAAAGAGTCAGCTTTTTAAAAAAATATTAAAAGGAGTACGATAGTAATAACATGTGATTAGACATTTGGGACACAGTTCATTTGCTGAAATAACTAAGCGTAAGCATTAAATGCATTAAAAGCAAAATGATGCGATAAATTTATTTTAACAAAAAAAAAGCTTTTCAAATGGAAAACCTAGAGAGGATTTATATTATATAGGTAACCAAAACATTCGCATTTCAGTTATGCAGAAATCCCAAATGTTTATCTATTAGTGAGTGGTATAAAAACAGAAATAACCATTAGAAGACTATTTTTAGAAACTCAAATGATTTATTAAAATAACAATTATGACACAGTATATAGTTTTCTGTTGTTGGCAAAAAATCGTGTTGTTCGGCAACATATTTTTTTCCTGGTCCTCGGTATTTTATCCAAGAACCGGATTTGGACTTGAAACTCTTAATGACTTCCAAGTCGCAATCCGGGGATTTAGAAATAAAAATTACAATATTTATTAATAGCCAATAAAAATTACATCTATAATTAATAACAATGAAAATTACGCCTATGATAAAATAGCTCAAAATCTTAAATCGTTATCATGAATAAAATATAAGAAAGAAAAGCAATCATTTTTAAATGATTCGAATATATATTTACAGTAATAATGCAGCCATTTATTATGCAACATAAAAAGCTAACTACAATTGATATTATCTTAGTCGTGAATATCTAATACAATCTGATATGAATGTCTGAAAAACGTGTGTGGACACTATTTTAAAATCTTGATAACAAGCAGGAAAGGTCAAAAGAAGAAACACAAATGAGATTGAACCACTCGAGTGGGATGCGATAAATGAGGTTTAGTATTTCAGTGTATGCTAAATGAAGACATGAAAACGAGTTCTCTTAAGGATACAGTTAAGTTAATTTTTTTATGTTTAAAACGCTTTATGTATTTAAACCTATTCTGATGAAATAAATATTATTAAAAATATTAGTTTTAAATATTTATTTAATTACAAAAACTATTTTTATCTTAACCTAGAAACCATAAATTAACTTGAAAGATAATTTGCATTTTCATTAAAAATATCTCACTGATTTTAAAGCAACTCAGTTTTTAAAAACAGAAACTCAAGGTTGGTATATCTGTGTATAACCGATATATTACAAAATTCTGAGCTTTAAAAAATAGTGAGCATCTTCGTAGATGACCTTTATCTTTTGCTCAGAAAATTTTTTTTATCGGCGCAGCGAAAAATAGTTTCTTTTTTTATCGCATTTAACACAATAGAATAACGTTAAATTGTAGGCGATTTATTATCGCTTGAGCGTTCGATGAAATGGTTAAAGATGGTTTTAAAATTAATTCGCTTTGTGAAACAAGAGTTTGGAGCAAAGGTCAGAGATCCAAAGTTTTGTTCTCATGATAAACAAAATCTGCATTTAAAATCATTCTAAAACAGCAAGTCTTTGTTCATTCACAAATTAAAAGCCAAGTTTAGTTTGCCAAGAGGGTAAGGAAGTAGGTCAAAAAATCGCTCTACTTCACTCAGCTGACTTAATGTTTGTTTGGAAGCTATGTTTATACATATAACATAAAGATGGGATTCGCGTGGTTTTCTGTAATAGACCTGTGTAAGACAGAACATAAAATTGAGCTTGTTCCCTTTTCGTATAATTTCCTTATAATACTGCATTAATTTTACTTCTTAATAAAATTATTTTAATCAATTTATATTACTTATTTTATATTTGTATATTCCTTATTTTACATATGTAAAGCACCACAAAATATATGTAATAAGTAACTTAATCATAACTGTAACATGTGCTGAAAAAAAAATAAAAATGCATACTTTTTTATTATCCTCATTATCTCTCGTTTTGTTCTTCCTCTAGCAAATGAAGTCTTTTTCTTTTTTTTTTTTTCAAAAAAGCACTAATTTTACATCAAATGCTGGTAAGAATTAAACATTAATTGCAAGTTTTTCTTTGAATGAAAATAAAAGACCTAAAATCATATTCTCTATTCGACTGAACAAGATGGATAATAGAGTGCAATAATTCTACTACCATCATTGCTATTTTTCCACATGGGCCAGATTTTGTTGGCTCAAGCAACGTTAAAATTTAAGAAAGGAACAACGAAGTACACCATTTTTCTATGTGACAGATGCTACTTGATTTGTTGAAAGAGATACGTAAAATTCTCTCTCTTCTCGGACTGAAAGCTGTATCATGTTCTTCAGAAATTAATTCATAGCTAAATATTGATAGGAAAGTGCGTTTAAAAAAGATCTTTTGCTATTAGAAAAAACGTAATAAATGATGTAATTTTTCAATTTTTCCCGAGACGTGATATCTAATCTCTAATTGGTTACTAGTTTAATTAGATTAACCTCAGATGTTATTTTTAAAAGATTTGTTATTATTTATAAAGTAAGAATTACGCAAAACTTAGTGACATTTTGCAACATAGTCAATGAAAATAGAAAACGTACAATCAATTTCACAAATAACTGTTACAATAAAAAAATTCTATAATTCAATAAAAATTACAATAAGGAAAAAAAATTATTTTCACTGTCAAATTTGCAAAAATATTAATACTTAGTTTTATTTTTATTTAAAAATGAAGAAAGAAAAATGTATAGCTTTTGCTTAAAAAAGTTCTAAGTTATATTTTAACTGAAATATCTGAATTTCCAATTACATAAAACATTAATAATCTATATAACAATTATCAACATAGTCTTCACGGCCCAATAAAAGGCGATTCGATCTTTCATGTGTAACAGGCATTTTGTGGTACATTACATCATCATATTTTAAGATAAGTATTGAAACAACAACATTAAGTTATGGCAGATTGGATTTTGCGTTTGTCTTCTGCCGAAGTGGGTGCTCTCCGGGATTCCTTCCTTGTGACATGCTAGTTTTGAGACATAATCTATGTAAAGTCCTCTGGACATTAAAATGCCTCACAACCATAGGCCGTTTGGTAAACCAAAATGCGGTGTCAAAAGTTATGGTAGATTGATTAGCTTGTGATTCTTGCAGTCTTTTTTGTACAGCTACTTTTACTAGAATGTACGTTTTAAAGTAGAGTTAAAAAAAACACTAAAAGCAACTACATCTGAAAAAGGGATTCGAACTTCCAAAGTACTCAATGAAGTTAAGAGTGATACACATTCAATTGCTGATTTGACGCTCAATTTTATTCTGTATTCAACAAGTTTGATTTAATTTGTCACCCAACAGTCATTTTAAAATCTACGGAAGGTTATCCGAGGATGTAAAGAAAAAATGCCTCATAATTGCTTTAAACTGTAAAAGAAGTTGCAAGTTGTAAATTAGGAAAAGCATCTCACACATTTTCTGTTCATTATTTCAGTGTCGGTTTCCCCAAGCAAAATTGGATTCTTCAAGTCTTTCTATAACATAATTTGAAATCCAAATATTTTTAATAAGAATGTTATCTATTTTAAATCAGTAATTAAATGTTTCCATGTTTACTACGTAAATTAAGTGCAATAAATCATATTAAAAACCATCAGAAACGTTTCTACACGACTTTATGCTGCAAAATGCATTTGAATGTTTGTCGAATTAAAAATTTTCGAATGATGAACTGAATCTATTACTATAAGAACATGGTTACTTTTTGACCATAATAATGTCTTAAGTTTTTTTTTAATTAATTAATTTATTTATTTATTTTGATTGTGTTGGTAAATTGTGAAAATAAAAGTAATTTTTATTTCATATAGAATTTTCCATTAATCATAAGCCATTAGACTAACTTTTAAATGATACTTGAACGGCGTGCATATAAAAAATAATCGACAAAATATTTATTACTTTATAAATAAAACAACGAATGATAAAGAGAATTATAAACACAACTTTCAACCTTTAGCAAATATTTTATCCTTATGTACGGTTAATAATTTACTGCCATTAATCAATATCACATGGTAAATAGATTGACAGATTAAGATATCGCGTTTTATTCCATAAACTATGCAATCAAAATGAAAATTTTCAATTTTTAATTTATGAAACCGCATATGGGCATGATATAAGTATCCACACATTCACATGTTACAAAAGAATGAAAGCAGTTTTCAAAATATGTAACAATAGATTTTGGAAGACTGGAAACTTAATTTATCAAATATGGAAAAAATTTCATCAACACAAATTCACTAAACCATAATCACAAATACACTAGAAGTTTATAAAATTATTTATAAGTTTATTATATTATTACGATTTCAATAACATTCTTGATTCCATATTTGTCAAATTTTTATTTTTCACTTTTATTCAATAAAAAATACGTTAAATTCATTTACTTTCAATAAAATTATATATATTAGATTTATCATTCAAATGGTTAATATACAAAAACACATTCTTAAGTCATATACATGCTCAACTTTACTTTTCTGGAAATTTGATTTTTTAGATATTTTTGATCAATACTTCTAAAATTTAGTCTGAAAAATTAGTTCTTTTTAAATTATTCACAGATATGATATCGTAATACTGAATTAGATATTTCACATTTTACATAACAATCAAAATAAAACAAAACATATGACAAGAAATCTTGATGAATATATTTTATAATACAATATATTTGTATCGTGAAGTACAATAAAAAATTTTATTTCACGGCATGTGCTATTAAAATTTATGTAAACAAAGTTTATCAAAAAATTTCATCCCTGATATTTTAAAAAATTTAAAATTGCAATCTTTTAGAATCTTCTGTTTAAGCAATTGCAAAATACTTAATAGAATAAACCAATAGAATCATAAGACCAAAATAAAAATTGAAAAAAAAATCAAACTTCATTGTAACTGGAAAGAAAAAGAATTTTTTTTTTCGCCTGTCAAATTTTCATTCATATATGTAAATTCTAATATTTTATATTAATATTATTACACTGTTTATAACCACAAATAGCTTTAACTTAAAAAGAATATGCTGAATAAACACGTCTTTAAAATGACATTGAAATGCAAATATCTTATAACATACCCAAAAGATGAAATTAATCAATAACACCACGTATTTGATGCACGCCAAACATCCCTTCACAGCCATTATTAAATACTTAACACAGCAGATGGAATCACCTAAAAAATAAAACGAGAACGAAAACAATCACACGTGCTTGCTGCAGAACAGTGGATGCGTCAACTCGGACTCAAGATCGAATAAAGCCTAGATAATGGCGAGCAAATGTGTTCGAGTTCCGGATGGACAAGATGAAAGACGATTGGATGCGAGTGGTAGCGTTCTTTTTCGGTCCACCTACGCAATTTCTAGTGCTGCCATCTAGTGTGCATGCATTTAGTTTAGAATAATCAGATGATGAAGATTCTAAATAGGATGACACATTTATTTGTAGTAACAATAAAGATTTGTACTATTTTTAAGTTAATTTTGGTGATACCGTTTTACTTTTAATAGTACTAAAATGAACTTGTTTTTGCCTAATTATTGTTGCCATGAAACACTTATTTTGGGGAAATACATTTCATTTTAATATTATCATTCTTCTTGACATTTGTGAACTAGCCCATATTTTGTCATAAAAAAATGTTCCGGTTTCAACATTTTCAAACTTTTTACTTTCCTTTGTGGAGAATATCGTAAGATTTCACAGGAAATTTTAATAAGTTTAAGAAATATTTTATGAACTATGTAAAAGCGCCTAATTTTGCTTAAAAATAACTATTACATTATGTACATTAGGTAAGTAATTTGCATTTAAATATATTTATATTATACTGGGATATATTTATTCTATTTTAAACTTATGATATTGTATAAACTCGAATAATTTTCCGTCTTTTAAGTGCACACCAAAATATCATTATCTACCCATTTCGAATTATTCTGACACCTCATCTGCTATCGAGTATTTTCGATCAACTTGTATCAGCAGTGGAAAACTTTAATTTTTTACGCAGCGTAAAATATCACAAAAAAATGAGATGATATGATATAGAGAATATTATTCTCGAAAATTCATTTATAAATGCTTGCAATCATTGTTATTAGATTCCTCCATTTCCTAGGATTTTATTTTGCTTTTTCTCGAAATAAATATTGTATCCAAAATAGAAGCATATACAAACATCTTAATTGCTATCACCCATTTTTGTATATTTGTTTCAAGTAAATTGGTTAGTAATTTTTAACCAACAATAGATTTTACACAGCTACATAAATTAGCCGAATTAACAACAGTCTTAATTTCAAAGAAATTTGTACTCACTCATATTTTGAAAACATGTTTATATAAGAAATTATTATTAGTAGTGATCCATATTTCTATACTTCTGAATTATAACTAAATTATTCAAAATAAATTTTTATGCTATGAAAAGTCAATTAGCATCATTGTTGATCAATTTCGATGGCATTAAGTAATTTGAAAATAATTTCTAAAGTATATCCTAATTATTGCACAGTTAAAGCAAACAATAAACATTGTTATTTTTACAAAACATATAAGCAATTTATCAAGTGTTAATCAATCAATCATTTTCAGAAAATCTGAATTTACAAAAGTGAAATAAATTTAAGATAATATGTTTTTTCATTGTTTAGTAGGAGACCCTTTTCAACCATATAACAATTATCTAAGACTTTTCTCCAAAACATCGTGCATTTAATGTATAAGAAAATTGAAACTGGCCATCTAAAAATTGTGTCTGAAAAAAATTTAGGAAATTGTCTGACACTTTATCATGCCTTGTCAAGTAACTCAAGCAAAAAGCTTACCAAAAATATGTATGTAATATTCTTAAGATTAAATATATTTTCCTATTATTGAAATTTATTCCACATAAATTGAAAATTATTGGATATCCATTGTTATAGAATATTATAAATAATATCTGTTGAATTTTTTTTAAACGACTTGATATTAATAATGAAAATATTAGTAAATGAATTAGTTAAAGATCAAACATGTGACATGTTTCTGCACCAACAAATTTTGATTTTAAATAAAATAGAATATAAAACATAATGAAAGAAAACAGAGATTAATTAAATTATACTGTTGTTCTAAATTTTAAAAAATATTCACTGTTTTTATTTAAGAATTTTAACGAATGATATTAGTAAGATTTGAAAACTTTTAAATTAATCTCTCTACCATAGTAAAAAATAATGTTATACCTTCATAAAGATTAAGTGTTTAAAAATATTATATATAAATTTTTTTGAGAAAAAAGTAATTTATTTTCAATTATAAATAAAGAGTGTCAGAAATTAAACTTCGACAAATACTTGATCCCATCATTTTATCCTTTTTTTTAAATAATTGTAAAGTATTTAAGAATTCCGAAAATAATAAAAAAAATATTTATTATTCTTAACAGAAGAATATTCATTATTTTTAATAAAAGAATTGAAGCGATTTAGTGATATAGCATTTTTGAAATAAATACTCGTTTTTAAGAGAAAAATATATCTTTTATTAACTTGAACCCGAAAAAAAATATATAAAGATTTGGAAAACAATGTAATATTTATAAAGGAAGTCGATAAATTATGCCAAAGCAAAGATTAAAATTGTGTTATGTGCTAATTTTAAGATATTTTAAAAGCCATTGTAGCAAAAATTATGAACAAAAACAGTAAATCAAAAGTACAGTAAAAAAAGTGCTTTCAAAATAATTAAAATTTCCTTCGATTATTAAAAATGTTGAATATTAGTTTTAATGTAAGTTTCTTATATTAAAGTTGATATTTTAATGTAATCTGGTTTTTAGATATAAAAAAGTATATAATTCAACACTACATATTGGTGTCAGATACATCAAAATGTTTTAAAAAAGTTAAGAAAATTTATGGGATTTAGCTGACTGATCTAGATTAGATGGATTTAGATCATTTTAGTTGTTTACCATCAAAGTGGATCGATAAGCCAACTTTCTACAACTGAAAGGAAAATTAATAGAGTATTTATGTGAAAAAGAAAAAACGAATCGTACGTGCAGTTTTTAATAAAGAAATAAAATAATCGTACCACATATCGATTGGTTTGGTTTACCTGTCCCGTAAACATTTTTTTTTTCAGAAAAAGGCTAATTTAACCAAGATTTAAATCCTTATGAGAATCCCTACTAGAAATGGGAATTGAACTGAACGGCAGAAGCCTAAGCATTCGGCTATCTCTCTCTCACTTTAGTCGCAATTTTGACAAGATTATCTAGTTGCTACCTTTATTTTTAAAAAGCAATTTACTAAAGATTTCATAAATTTTATACTTAAAGCTATGAATCCAAAAAATTCTCCACTTAGTGGAAAACTTTTACCCGAAATAAAGGAATACTTGAAGAAAAGTAAGGAAAATCCAATAAACAAAAGAAATTTTATATCCTTGCAATGGAGAAAACTCTAATAAATACTGAAGGAAAGTTTTTAACTATTTAATAAAAAAAATTCATAATAAACAGAGGAAAAAGCGTGAAAAACTAAAATATAGTATTTGTTATTGAAATGAAAAAATACCTAAATTTAATTAACCATATAAATACATAATTATTAGAAAAATTATCGATTAACATTTGTTAAGATTTCCTTTTAATATTTAAAAAAAGGAAAACCATCGTAAAATAATAACTGAATGTGAATATCTAAAATTTCAATAATAAAACTGTAGCTTTACAGTTCGTTTCAGCTAGCTAGGATCGGCAAGAGTACTTTATGCTGTTTTTTGCTCCAAACATTTAATTACCGTATCATGACTTATCAGCAATACTTCGAAGTTTGAACACTTAAGTTTGACAAGCCATTCGTGGCTTGCAAAAAAAAAAAAAAAAAAAATACTGACACTTTAATAATTTTTGATGCAATTAAATGCAATGATGCAATTTGATGCAATATATATATATATATATATATATATATATATATATATATATATATATATATATATATATATATATATATATATATATATATATATGCTGCAATTGTCTATGCACCTTAAACATTCCTCAAGGCATTAGATTCTAATAACCATCCACTAATATAGGGAGAATAGGAAAAACCAACTTGTGTGGGTGTGTCTTGTCATTTTGTTATAATTCAGAACTAAGCGATGGTTGATGTGATGGGAGAGCCCGGTGGCTTTGTGGTAGCATTTCTCGCTCCCAAGGCACAGGTCCGAGGTTTGATCCACAGGCTGGGAAAGATCTACTCAGATTTTCAGTGGGTCGATATAATGAGTACCAAGCATGCTTGGGAACTTAACACTGAAAGTTTCGTGTTAGGCTGACTACCTAATGGGGATATACTTCAAGGCAGTACCAAGTATGCTTGGGAACTTAACACTGAAAGTTTCGTGTTAGGCTGACTACCTAATGGGGACATACTTCAGGGCCCCTCGGTCAGGAAGACAGAGATGGGCACTGCAGGCCTAGGTCCACATCAACTGTCGTACCACAGGTTTAATTTAGTTGATGTGAGGGGAAGACAACCAGTTTGACAAATTGGTGAAGTCAAGAGTTTCTCCAATACATTATTTTGTATGCATGTTTGAGCATATAAAGTAATGCAATATTTTATTTGCATTATTAATAATTTTATATGCATTATTTTATAGGCATGTCTAAATATCCCAATCAATTATGATTATATTGTGATAATCATAATTGATAATGATCAATTATAATTATGATAAAGTATCCAAATCAATTATTATCGAATTTTTTAATTATGTTTTATTTTACATAATAGAAAATTAAGAATTAAATTTAAAATAGAGAATTAAGTACACACAACTAATTATTAATGTACGGAAAAGAAGCTGCACGTCACTTCACACACTTAGCTTCGATTTAAAGATGTGTTGTAATGCGCGCGCGGGTCATATAAGTTTCCTTAGTTTTTAAATACAAATCACAACAAATCCAGTAAGGACTGACAAATTAAAATTTTGTAATATAGTATAATGTACTACATATAAGGAAACATGATAAGCAAATAATACCTTAAACCCTCATTAACGTGGACCCTATTAAACAATACTTCGTTAAATCCGGACAGACATTTAGATATTATATGTGTATGTAAATACAGATATGTATGGTACATATATGTATAGATTAGATACATATATGTATGTAAATACTGTACAAATATAAAAGGAGAAATAGCGCAATAATATAACCTAATAATACAAGCAGCTAGTTTTGAAACTGAAGAATTTTTATCACCCTACACGAGGATGGAGAATTGATGTGACACTGGAAAACACAGTTGTGGTTAGTTGCAAATGAAGACTATCCAAGTTATTATAATTTAACAGAGGAGGAGATCGTTGAGAATTTGACAGCAGCAGAAAGCATTGAAAGAGATGAAGACTATAAATGTGAAATAGGGAACCTATATAAACTCAGTGAGATTAATAACCACTTAAATTTTGTAACAAAATGCGTTCAAGACAACAGCAGTTAAGCCATATATAGATACATTTGAGGCATTTCCGTCTCAATAAATTGTTCAAGAAATGACCACTAAAAGTAAGGCAACAAATGGTCAGAAGCTTTGTCCAAACAGTGTGGTTAGTGAAGAGCCTGGACAATCATGTTCAAAGTAGTTTTTCATCTGATGTTTAGAATAAATAAAATAATGTATATACATACTATATTTGACTTTTCTTGTGAAGTTTTATATTTCCTTCTCTTGAATTCAAAATACGATTAAACATTGTGTATAGTAGTTTGTTTATGTACCTTGTCTCAATTTATAAACTATTTTGTGTTTAATCCTTACTTTCAGTAACTCGGACGATCTGAATCCCCTGTTAGTCCGCATTAATGAGGTTCTACTGTATAATTAAAATAATGTTACATCTATGTAATTTAAACCAATATTGAGCCGAATTAGTAGATTAAATGAATAAATGTATTTTGTATAGAAGAATGCAGAGAAATGTAAACAGATCAATTTTTCATTTTACTTCTGAAGTGTTTTTCATATATTAAACAACGCGTACAAAATATAAAAGGATATCCAATTTTATTCTTTCAATAAAAGGAATTTATAATTTTCTATTTTTATTATGTTAATAAAATTAGACCATAGTGATTTATATGAAATAGCTTAATAGAAATCAGAAGCATTAGATTTTTCAATCAGAAGTAATTGTGACTTAAAAATCATTTAAAGAGAATTAGTAACATAACGTTAAGCAATGCACAACTTCATAAATGGAAATAAATAGCTAGAAACAATGCTATTCACACAATTTCTAAACTATTTTATTCTCTAAATGTTTGAAATTATATTACAGCTAAACCTGTTTTTTGCGATGGATTGGAATTGCAAAGAGAAAACCGCACAAAAAATTCACAAATTTCATAAATACTATTAAGAAATAATTTTTGACAGCATATTAGAGGGGGGGAAATGTATTCGGTTGAAAGGGAGCACATAAAAAATAGTACTTAAAAAATAAAGATTTAAGAAATAATGAGAGAAAATACTGTAAAACCAAATAAACAATTAAAAAGTAAAATGATTTGATTTTTTAATAAAACATAAAATTCAGATTAAAACAGTTCAACTTTAAAAATTTTAAATTTATTGTTAGAATTGTATTATGTTCAATTAACAATCTAAGACACGTCTTAAAACCAAACATTCAATTTAAAAGCAAACACATTAAAAAAATTTAACCAATCTTTGTTAAGAGAAAAAGAAACATGGTAGATTTAGTATATAAAAAAATAATTCTAAAATTATATTTCATTCGGAATTTTTCTTTTCTAAAAACATAAGTAGCCTTTCCATGCTAGTAATTAAACTGTTAGAAGATTGAACTGTTAGGGAATTAAAATACGATGAAGAATAATGTAAAATTTGAATCGAAAATCATTTTAGAAATTCAGAGCATGTAAAAAAAAATTAATAACTTTAAAGATAATAGATAGGATTAATTGAAGTCTATAAACAACAGCTTCAACACATTAAGCTCAATGAGTTTTCAATATTAGGACTTATTAAGGTGAAGAATAACTATAATACCCATAAGAGTCTTATAAGCCATATATTTATGAAAGATCTGATTTTGTGTTATCTCATAATCCCCTTCACAAACATGTAAATAACTGTGATCAGACAGTCCACAATAAAGATTTTTGTAGTTATGTCTAAAAAGCTGGCTTGATGAAACAATACGCCGATTTCTATGACTCAATGTATGTTAAGAATGTCTTTTCATTTTAAGTCGGATACCCACAGCAATACTTAATTTTTGTTTTATTCAGCTAACCTGATATTTTGTAAAATGTAATTGCATATCGGAGTGAATAACTACATTCTTTAAGATTTGCCTAAATCACACAAAAATGGAAGAAAATATATTTACCTATATATTTGTCTTTTAGATAAGTCCCTTATATTAATAACAATTAGACGATATCTACTATAAGTGATCGACAAACTTACAAAGCTTTTCAAATAACACACCGTTTTCAAATTTTGCAATGAGAGGGCTAACCGAACTTTAAAACAAAGAATTACCAACTTTTCTTTAAAAAAAATTTGTTTTACCTTTATTAAGTTTTAAAAATATTTCTAGTTTCCAGTAAATATGAAATCTATTTTACTTTAACTATATACAGCAAACAAAATGAATTTGAATTATACATAAAAGAGAAATTGAATTGTAAGCAATAATGAATAAAAAATGTAGTACAAGATTTTTTTCATCAAAATTATTAACCATAATCAATTTTTTTCAGTACTGACAAATAGTGGTTCCTATTTAAATAGTTATCCAACTGTTTATCAGTAAGTCTGTTTCTGTACTTAATTTTAATTATGTATTCATATTAGGAAAAGAAAGCCACACCAATTTGTAGAACGGAACATTGCCCACACTTTGAGACAAAACTGGATCAAAATTGAGCATTTTTTCTTAAGAAATTATGCACCAATACTTTTCAGAGCTTGCAGAAAACGATTTTACAAATAAATAATTTTGAAAATTAATCCTTTCCAACTTCATTATAGTATTATCTTCTTGAAAATCAAAATACTCAATGACCCAAATGGAGAACACTTCAGCGCAAGTATAAAAGACGTTTAGACAAATTGTACAACCGAAATCCTTTTGAAAATTTTTAAAATGTGTTTATTAAATTCTCACTTCTCAAACCTAAAAATATTTCAAAATTTTTTCGGGTGTAACGTAACAACGCAATGTTGAAATAACTTCCACGTATTGAGGAATTAAATGTAGTCAACCGGTGTGTTAACGATATCTAACAAAAATAATCCTGCGATCTACCAGTAGCTCGCGATCAACGGTTTAGAGATCATTAGATAACTTTCATACAAAATAATTATGCTTATAAGAAATCTTTTCATTGTAACTGATATTTTTGTTAACCTTAACAACAAAATAATCTGGTGCAGGTTAAGATTCATTAAATTTATATATCAAACGACGGACAAATAAAATATCTTGAGGTTTTTAATGTAAAATTGATCTATTCTAGACACTTGAGCAGAATTCCATGTAGGAATCGATCTTAAAATTTCTAAAATAAAGAGAAACATATCAACTAAACAGTATAGTTTACAATATTCATATCTTATAACGATCTCAAATAATACTTTATAATATTCGTTTCTATCCTTATCATTTGCCTTTAATCATTTACTAACAACAAAATGGAAATAAATTATTTGCGATAAAATAAGAAATGAAAATAAACAATGATAAAAAACACTCATATTATGAACAATATTAGCAGCTACTTTTAGGGTTACATAAACATTAATTCTTCAAAAACAGTGGTAAGTCTTTACTTTATTATGTGACTTCTATTGTCTTTTATATGCTTTAAATTCTTTCAATAATTAGCAGTGAAAAGCATGTTAAAGATAATCAGTAGTACATAATTGATGATTCATAAATTCACACAATCAAAATAATCCCTTTTTTAACATTTTATTTGATTTTTACGATAATTTCTCTATTTGCATATTTAAAAATGTTATATCTGAATAAGGAAACACAACTAAACTCAACAGACCATGGCAATTGGTTTATAATATTACTTTCATAAGCAATTTTACACATGATTCGGAAATGATAAGCATTTTGTGCCATTTGTATAAATAAATGATATAATATAATTCCTAATTAAACATTTTGAAACTTTAATAAAATTAATTAATCTTAGTTGAGAATTAATCGTTAAGTCATGTTAAACTAGTCAGTTAACTAACGGCAAGTTGGTATAAAAACCACAACTAAAAGAATGTTAAGCACAAATTTTTTCATATATATATATATATATATATATATATATATATATATATATATATATATATATATATATAATCTATATTTTTTGTTTCATATCAATAAAATTATGTCAAAATTTTATGCATGCAAGAATGTGAATAAGAGAGTATATTTTAAATAAGCTGTCAAATGCAAAAGAAAATTTTCATAATTTTATTTTTCTTTCTTCAAAAATATATAATCTGAATATTGCTTGATTCCTGCAAAATTTAAAATTTTAACCATATAACAAAAAAGGGGCATATTTAAAAAAAATGTTAAAAATAAATGAACTGCAATAAAAATCTCCCCCACCCATTCACATTCCAATCAAGAAACAGTATCAAAAACATTGCAACATAAACTGATGTAAGTTATGAAATATTTTAAGGCATTCGTCATAATTCGTATACATTTTTTGTAACCACTTTTGTTAACTTTTTTAATCAAATCAACACTTTAGGTGTTCACATATTAGGTATTCACTTGATGTCAATCGGCAAAAACTTACATTAGATTACCCTTAAATTTTTTCATTTTACACGCAATGAGCTGGCAACTAAATGGTTAGTGCTCGGGACTTAAATTCAGTGGTTTGCATCCCACCACAGATATGAATGTTTGTGGTGGTTCGAAATCCCATGTAAACTAGATCCCAATCTAATTAACCCTAGTATGCAAAAATTGATCAAAGAGAAAAAATTAATTTCGCATTACATATTAATAGTATGATCAGTCCACTCTGGTGCCATCAATCAAAGAGACAAAATTAATTAATATATAAGTATGCGCCAATATTTTTGACATTCGCAATTTGAATGTTATATTTCTTAATAAAATGCAATATTTAAATTTATTTTACTCAGATATACAGAAAACCTTAAATTATTCTTAATTATTTAGATTATTTCTACACTTAATAAAGATAGAATAAATATAACAGAAATTAGTGTCAATAACATAAAAAAAATTAAAATCCCAAGAATTGTCACATCATTTTGCTTATTTATTAGTGTTACATTCAATTTCGATCAAAAATTACTTTAAATGAAATTATTTAACTAAGTTTTTAATTAAAACTGTTAACAATTGTCACTAAATTAATTTTTCAAATTTATGTCTATGCTTTGGTAATACAAAAACATTATATTAATTAAAAAAATTCCATATATAAGTATACTTGTGAATTCCAATCCATTATATAAGAGAATGTCTCTACATTTCACTTTTAGCAACAAATTTAATAAGCATAAATAGAGAAATAGAAAAATTTCACCTTTGTTTTACATTATTTATTTTTACAAAAATTATTCAATACACTGCTCACATACAAAAAAAATCAGAAAAAGCATTGTTACAAGGACATTAACAGACATCACATTAAAAAAAACATGAACTTAAAATACACAATGCTTCTTCCTGTGGTTTATCACTGTATGAAATTTTTCATTTGATAAAATATAAGCTTCCAAATAGACTAACATAAAATCATCTTTGGCATTTTATGTAATGACTGCCTTCAAAAAGAATAAAATTCAAAAAGGTTAAAATAAAAATTTTATGTTAGAAATTTAAGAATTTTTTCTAATATGAAAAGATTAATGAAGCAAGTATGATTCTATTTCTGAAAATTCATTGATACATCACAGAAATATAAATTTTGAAGACGTATAGATAAAAATGTTACTTTCCAACTTAAAGAAATGGATATATGCAATGAAATTTATTTTAGCAAAATAAATATAAATATGAATAAATAAGTGTTGCTGGACACAAGTGAATAACAAAACAAAAATTAATAACAATTTAAAACATTTCAGCTTTGATTATTCATTTAAATATTATGTAACTAAGCATTTGCTTCAGTTAAATATGTATTCAAAAATAGGTTGATTAAATCACTGGATTACTTCATATATCGAAACACTTATAAAACATTATTGCATAATTTGATATATCACAATATACAATACACAATCAGAGACTGAAAATACATCAGCCATCTCTAAATTATGTATTTTGCACTCATTACTTTACAACACAATGTAACCTGCTGTTCCTTCTACGTTTGATAAATAGGGTCTCTTTACAATTTCAACACAGAAATAAATAAAATAAGATTTTGGTTTTGACACTATATTGCTAATAATTATAACAGAATTAATTAACTACTTTTAGCAGATCTGCTAAAATCATTCATATTAGTATCAGCAGCGGAAGCATGAAGTAAGCCTTTCAATGTTGGTATCATTGTCTGGTGTGAGGTAGAGAAATATAAATGACGATAAAATGGTCCTAAAAAGGATTGTGCACCATTGACAGACGAGAACCCAGGAGAATTGCATTCTAAAGAATCTAACTCCCGATCATCACAAGGAACATAGCAAGCTTCTCGCTTAACTGATAAAACAGCAAGTGGAGCTACTTGATTAGATTGTTCAATACTTGTTTGGTTTGTAACAGGTGTAGAGCTAACTGCCTCTACAGGAGATGCAGGTGGTGTATTATTATTAATCACAGTATTTGATGAGATAGGAGTATGAGCGTTTTCAACAGATGAAGGAGATGTTTCATTTTTAACACAATCATGGAAGAAATGATCAGATTTGGCCAAAAAGGAGCGTCCACACTTTGTGCAAGTGAAATTTGCCCGAGCTTGCTCGTGCCTTCTTAAATGTAGATTTAAATTTCTTCGATTACCAAATGATTTAGAACACATAGGACAGGCAAAACTTTTATCCACTTGATGAGTAATTAAATGTTGTCGTAAATTACTTTTCAAGGTAAAAGTTTTATTGCAATGCTCACATTCATATGGTTTAACACCATTATGACTATTAAGATGTCGAGTCAAATCCCCTTTAAGGCGAAATTCTTTTTGACAAATATTGCACAGATACCGGTTAGATGCAAGACGAGTTGATTGCTCATGAATCAGCTGTACATGTTCATGAAGACTTTCAGGAGATGGAAATGTTTTTGAACACTCAGAACAAAACGACAATCCAATGGAAGGAGATTGATGATTATTTTCTGATGGTGATGAAGTCTGCACATAAGGATGAGCATTGACAATACTAGTGTTTTGATTAGAGGTGACTATGTGAGGTAATTTTAAAGAGGCACTATTTGGCACAGAAGAACCATAAGCTTTTTGGACATGAGAATAGCTCAAATCACATATGAGTTGAGGCTCAGGTTGGCTTTTACTGAAAGATACATTAGCATTTTCACCTCCTTTTGTCTGTGTTCGAACATGAGTCCGAACATGTTGGGTTAAATTTCCTTTCAAAGCAAATTGCCTTCCACAAAATTTACAAGAATGAGGTTTAACACCAGAATGAATAAGAATATGACGACTCAAATCTCCTTTTAAAGTAAACCTTTTACCACAAGTAGTACATTCAAAAGGCTTCTCTCCAAAATGTGCTCGTATATGTCTATGTAAACTATCCTTTTGAGCATAATTCTTTTCACAAATTGTACATGCATATTGCTTTTCTGGTGTATGTGTACGAAAATGCTGCATCAAATTACCCTTCAGAGTAAATCTACGTCCACAAACATCACATGCATATGGTCTTTCCCCACTATGTATTCGAATGTGCCGAGTCAGATCTCCATTTAACATAAAAGCTTTACCACAAACAGGACAACGATAAGGTCTCAAACCAATATGAATTAACATATGTCTCTGTAAGCTACGACTATCACCAAAAACTTTGCCACAATGATTACAAGGATAAGTGCTGGTGGTTTTTGTAGTAACTTGTGCTTTTGTTCCAGCTTGCACAACTAAATGTCTTTCTTGAGTGTAGAGTTCAGGTTTAATACCATTATGTATAACTACCTGAGAAGATGAACTTGGGGCTTCTGTGACAATCGTCAAACTCAGCATGCTTTGAGGAATGTCATCAGGGGTTATTGCCCCATGCTTATTATGAGACTCAGTGCAAGTTGCTTTTTGTCCATCATTATCTGAAAGAGTTTGATGATCATCAGGTGAACCATGACAAGAAATTTCATCAACTTGACATGATGCATCTCTTCTTTCTGGTTCTAGAGCAGTTAGCTTTGAACAGTCTCCTGATAAATCCATAGGAGGAGCATTTGTGACATCTTGATGGTTTGCAGGATCATTAAGAATATGAGTCCACTGCTTATGGGCACTGATAATTTGAGCTGATTCTGGATGTGAATGCATAATTTGAGCAGCATGAGACATATCTCTGGTATTCGGCATTTCTTCTAGGACATGATTCCAAGATCCATGATCATTAGATGATAACATTTGAGAATGTTCCTTGCTTGGAGGAGAGATATGTTGTTTATCAACATCCCCTGTCTGCTTAATAACATGTGTCCATGATTCCTGATTATTAATAACAGTGATTTGGGATGATTTTGTGGCATGCAGAATCTCATTTTCTGTATTAACACTTTCACTCAAATTTTGAGGTTCTTCAATTACTGTTTCCCAAGATCTGTTTTCCTCAGAAGAAGGATCATTTAAATCAGTTGAATGACCACTCTGATCTCTCAAGACATGCCTCCATGCTACTTGATGATTGTCTGTATTATCATTTTGTGATTCCTTGGATGAATGGAGAATTTGAGAAGAATGTGTATACTGTAAAGAGACTGAATTCATTTCATCAGCTGGACGTAAAATAGCTTGATGAATTTCTGCATTAGGATTTGTCAATTCAAATACTTCTTTCAAATCCACTGGAAATGCAGTATGACATGAGGTCACATTACTTTCTTCCATGTGATCTGGCAAAGGTAAACCTTTCTTTAATTCAGAATGTAATGTCTCTCTGGTCAGAGATAAACTCTGATAATCAGGTGTGCAGACTACATTGTCATTAACAGTAATGTAAGGTTCTTCTTTCTTAGGCATTATGATTCATAAATATATTTTACAATTCACAATAATGGACTGACATCTTCCATAGATCTTTTATAACCATTTATAATGACTAGAAAGGTATGAACTTCATAGAAGTATGCTGCAAGAAAAGAGTAATATACATTTTAATTAAGAAAAACAATCCATAAGTTTAAGCTAAAAATATAATTTTTAATTTTAAGAAATCGCAATAGAAAAATTTTGAAAATATTATTTCAACAATTTCTATCAAACAAAAGTTTTAAAATGCATATTCTTCAAAATAAAATATAACTAAAATATTGAAAACAAAAGTAAAATAAGTTTAGAGTGACACTGTGAATATAATTTAAATTAATATATCTAAGAGACTGCTCATTTTTATTAATATTAATCTATAAAATGTTATTTACACTAATAATTTTGTTTTCAATTGCATATATTTTTGGAAAGCATTCAACAAAATTACAAACATTTACTACATTCATCATTGAACTTAAAATTTAAAATTAAATAAAATGAATAGAATTGCTAAATACAAACATAATGCGATTTTGCATCAATTCTATTTTCAATCATGACAAACGGACAAATGACAAACTTTCCAATGATAGAAATTTCAATAAATTGCATATATTTAATATAAACACTATACATCAATGTAAAACGTGTACACAATATTTGCAGATATCATACTAGAAAACCTTTGTAAATATAAAAATATGATCATGTACTAAATTCAGAAGACAAATTTTTGGTTAAAAATTATGTATGTAGTGTACAATAATAGAGACCAAAAAAGCCTTTCTCTAAATTAGATCCTGGATATGAAATAATATGTAGTAAACAAAAATAAATTTGCAATCAAAATTTACATCCTAAACAATATCATATTTTTCTTTCTTTACCTAGAATTTATTTTTATTAATTTTATAATTCTTTTTCTCCGACCCTAAAAATTAGTTACTCTAACTTCAGAGACAAACTACAAGGGCAATGTGCCCCAAATCTTGAAATTTAAAATTCTAGACCAGTAAGCAAAAATAATAAATCAGTAAACAAATGGAGCTTGAAATAATTTAATCTCTAAAATATCTCAATTCTTTCATCCTGATTCCCAACTAAACTTATCACTGAACGATGAACTTTTATTCAACTGGCTTTTTTGTAGTTTATGAACTGAACAGAAAAAATGTATTGCTAAATATGATTATTTAATTCAAAATATTTTTTTGTTTACTTAACATTTAACTATACATACCAATTTTTTTTAATATTAAAGAACAATAAAAATATTGGAGGGACAATTTTTGAAGCATTAAAACTAAGAATGAAGTGGAAACAATTTTTTAATGGCTTTATAGAGGGATGCGAATTATCAAGATTTATAACTGTATAATATATATATATATATATATATATATATATATATATATATATATATATATATATATATATGTATATATATATATATACACACACACACACACACACACACATATATATATATATACACACACACACACACATATATATATATATATATATATATATATATATATATATATATATATATTAAATGGGAATGCTGTTTATAAAATATCTTCTTTCTGAAATTGATTTTCTTCTAATTATAAAATTTTCTATTTAAAATTTAATATGATCCCAGTTACTTGAGTTTACATAATTTTGAATGCAACTAATAAAAAATATAAAAATTTTAATATATATATTAATTTCCTGAAATATCTTACAAAATAAAGAACTGTCAATATAATATAAAAATAATCCATTAAAAATTTAATAACTGTATCACTCTTCAAAATCACTCAAAACAAATATTTAAGTCACCAATATTAAATGCCAATTCATTTCTAGTTAAAAAGAACAGTTACACATATTTTTAAGCATATAATAAATTATATTTTGTTATAAACCTATGCAACCTAAAAAAAATTATATATTATAAAACTAATTTAAGTAAAAACAAATTTTGTTGCAATTTTATTTTTATAACTGGTCAATTATAACAATAATAATTATAACTAGTCAATGTTATGTAAAAGTTATACCGAGCAACCATATCTTTAATGAAACTAAATGACACCAAATGCAAATTAAATGCCATCAGACTAATAAATTTTAAATTTGATAATGCAATTAAAGAATAAATAAAAATCCCAATTATGACATCATATTCTAGTTTTAATAATAAAAATTGCACAAATTTCGAAAATTAATGCAACATTTTACCTCATGCCCAGAAGAAATTATAACATTGAAAATAGTCCAAATCTTTCATGATGTCACATTTAAATATACTTATAATAATGGATTTTTGTTTATTCATCTAAATTTTTGGACGACACTACATTTTTAAAAATTATCTTTAATTGAATTTATATGCAACTAATGGATAAATATATATATACTTCATAATCATGTAATTCCAAACTCCACAACTTGAAATCTGTTAATAGTGCATTAACTTACATTAAATATTTTTAATGAGTCATATATGGTAAATAATTATATAATTTAAAACCATCACAAAATCTTACTGAAATTTAAACTATCTAATGAGGGTACTAACTTTTAACAATTTTATTTAATAGCAATCTTTTGTATTTATTTATTGAAAAAAATAATTGACACATTCTACAAGATAGATTATTTAACAATATCTTAAAATACATACATTGTTGACATTTTTATAATATAAATATATTCAGAATATCCTTTGTTAATTTAAATAAATATGATTACTTTACTGTAAAGTCAGTTAATTATAGTTTTTAGTTTAACAAATTGATATATTAACATTTATAATTGTTAAGGAATAGTCAATCATATTTATCATATCAAGATATGTAAGGCCAATTAATTTTTTATGTTAAAAATAAATCATCAAATGAATAAAAAAAATTTTAAAAAAACAAATCAAAATGTTCAGCAAAAATATTATTTTATACTTTTTTAGAAGAGATTGATTCCTTCTTTTATATTTGTTTCAAATGAATATTATAAGTTTCAGACATCTCAGAATTTTGTTTTCTTTATTGAATAGAAATATTTTTAATATTCTTTGTAACATCAATTGTGTCCTGATTATAGTTTCTTTTATTATTACAATTTCTTCTTTAATTTTGTAATATGCTATTCAGATGAATATAAAATTATTGAAAGTTGAGTGATATAAATATTTATATGCAGAGTTTATTCAGAGTATATTTCACAAGAAATATATTATAAAAGTTTAATATGTTATTTTATCAAACCAATAAATTAGAAGCACTTTTAATACAAAAAAGTTAATTTTAAGCTTTTAAAATTTTATTATTATAAAACTTTACTGTTGAATTATAAGAAATGCTATATTTAAGAAAACTCTTCTTATGTGTTTTTGTAAATGATTAACAAATCAAAGAATTTAAAAATTGGATAATTTTTCTCTAACATGTTTGTTTGAACAAGACCAAGAATCTCCAACTATCAAAAACATGAAAAAAATACAAAGAGCTTATAAACATTCTTTTTTATATAGAAATTTAAATGCTATGTATTTTATGTATTTAAAACAAAATGCTATGTATTTAAAACAAAAATTATAATATAATTTACATACTGAATCCTAGCATACTGTATATAAATCTATCGTTTAAAATCAAATATTAGAGGGGGAAAAAATAAAATATTTTTATATGAATAACTTTAAAGTTGCAAAAATTTTCATCCAAATATAAACCTCAAAAATTGTTCCTTTAATATTACTTTAAAATTATAACTGAATCAATTTTGACAAACATTTATTTTTGTCAAAATTGTTTTCTACATAAAATATTAATTTAGTTTGCATTCAAAAGAAAATAAAAGAATGTACACTGTACATATATTTCCTATGAAAATTTGTAAAAAGGCAAATAGCATAAGAAAACAATATTTAAAACATGATCACAAAAAAACAGATATCATCTATTAGATTATACTATTGAATCAATAGAATGAATATAACTGCTTTTATATATAATTTAATTTTTAGCATACCCTATAAGAAAATTTATACCACCCAAAATAATTGCTATTTACAAACTTTTTTCACATAAAAATTTATTAATTACTTATACTTTTATTTAAGTATGCTCCTACTATATTTTTTATTGTTAATATATTTATTCACATATTCTTATACATTTCAAAAAAATTATTAACTAGTAGTTCTAATTCTTATTTATCTTTAAAATATTCCAATCGTGTGATACTTCACAACAACTGTTTTAGAGTAAAATTACTATACTACAATTTTAAGTCATTATATGGATCTTAAAAATCTATCTAGAAAAATCTATATTTTATGTTGAAAAATTAAAAAGCATGTTAATCATTGTAAACTAGTTCCTTCAAAGCTAGATATTTATTTTCAATAACTAATGTATAAAATATTTAGCAATTTTTTACAAAAAATTCAAATTAGATTCACAAGTCCTATAATATCCTATCATTATGATTCGATCAAATTTCAATAAAAAATTGTAAACAAGTTTATTTATGTTATTTTAAATACTTTAATGTGATAATACAAAAGTTTTATATTATTTTCAATGAATTTTTAATTAATTATAAAACTTTGAAAACTATTTTTACTACCAACAGCATATGTCAAGGTACAGTAAATTATTACACATAAAAAAGTTTAAAAGCTGAATATATTAAAGAAATATTTTTTCAGTTTTTAAACTAATGTACAGTAAATAGATTGTTTATTTTAAAAAAAATTATTTAATCATCCACTGATAAATAAAATATATTTCAAAAGAAGCAGTCTTATCGCAATTAAATGCTTCGATAATTCCATTACATTAAGAACGAAAAAGATAAATATAAACAATTAAAAGCTTGTAACACACATATAAATCATAAGTTTTTCAATATAATGACAATTATTTAAGTAAATACATAATAATTTCATTTAATAGTAAATATATCAAAAACTCTTACTCGTGAAAAAATAAATTAAATAAATTTAATATAAAAATCGGACTAGACAATACATTATTCATTTTATTTTTTACAATTTTTAAAATTAAAAATAGGATCCATCATTTAGATTCGTAAAAACATCCCGCATCATACTTAAAATCTTTTCTTCATAGAGTAGTTTTTCAAATAATTTCAAAATAAAAAATATTTTTTAACAGAACATTTTAAAATATCTCTTTAGTTTCGATTTCTCCATCCTCGATTGAGCAAAGGAGTTTCTCTCCCGGCTAAAATCCATAACACAAAACTAGCATATTTTTTCGCTGCAACGAAAACAACATTAAAGAGAAGAGAGGAGGGGAGTCACGTACTGTTGCCATATCCTTTAAATAAATTTAGCATATTTAAATAATTCTGACACTGTCATAAATTATATTCAACTCCATTATTATCTAAGTTCATTTTATTTTTCTCATAAAATAGTTCACATATTTTAATTAGTGTAACGAATAACTCGTTTTTATTATGAAACTATTAACATTTACTTCCTTAATTTTAAATTGATTTTTCTTTCTTTAAAATAGATTTTCATGAATTTTTCTTGTACTCAAGGAAAGCATAATAACGAAAGATGAATGTACGGATTTTTTATAGTTTGCGATAAGAAGCGCAGGGAATTGAAGTCATATATGCTTTCGTAAGATTCAGTAAAAATAGAAAAGGATTGAAATAAAGGCAACAATTATAAGTAAACATGAAAATTTTCAGATTATTATACTTTGCTGAACACGAGAGAATGTTCTAAAAAAGTTTGTTAATTCTGTGTTTCGCTTTTCATGGAATGATTTTCTTTGAAATTGTGGTGAAAAGTTTGTGAGAATTCTGACGTTTTTCTTTGGTGCTTTATTGCTGTTTTTCCTATTTTAAGTATAATTTTTCCTTTTATTTCTATTTAATTTAATCCTGGTGTTAAGAGTACGCCTATTTCAGTTCTTTCCAATTGTATTAAGTGAATACTATTGAAAAAAATTATATATATATATATATATATATATATATATATATATTTTAGCTCTTTGGATGGGAGCAATATTTTGTTTTTATATTATGATACTCTCGAGATTCACTTTTGGATCCAAAAGTGAATGAAATGGAGGCTGACGTGGCATTCGTAGACTATTCACCACGCACAGCAAAAATAACTTCTTCAAATACACTAGGCTTTGAAGATGATTTTTCACTAACTATATTATTAGCATCTGAATTTTTGATTTTCCTATGCCCCGAAAATGACAAAGGAGGAATTCCGAAACGCCCCTTTCATTTAAAAACTGAACTAAATCAGATTATCACGAATCCAAACGGTATAACCGAAGTCATATTTACTCGTCATGGGAAAATATGAATTAAAACAAATAACCCAGAAACAGCCACAGAGATTAGTTGTATCCGACGTATTCATGGACTTCCTATAACCCCGCAAATTCAAAAAGAGAGCTATACATCAAAATTTCTATTAACAAACATCCCAATAGACTTGGATTTAAACCTGCTCGCAGAGGAAATTAAAAGAAACGAGTTAATAGTATCAAACATAAGATGTTTCACTAAGAAAGGATCACCCGAGCTTTCTGAAAATATACTTATCACCATTTACGGCTTCAATTTGCCAAAAGAAATTAGTTTATTCTATTTGCGACTTAAAATAAGACTTTTCGTTGATAAAGTTCGCCAATGTGGCACATGCTATAAATTTTCCCATCCCACTAAGCAATGCAAACTGCAAACTCCAATATGCAAACAATGAGGCTCGGCACATGAACACAAAACATTCTCTTCTAATACAATTATATGTATAAACTGCAAAGGCAATCATTCAGCTGATTATTTATCGTGCCCATCTCGTCTTGAAGAAAAAAGATTTCTAAAATTCAAAGCAGAAAACCATTTATCATTCATCGAGGCGAGACGACAATTCAAGTCACCTAAAGATTCTTTCACTGGAATTATCCGTTCAGCACAACCTAGTGAGATTAATAAGAGAGAAATTGAAGAAGGTATCAATAAAGCAGTATTCAGAGTGACAGAATCATATAATAACATATTATCGAAACTGACTGAATCTTTCGAGGCCAAATTACTAGCTCTACAAACTAGACAGGATGAAATGATGACAAAAATGTTCTCGTTAATAAATAACACAATTGAAATATTTGCATTAAAAGTACAGGAACAGCCTGAATCCCCTAAACAAAAGTCTACCCGAAAAGCTTCTGGGCTAAGATCTTCCCAAAATAAATATGGATCAAATACTAATTTAATTCCAGAAATATCCAAGGACTTTAATTTTAGATTAACCTCTGAAGTCAGTCAAACAATAAGTGTGTGCATAGCCATGGAGAAGAGCCCTAATAGCCCTCCATAGCACAAATACACAGGTACTACTCTGAGGCGCTTTCAAATTTTCTATCTGTTTTTATATCATTTTCCTATATCTTCATGAATAATAAGTTTTCTGTTTTATCCTGGAATGCTAGAAGTATTTCTAACAAGCGCCCATATTTTAAGTTCTCTTATTTTACTTCAACAAGTATTATTGCTATTCAAGAAACTTTTCTGAAAAAACAAGACTCTTTCTTTTTAACCAATGAAATTATATTTCGGAGTGACAGAGATCGTGGTCGGGAAGGAGGTCTCCTAACTGCCATAGATAAATCCTATCCAACTCAAATATACAACCCAACACGTCTTTCAGATGAAGGTCGAGAATTTTTGGTTGTAAAAGTATCCCTTTCTTCTTTAACTCTTTTCATAATAAATGTATAAATCCCTACTGGAAAATGAACAAGTGATTGGTTAAACAGTATAATCCAAGATATCAGATCACCTTTCATTATTCTTGGAGATTTCAACGTTCGACATACCGATTTCGGGAGTCTATCTAAATCTCCCCAAAGTCTTGACTTCTACGAATGGATACAAGAAAGTTACTTTTGCCGCTTGAATACTATAGTTCCGACGCATTTTGGTCCACATCACAACCCCTCTCTTATTAATTACTGCATAGTCTCATCAGATATCTTTCATTTGTGCACTATCAATATCCATCCAGATTCGTTTGGTAGTGATCATGTATCTATGAAGACGTTTACTTCTATCAATGATAAATATCCACAATCGCGAGCGCGGATTCTGTGGACTGAATTTTTTACTTCATTTAACCAGCACTTAAATAACAAATTAGAAACTATCAACCAATTCAGTGATATCTGTCAACATAATTTAACTAAATTTCGATAATGGCAAAAGTTCCCGTATAAATCCTACCCTCCTTGGTGGAATTCAAAATGTAGCTATCTATTAGGACAAAAAAGAAGACTCTGGCGTATAGCTAAAAGGTCTTGTAACGTGAACGCATGGATACAATATAAGAAAATTGCAGCCGAACTCCACTCCTACATATTACTCATGTCTCGCTGTTTCTGGGAGAAAACTATGTCACCTGTCAGACAGTCCAAAGATATTTACCGTATTCTAAAAGGTCTTCAAAACAGAGTATCCATATGCACGGACTCATATCTATATATAATGGAAGGATCCAGAGCAATAACTGACGCTGTCACTCAAGCAAATCTTTTTGCAAACTATTACTCTACACATCCTATTTCTGAAGGAATTCCACTAGATTTCAGCAAAGACTTCAAGTTTTCATACAAGCAACCTTTTTCATTGAAAGAACTACAGAAGGCAATTACCCAATGCAGAAACACATTAGCTGGTCCTGACAAAATCTCGGCAAAGATACTTCAAGGCATAGATTATAATAACCTCAACTGTCTCCTACATATTATAAATAAATCATGGATAACAGGAATAGTTCCAGAGACGTGGAAAAAAATCTATTATTATCCCCATTTTAAAACCAGGGAAAAGCTCTGATGAGATCAAATCCTACCGACCTATTTCCCTTACTAACGTTCTTTGTAAAACTGTTGAGCGCATGATTATAAAACGGCTCACCAACCATATATTCATCACCGATCCTCACCATAAATCACCTCGGATTTTTGCCAAATAGAGGATGCGACAGCATACTATCTATTATCCATCATTCAATTATATCTGCTCGATCCTCCAAAAAGTTTATTGTGTGTGTCACTATAGATATTGCAAAAGCTTATGATTCAATATGGCAGGATGGACTAATTTTAAAGCTGAAAAAAAAATATATCATATCTATCAAACTAATAACTAAATAGATCCGGTGAAGGCACTGCAGAAGTATGCTAAATAAATACGCAATTGAAAACGTAACAAATATTTAATAACAGAAAAATATAACAAATACTTTTGGCCGATTAAATCGACCCGAGCTGAGAAACATAGTTCTCCTACAAAAGCAAGCAAAAACAAAAGTGCGACTAAAAACTATATAACAAATACAAAATACAAGCTGCAAAGAACGCCCTCTAGCGTTCAGGCAGTACCAAGTGGGTTGCTGCGGATTGATATTTTCCACAGCTCCCCACCATGAACTCTCTAAAGAGTTCATCAATAGTATCTACAGAATTATTACAATAAAACAAATACAAGAAGACTTTAGTTACAAATTGACAAAAATAAACTAATACTAAATGGTTAATACTCAAAGATTACACAAACACATACACAAGATTATTCCAATTTGCTTAACTACATTTAAACAAATATTTATATAAAACAGCTTTTATAAGGATTAAAATTATTTAATGTTGGCGAACAAATTATTAAATTTTTGAACAAATTACTGTAATTATAAATAGGAAAAAAATTGAAAATTTCACAAATCACTAAATTATATCAACATTCTAAAATTTGAACATTAGAAGTATAAAAATATACAAAATTACAATCAAAACATATGAATCAATTAAATTACAATCAAACTTATACAGAATTCAGGTTACAACTAAAGGTATTTTCAATAAATGTTTCAAAATATCAGTAAAGGATACACAAAAACCAGTTCACTCGTTCAGTTCGAAAGGGGATATCAATTGTACTGGTTTTCTGAAAAGTCCCTTTTTGGTTTTAACAATACAGGCTCTAACGTGTCCATCTCTACCTTGAAAAGTTTCTTGAATTATTCCTAAGTCCCATAGAAGTTTGGATTTAGAGGATCCTTCGACGAGCACAACATCATTAATCTTCACTTCTGGACAAACATTTGGTGACTTATAACGATGCACAGTTTTAAAATCGAGAAGGTATTGTTCTTTCCATTTGATCCAAAAATGTTTCAAAAGAATGGTTTGATATTGTTTTCTCTTGATCAAAGATTCTCTATTAGACAGACTGTTTGCTAATTCAGCTGGGTTTTCTTTCCCAGGGCAATGATTCCATTTCGATGGTTCAGTAAACTTTTGAATTTCTTCTATCCTATTTTTGACGAATGGCTTGAAACGGGACGGTTCACCCTTGATCCAATGATAAACGATAGAGGAATCTGTATGAAAATAACAAGGTTTCTGCAACTTTAATGCTTTGGAAACTTTATCACACAGCCTAGCAGAAAGCAGTGCTCCCATCAATTCTAATCTAGGCAGAGAAAGTGTCTTTAATGGAGCAACCCTGCTTTTCGAGGAGACAAAACTAGTTACAACAGTCCCGTCAACCTTGACGACACGAAAATATAATACTGCACCATAGGCCTTTTTAGATGCGTCCGAAAAGGAATGAAATTGCACATCAATTGCATCTAAATCTGTGAAATGATAAAAACGAGGAATTGTCACTAAACTAAGTTCCTTCAATTCAAGACACCATTCTCTAAATGGCCTTTGTACAATCTGCGGCATTTCTTGATCCCAGAAAAGACCTAATTCCCATACTTTCTGAATAAGAATTTTCAAACGAATCACATAGGGAGTCACAAATCCTATTGGATCGAAGATTCGACCAGCAACTTGCAACAAAAATCTTTTTGTGTCAGTCCCTTTCGATACAAAGGATAATAAATTTTCTATATCAAAATAAAACAAATCTCTATCAGTATCCCAGGAAATGCCAAGCACTTTATAATTTATCATATTTTGACCGATTGGGCTTGATTTTGTTTCAGTAGAGAAACCGTTTTTCATCCAAAGTTCACGTAACTCCACAGAATTTGTAGCCCATTTATGTAAAGGCATATTCGCTTCGCTAAAAATCTGGGCACATTCAACAGTAGTTGTGTAGGCAGATGAAACAGTATTTTGTCCTCCTATGATATCATCAACATAACAACAGTTGTTCAAAAGTTCATGAGTTTGTGGAAAAAGAGAAGAATATTTTTTCAAATGATGTTTAATTGTTGCACTTAAGAGGAAGGGTGAGCTGTTTATTCCAAATAAAACTCTATTAAATCTGAGAACTTTTAAAGACTCCGAAAGTGAAAAAGGATTGTCAGTCCAAAAGAACTTTGTTACATTTTTGTCTGATTCATCTATCTCTATATTCAAAAATGCTTGTTTAATATCTACTGTAAATGCGATTGGATGTTTTCGAAAGGACAATAAAAGTTCAAATAAATCAGGATACAAATTAGGACCTACATACAAACTGTCATTTAATGAAAGCTTGCCTCTTTCATGTGAGGAAGCATCAAAAACAATTCTGAGTTTGCTAGACACCTTATCATGACGAATAACTGCCCTATGCGGCAAATAAAATTCTGCACTATCTACTACACAAGACTCGGGAACAGGTTCTACAATGTTTTGATCTATGTAATTATCTACAACATTTTTATATTCATTATATAAAGAGATATCATTTTGAAACCTATAACACAATTTTGAAAATCTTCCATACGCAACATCATAATTATTATCAAGTGATTCTTTTAAATTATCCTTCCAGGGAAATTTAACTACATATCTACCATCTCGAAACCGAATATTCTCTTCAAATTCTCGCGAAATTTTGTTATTATTACAATTTAGATTATCGTTAGTTGGTTCGATTCCTAGATTTTCTATTTGCCAAAATGTTTCTAATTGTTTCGAAATGTCTTCTTCTATTATTACTTTCATAGTGAAAGTATCCCTGAAATTTTTGTTAAAGGTCTCTGCGACTCCAATTAAGCACCAGCCGTAGAGAGATTCAGCAGCTACAAGTTTTCGATTAATTCGTTTTATCCTACCCGTCATTATGTTATAATAATAGTCCGCGCCTATTAAAATGGAAATTTCAACATCTTTATTACATGTATCCGCTAATTTAAAGTTTCTTAAATGTTTATTGTGAATTGTGATGTTTATGTCAGGCGGGGGAATATGAGCAGTGGATATTTTTTCCGTTTCCAATGCCTCGATTTCTAAATATGAATTTCGATCTTCCTTATTTTCTAATCTTAATCTAACTACATTAAATGTTTTTTCAATAGGAGATTGGTTCCCGAAGGAATAAACAGAAAGTTTTTCTTTTCGAATCACTGGAAGTTTCAATAATTTCGAAAGCTCTTTTTCAATAAAAGTTCGCTGCGCCGCTGTGTCGGCCAATAAACGACATTTTCTATACTGGTCTCCATTACGAGCAATAACTGACGCAGTTTGCAATAAAACTTTTTGCAATTTAGTTTCGGTTTTACAAGAAGACAAGTTAGTAATGATGTCATTATTTTCTTCTTGTGTGATAGAAACTGCTTCGTTAGAATTATTATGATACTTGTAACAAAGGGTTTTTGGGTGTGATTTTGAGCCACAAAATGAACATCCTTTATCCTTTTTAAGTTTTAAACAAGATGAAATTGGGTGTCCACTCGAAAAACAAAAGAAACAAAGCTTATTTCTTTTCAAATAATCGCGCTTCATTTCTATGCTGACTGAATCGCAGGAAAAAGAGTCGTGCGAATTCTCCTTACAAAAAACACATTTATTAGGTGTTGTGTGACTCACTAAAAGCTCAGCCGCCGAAGAATTATTGCCTTTCGGTTTTCGAAAAGCATCGCGGTGGGAGAACTTTGACCCGAAGGCCCCACTACTGCGGTCTTGAAAAGGGGAAGTTGAAATTTGTTTTTCTTTAGCAGGAAGATGGAAAGAGAGAGCTCTTTCGCGACTTAGTATTTCTTCACCTAAAAACTGAAGAAGAGATCCCAAATTCCAATCATCATTTTTACTTTTTCTACTAAATTCTAAGGTTAAATCAGCGGGTAATACTTTTAAAATTATCGGGGTTAAAAGATTACCATATGATTCCGAGCTTATACCTAAACTTTCTAAATTCCTAATTTCTGTTTCCGCACGATCGTACAATTTTCTTAAACTATTCGTATCGCTTGTATTTTTTATGGGAGTTAAGCTTAGCAGAGATCCTAAATGCGCATTAATGAGTAAATTCTTTTGTCCAAATCGAGATTTTAATAGTTCTAAGGCTGCATCATAATTAATTTCTGTTAATGCGAAGCCGGAAATAGCTTTCGCTGCTGCACCTCCTACTAGGCTTTTAAGGTAAATTAGTTTTTCAATTTTAGATAAACTACTATTTTTATCGATTGCATTTTCAAACTGACTGATAAATTCTAACCAAGATCTGTGGTCACCATAGAATTTATTAACAGTTAATTTTGGCAATTTAACTGATTGTCTAGACTGTTCTACCTTTGAACTAAGCGCATCAGTAGAGTCAATAACAGGTGACACAATTGGAGGAGTAAGAGATTTTATTCTTTGTGTAATTCTACATTTATAAGATATTAAATTTTCCATAAAAATCTCACATTGTTCGACTTCCCTCTCAATATCTTTAGCATCGATAACACTAAGAAGCTCATTATCAGCAATTTTAAGACTATCAATTTTTTCAATTAATTGATTATATAATATTTCTAAAGTATTGACATTTGTTTCATTAAGTAAAGTGACATCTAAGTTTTTAACAAATCTAGTAGCACTGCTCTTAAGAGCTTTACGTTTGTTCTTAATTTTTTCGGTATCCATATTAACTAATATATAAATCAAGAATAAACAACTCACCCTAATTATTCTCCAGTAATAAATATCCAATCGATGGAAGAAGCAACAATATTCCCACAAAAGGCGAAGAACTATAAATGAAACACAACAGAATGCTGATGGAATCAAACTATAACAGCAATGAAGGCTTCCAACGATTTACGAACAAAGAAGTGCAGTGCCGTTTCCCGGCCGATGCACCATGAAAAAAATAATAATATATATATATCAAACTAAAAACTAAATAGATCCGGTGAAGGCACTGCAGAAGTATACTAAATAAATACGCAATTGAAAACGTAACAAATATTTAATAACAGAAAAATATAACAAATACTTTTGGCCGATTAAATCGACCCGAGCTGAGAAACATAGTTCTCCTACAAAAGCAAGCAAAAACAAAAGTGCGACTAAAAACTATATAACAAATACAAAATACAAGCTGCAAAGAACGCCCTCTAGCGTTCAGGCAGTACCAAGTGGGTTGCTGCGGATTGATATTTTCCACAAAAGCTATTAAATGCAAATATTAAAGGAAATGCAGCACTATGGATTCATAATTTCATCATAGATCGAAGTTTCCAAGTTAAATGGAGGGGTGAGGTATCAGACCAAATGTCTTTCGATTGGGGTGTCCCTCAAGGAAGTGTATTATCTCCTTTCCTTTTTACCATACTTATGGCAGACATTTATGAAATAATTCCCGATGGCATTGAGTGCTATATTTATGCAGACGACATAATATTACTGTATAAATCTACAGACCTAGAAAAATTAGAAATCAAAATGACAAATGCGCTTATCAAACTACAAAAGTGGTGCCAACAATGGAAACTCATGGTGGATCCTCAAAAATGTTCAGTCATTAATTTCTCGACAAGGAGGAAACAGCCTAAATTCAATTTATATATTAATCAGCAACCTATTCGATGGAATCAGCATGTACGAATTTTAGGTATGTATTTTTCACATAACTTGACTTTTCGGCATCATTTCATACAAAAGAGAAAAGCCACTCTAAAGAAATTGAATGCCCTGAAAGCAATTGCAAGCAATAGGTGGGGTGCACGAACATTTCACCTAATAAAGATAGCCCAGTCTAATATTGTCAGTGGGTTGGATTATGGATGCAACGCATTCGTCACTGTCAGTAAATCAGACCGAAGAATCCTAGAGACTCCGTATCACGCCGCTATGAGAATTGCTACGGGCCTTCCTAAATGGACACCCATCCTAATTCTTCTTCAAGAAGCCGGAGTTCTTCCTTTATCAACAAGGCATGAGATGCTATCCTTAAGATTCTATGTACGAAACATTTTCAAAAGGAAACTATCTCCTTGTGCTATTTGGTGGAATAAAATTTCATTCAATCACATGAATAGTGGTCAACCTCTGGATATCAGAGCAAAAGACTGGTTTTCTTCTCAAGGAATCCAAATAGACCAATTATTAAAAATCCCAATTTTAATTCCTCCGAACAGAATTGAAGAAAATCCATTAAACGTAACAATCAAATACTCAGGCTTGCCTTTCCAGACGAAAAATATACCCAAAGATATTATTTGTAATAGTTTTAATGAATATTATAACTCTATTTGGCAGGATTATGTTAAAATATTTACCGACGCTTCAAAAAGCCGAGCTGGCAGCCGAATGGTTAGCGCTCTTGCCTTCGGTTCAACAGTTCATGGGTTCGAATCCCACCTTGGGCATGGATGTTTGTAGTGGTTCGGAATCCACTTTAAGCCGTAAGTCCCGGTCTAATTAGCCCTCGTGTGCAAAAAATGACCGTTGAGCGACAAACAAACCAAACCAAACCGACGCTTCAAAACAAGGCTCAAACCTGGGAATTGCAGTTTTCAATTCTAAAACCAATATATCAAAATCATGTAAAATAAACTCTTTAAACTCAATATTTACCGCAGAGGTAATGGCTTTGCTTACTGCTGTATCTAAAAATTTTGTACAGGCATAAAGATATATAATCTTCACTGATTCATATTCATGTCTCAAATCTTTATCTACTTGCAATCAAACATCTCCTGTTATCATTCAAAAAATAAAAGAAAAATTTTTATTAGCAGTGCAAACTTGTCAAGAGATACAATTAATTTGGATCCCGGAACATTCGGGAATCCATGGAAATGAGATAGTTGATTCTCTAGCAAAATCCGCAATCTTCAGCCCTTATTGTCTGAAATCTATATCTCCCGAAGACTTTGGACATTACATAAAAAAAGTATTCCAGCTTAAAGGACTAAACAAGTGGGAAAATAGAAATATGCTTCCAATTTCTCACACTTGATACCCATAAGCAAAAAACACTTACTCTATTCCCAATCTCGTTTAGAAGATATATTGCTATCTAGGGTCCGTACCCGAACCTATCCTACAAAATCTGTTCTATTCAGATTCCACATGTCCCCTACAGACCATTGTCTGTGTGGGAAGCCTGAAACAATCGATCATATTCTATTTTCTTGCCCTTTATATAAGGCCAAGGTTTCCCCATTGTAGGCAATGTCAAGATAAGCTAATATTGGACAGATGGGGGTTGCCAAGTTTTTCCCAGTAGGCCATGATAAGCCACTATTGGTCCTATATAAAAGTAGCCAATATTTTGCCAAAATATATTATAGGAAGTTAAATCCAACATGGCGTACGTATTTTTCTATGCTGTTTCTTTGCCTTTTTGCTTATTAAGAATTAACTTACTAATTGAGATTATTTCCTTAATTCATATACATTTTGAATAATGCCGACTTAAAAAAGCTGCTAATTTGTAAGTTTTTTTAACATTTGTATTAACGTTTGGTTACCATGAAAATTTCTATTTTTTAAAACTTTGTCTATTTTAAGAACGCTATTCAAAAGCCTTAAGTCTTATTGTATTAAAATTTATTTGGCTTCACAGCACTATTCCTTGGAATTTACTTATTCTTCCCATTATCTTCATTGCATTTATGTACGGAGAATATATCATATTCTTATACTATGTTTTTAACATCTTAATACAAATAGTTTCCATTCAAAATGCTTCTTCAGTAAAGTTATGTTTTTCATTTGAAATTTTGGTTAGAGATTTCTTTAGCAAAACATTATTTGATTGCTAAATTACTTATTGGTAAATTATACTTATATATATTTTGGTACAATGGAGGAATTTTTTAATCTGTAGACAACAATTGTCTGTTACTTGTAAATATTAAAAAAACAGCTTTAAATTTCCAACATGTTTCATTATGCAGAGAAATTCAATTAATTTATTTAAATGAAATATAAGTTTAAAAAAATAAATTTAATAATTAGCTTTCTAAATTTTATTTGTATAATATACCAAAGTCTCACTCGATAAATAAAATGAAAAATCGATAAATAAATAAAAGTCTCACTGGATAAATAAATAAAATGAGGACACAAATGAGAAAAATTTTTAATTCATTTGTGTCGTCAGTAAGTTACAGATCATTGTAGCTTTTTTATATTGTTGACCAAGTTTCTTTTTTCAATTTTATTAATTAAGAATTATGAGCAATATATTATTCAATATGTCTACATTAAATATGAAGCCATTCTTAAATTCAATATTATACATTCATTAACTTATTTGCATGTTAATTTCCATCATAAATTTTCTCAAATGGTAGGTTCATTACGATAAAAAGTCGTCCGATATTTTATCGTGAGAAGTTATTAAAAAACCACACAGTAGACTGCTCTCTTTTACATTGAAAAACAATATTTTATCTGGGACCAGTCTATTGTGTGGTTTTTAATAACTTCTCACAATAAAATGTCGGACGACTTTTTATCGTACAATAAAAGTCGTCTAGTGGAAAGAGGCCTAAGGGGGATGATATTGAAAGATAAAAACAAACAAACACACACACACACACACACACACACACACACACACACACATATATATATATACGTGTGGGAGTGTGTGACAAAAACATTGGAGAAAAAATTCCTGCCCCATTGTGGTATCCGAAGTAAAAAGAAAAACTGCTGTACCATTAGAACTTGCTGGTTGCCCTTCATATTTGTCAGTAAATAAGCAAGAAAGAGGATACGAATTGAGAATGAGCAGCTTCAGCTTGACATCATATTAAGTGAAAAATGTAAAGTCTGTGAAGATAAAAAAGTATATTTTTTAATTCTTATGAGGATTTTCTACATGACCTTAAAAATTTTACACTTTCTTCCCATTGGACAATTACTACAAAATCAGACTGTATAATATTTGCTTATATTGAATTTAAAAATTCTCCTGTAATAGCATCTTCTGTAGCTGTGAATAATGTGAGTTAATCTTAAAGGCACATCTTCAAACAATTTGCAATCGTATTAAGTTACCAAAATCCGTCAACTTCTTAATAGAATTATATCTGATATCTTAAATTATTTTGAATCTTTAGAAAATAATAAAGCTTTTGACAGGGATGTATTAATTAATTTAATAGAAACTTATTTAGATAAAATTCATGATGAAATAAAAAGTGATACAGCTATTTTTTTAAAAGAACGAATGCTATTACTTAATTAAAAAAAAAAAAAGAACAACGCCGTTATTCTCCACAAAATGTTATTTTCTCTGTTTTACTTTTTTCCATCTCTCCACGTGTGCTTATAGATTTCTCAGAAATTCTAATACTATTATATTACTCCATTCAACAATAATAAGAAGAATTACATCCAACATATCTACCAATCCCTGTTATGAATAATCAGGTTGCGAGTTTCTAAAGTACATCGCAGAGAAATTTAAATATTTAAAAAAACATGAAAAAATAGTTACTCTAATGGTAGACGAAATTTACATTATGTAATGTTGTTGGCAAGGCTCTTAATTGTGAGGAAGTTGTTCATGTTTTTATGATACACAAGCATGCTTTCAACAAATAAAGATGTACGTATATTACCTGTTAAGTCTTTATCAGTAGAAATGCTTCGACTTAATTTTAAAAAAATATTCTTAAACTTAAAGATATTGGTTTCATTGTTATGTCGTTAGCGATAACAATTCAATTAACCTGGAAAGCTATGTCTCTCTCTCTTTCTGAATCCGCCACAATTAAAATTTGTTTTTTCCTATCCAGTTGATTTTAAGGTAGTCAGCAAATTCGTAGATAATCGCGCGCATGGAGCAAAGAGCCACTCCTAGCTCTATGATCGCGCGAGACAAACTGAGCGTCTCGCGAGAATCACCTCAGACCAAATGATGTCATTGGTGTCTTAGTTAAGTCAGAAAATGGGTGGAGAGCGAGATGTGGATTTCGAGCAGGTTCGAAATATCTGGCAACATTCAGCGCGACAAACCATACTTCGTTCTTTTTTTCCTTTAAGGATAGGTTTTTGTTGTGTTCAGAAATAGCCAACTATAATACCTCATGTTTATTTGCCCTATAGTAATAGCAAGAGTACTCTTGCTGATTTACCTCTTACAAACGTAACTTTTATGCACTTATATTTTCAAAGTATAAAATAAATATGTTGATTAAATAACATAACGTTAATGTAATAGAATTAAATTACTAAATAGATAATTTTCTTATCTTAGTTAAACAGATTTTGATTTCTAATTTGGGCTATTATGAAAACTTACTTCATTTAGAATGTTAAAAGATTCAATAAATATATAATTTAAATATCTAATTTGATTCACAGAATAAACTAAAAGTATGATGTGACAAAGTTTTTAATGTTCAGTATTGAGTGTTATTAAATGAATGACATATTAAGATTAACTATCACATCATAATTAAAATATATATAATTTTTCATAGTTCATGTTTATTGTTTATATTTTATTTCAGTGCCTACATACATTGCAAATGACTAATAATAAAAATAAATTGTTTTGCAATTCACATTTTCTTCGACAAAGAAATGAGATGTTTATTGATACTAATTTGTTATTATTCTTAGTTTTCGGGAAATTTTCGTTTTTGTTTAGCAAATAGTTTGCAGTACAAACGATAACAGTAGTTGCAGCAATTAATAATATACTATCCATTTTATTAGCAGAAATTTAATTCTCGAAACAAGAAAAAAAAGTTAAACAATGGAAATATCGGAATAATGGAAACAATCGGAAATGGAATATAAACAATTTCTCATTGGTTTAAGATTTCCATAATGTCAGATAACAACGTTTTAGTTACGTCACACTAAGACATCGACGAGACCGCATTTGTATTTTATAAGATGCGTCTTAATCGGATTGTCTACCGAATTTGCGGCCTGCGTAACAGACCCCTTTTTTCCTTATGGACACTGTGCATCTTATAAAATGTATAAGAAATAATTGGATCAATAAAAAAAATGATTCTCAATGCATGCTTTCCCCTAATTTCAATAGCGTAAAGGAAAGCCATATAAATAAATTAGACACTACTTCATTCTCAACTCTAAAAAAAACTCCATGAGTTAATGGTTATGGGTTAACCCTTAAAACATTAAATCCAAGTAACTTAGAATGATAGAATGTCAAACTTGCATTGCAAATTTTTAATAAATTTGCAATTAAGGCATTACTGGAGTTAGGGGAAAAACCGGCATTGAATAACTATAAGGAGACAGCAGCATTCATCAAAATAATCCTTCATTGGTGGTGGGTAATAATAATAAAAACACCAGAAAAATGTCATAGGCTAAAAAATACTTATATGCATCATTTTATAATTCTAAATTTGATGAAAGGAAAGAATTTTTAAAACAATTTTTGTCTTGGTTAGACAAATGGCAAATTTCAAATTGCTCAACAGGTAGTCTAACAAAGGAAACACATACAGCTTTGTCACACATTATGTATGCAATATTAGAACTTTCCTCATTTTGTTTTGATGAACTCAAAATGAATTATTTTCTACCTGGTAAATTACAAACAGATGCACTTGAAGAGAGATCTGAAAAATACAGAATGCTGGCAGGATCACAGTATTGTGTGTATCTATATGACAAAAATATATGAATCAGAATCTAAACAGAGACTTCAAAATTATCTTCCCTTAACATTAAAATCCTCAAACTTTGGTGATATAAGAATTTGTCAATTTGATATTGAAGTGTCCTTTGAAGAAAAGCATATAAATTTCATACACAGTTAATAGTTCAGATTTTAAAAATATTCCATCTAATTTGCCCATTTTAGTTTATATGGCAGGTTACTGTGCATAAACAATATGCAATAATTTAAAATGTGAATCATGCAGGGAACAGTTAGTTATAAGCAAAGAATTAGCTGTCGAAGATATTTACAAACTAACTTCAGATTGAAATAGGGGAAGCTTACATTTTCCTAATTCAGATGTCATTAGAGTTGTATGTTTTTCTTTCATAAAATAGCCCAAAAATTATTGTCGCCTGATTACAAAGGTAAATTTCTTAAGGAGTTTAGCCAAAGAAAATTTATGACTCAGTTAACTGTCTTAGATGAGTAATTTTGAAATTTACAGTGATGTAGATACTTGTTTCTCTGGCCATACACCTGAAGATATACTAAGACGAATTGCTTGGATGACTTTTAATATACTTCTTAAAAATATTATAAAAATAAAAATAATATAGAAAAAAAGCCCTCCAGGAAAACATAAATTAAAAACATTAGGAAAATAACATTTCATTGAATATGTCTAATTCTAATTTTACTACTAATTCTTATATTTTTTTTATTACAGTTTGTTTCTTATCATAACATAAAGTATACTTTTAAGCAAATCAAGCACTAGATTAATGAGTTGAAGAATATTTTTCTAAAAATATATATCAAGTAAAGTAATTAACTTCAACATATTTTCTAAAGATAAAAATAACTTTTGGTTTGTTAAATTTAATGTGTTATTTTACTTAATTTACGGGGAAAAAACTAGACATTTGATGGTTTTATGCATGGAAATTTTGTTTAACTTTTGCCAATCTAATAGTGACGACGAAGATCTCAACAGGTCTTCATTTGATGACTCATAATCCACGCGCTCAGGCTTTGTATTCTAGCGGGTGTTGATCGAATACTTATTTTGGTGGGAGGTTTCGCCTCAATTCGGTTATACGTGACGTCATTGCTTGGAAAGTTGACAGACATCCATCGTATCAGAGCAACAGTAGTCTAGTTTACAGTGGTTCTCAAAAGCAAAAGCTGCAGCTACGGTTAAATGTGATACAAATTACTAAATATTTTTTTCTAAAAAGAAAATAAGTTCACTGCTCACAGCATGTTTTCTTTAAACATGCAACTCGATGGGCGATATTGATTTTGAATTTTTATGTATGTTTTAGCGATTTATTTCTTCATCAAATCAGGCTTGTTCTTTAAATTATATGTAATTTGAATGCACTATTTTTCAAAGACTTTCACGACCTTAGAGGTGAGAGAAGTTCTATTTTTTGTAATTTGCATAAGACCGGAAGTTTCTATTATGAAAATAGCACTTGTAACACGTTAAAATGTGCTCCATTGGATTAACATACGATTCAATTTTTCCCAACGGAGGTCTAGCAGGGGTTAATTGAGAAATTCATTTTTTAGTAATATCATTTTCCTTTGGAATATACATTATATTTCCCGATTCTTTATTTTTTAAATACAGTTATTGAGTTTTAGTTCCATTTTTAAAATTCACAAATCATCAAAAAGTAGTTCTCAAGGACAAAATAGTTTGTATTAACTATTTCCAGATATAACTTAATAAAAAATGTTAGAGCAACTTCATTTTTTTTATTCCCAGGATATTTTATTTGATCAAAGTACTATGTGAATGAATTGTTTTAGTATTACGCCATTTTGAAATTCTATTAAATTAGACTGATACATATATTAAATAATTTATATAGCAATTTAGATTCACATAAGTGTTTTCCATGATTAAGATTGTCATTTCTAAAGCAACATGACATTTGATGATATGAAGGGCATAAAATGAAGACAATAGATTACGAAATATGACAAACATTTATTATATACAAAACATAATAACGGACTAAAGAATAAAATTTCATACTAAATAAAAAATACAATAAAGTGCTGCAAATAATAAATCCAAAGAATGGTCCACATATTTTTCAAAAGAAAAAAAAATCATAAGGACCAACATAGTATAAATGCATTATAATTGGTCTTTAAATATTTAATATATTACACACAACAAATGTTTATTAAACTGACATATATTAAATCAAATAACTCGTAAATTGATAAGTATGACAAAATAATTTCAGAATGAATGAATAAGATAAACTGAAAATAATGAAACGAACAAAATTTTATCTTTCTTTAATCGAGATAGGAATTATTTCTGAAGTTTCAAATTTACAACTATTAAATCAATTTCTAATGGTTGATATCATAAAAAAGTGGGTAAAATTTTTAATGTTCTGTTTAAGGGCAACAAAAAATATAATACATCATAAATAAATGCATAAGCATAAGATTTTTAAAGCTTGAGCATTTCATTTTCCAAGTACATGCAAAGTTTTCACTTATTAACAAAATGAATATTCATATTATTAGCAGATAAATACGTTTTTACTTTACCCATACCAAAATTTGTCTTAATAAAAAATAGACTATTTTATTTAACTATCTATTTTTTTTCTATCTTAATTCCGAAAATAAAAATTGAAATGCTCAGTCATAGTTAAAATAATATAGAGTCTTAATATATAAATAAGAATAAATTATAATTTTTATTAATTTATACAGATAAGATTCTTACTTCGTTTAAATATCTGTTTCCACATTGTATTGACATCTTTTAGCATACAAAAGCCTTTTCAATCCTTTAACTGAATTGACACAACTGTATTTTAACAAGCTATTTTTATAAACATTTAATTTCACAAATAATTTTAAAAAAGAAATTCTTTTAAGTATCCAAAAATCTATTGTTAGTCATTCACTCTACAATCATATTTTGTAGAATTACTTCGATAAGGAAATACAGTTCAAAGGGAATATATATAACGAATAGGAAAAAGCAAATCATACGCTTAAATAATTTTTCGTAATTTGATTAGTACTATCACATAACATAAAATAAGCACCTAAAACTTAATGGCATGAACACTGTAAATTAAACAATAATTATTGGTAAACTTTTGAAAAATTATGAACATGGAAGATAATATTTTTCACAAAAAAATAATTTTGCAGTACAAATTCATTATGCTATGAGGTATTTATCTTGTAAACTATTCAAGTATTATTTTTAACATTTAACATAAGACAAACAAGTTATATCAAACACTTAGACAAGACTAGAAGTAAACATATGTAAATTAGAAATTGTACTAAATAAAACATTGCAAAAAACAATAAATAACTGTCACATTTTATTCTGGCAACTTCATATAAAAATATTGCATATAAATTTTAAATAAAAAAGTAACAAAATATCTTCGAAATATCACTAAAATGAATATCATACAGACGAAAGAAGCCAAATAAGCATTGTGAATTATTTTAACTGTGACATTACATATATTTAAATAAAAATGTATCTAGATAACATTTACAGTAACACTTAAAGAATGGATTAAAATTATAAAGTTAATTTCCATAAGAGAAAAACATAAATAAATGCATTTTTTCTACAGGTAAATTAAACGTTTTCCTTTTTATAAATAAAAATAATATTTTCCAGTCATTAAAATTTATTTTTACATAATTAGCTGAAATACAATTTACGTTTACTTTTTTAAATTTGCAATTAAAATAATAAAGACAAATCTTAAACTACTTCATAACTTTTTTTATAAAGAAAATCAGTTACAATAAAGTTTTGATAAACACAAATCCTGACTAATATAATTAAGATGCGATCGATAATTATTTTTTGAAAACTCCCGATTTAGCGCTTTTACATTTCAGTTTACAATATTAGAACAAAGAGGAATACTTATTAACATTTTGATTCTGATAAAACATTAAACAGCTGCCCAGCAGGGCAGTGCATTTATAATGATTAAATTTAATTTTGATCAAAACTTTCTTAAAAAAATGGTATTACTGCCAGCATAGAAATATGCTCCATGCTATTTATAAAATTTTACTACCTTTTTTTCATATACAACACATTTACAATGTCCAACTGGCTTATATTTAAGAAAATTCTTTTCTTTTTTGGCAAATTCAGCAAAAGCTGGCTAACAGTATTTAGGCTACATTATATATTTATATAAAATACTAATTGGAAACATCTGTACATAAACTGGTGAAAACAGCTAAACGTAATAGTTAACAGCAGGTATTTTGTGAATATAAAACACTGCACTTTATATTTTTATTTACATATATAATTTCATTCACTACTTTTATTCTAACTAACAGTGAAAAACTAAATTTTAACTCCATATGGAGATTCTTCGATTTGTCAGTGCATAAGAGTTTTCAGTCAGCACAAAGATTGCAACATGTTTTGGAATGTTCTAGTAAGAAAATAAATTAAAACTGGAAATTAAATTAGTACTATTAAACACTAAAAAGGTCAAAAATAATTCATAAATAACTTGGATAGTTTTAAAAAAGATGATCTACTTTACAAAAACTATAAATATTTCTTTAAAAAAATTTTTTAGCTACATAAAATATTGGAAAAGTTTAGAAACAGTTTGACAATAAATCTATGTATAACTAAATCAGTTTTTTAGATTTATTTGAAATGATAATATCTAACAAAAAATTACAGTATATACATTTTCTGTTAAACAGAAGATATATATAATCTTATCTCTCTTTCTTTCAGAGTGAGATGAATTATATTAATGCATAGTAAAATAATTTCAAAAAATGATAATGTTCTCTAGTCTTCTTTAAAATTTACATTAATATAGAAGCTTATATTATTCAAGCGATTTGATCCATATTTTATTTAAGTTTATAAAAACAAATGAAATTGATGTAGATACTATATTCTAAAAGTTTTAAGTAATATAACTAATTGTTCAAAACTAAAATTTGAGTAGTAAAATAATTTGTAAAAATTTTTAAAAAGTGTAAGCAGATTTAAATATTTAAAAACTGTATACATTTTTGTAGTAATTTCTAGACGATATAATTTGTTCATTGCCATGATTATAAAGAAATTCACTCTCACATTTTAAATCAGGCTTACCCTACATACCTCCTGAAAAAATGTCTACAACTTCCATAATTTAACATTAAAGATAAAGCAATGAACAGGCACTCTTATCTATCATTATCAGCTGCAGAGTATGGATATGGTCATAGAAGCCAATGAAGTAATATTTGTACAAAAACAAGTATTGCAACTAAACTGTAGTCCCTTCTTTGAGAGAGATGCCCTTGCAGTTTTCTTTGTTGACCCATGATTGCTTCCATGTGGTGCTGCATTGAGCGCAAAGTTTGATTGCTTTCTTGCTGAAGCTGCTGAAGTGTTTGAAGAGATTGTTGTAAAGTGGACAGAGTTGCTCCGCATTTTGAAGAATGGAAATTTTTGTGGGGTCCTAAATGGAAAAAAAAATTTATTATTTTGAGTAAATTATTAAAATCATTTTTGAAAGTTTAAAGACAAGCTAAATATTTATCAAAAATCTTAACCAATTTTATTTAAGAATTAAAGATAATTATATTTAAGTACTAATTATATAATGTTGGAGTTCCCAAAGTTTCTGCTATGGCATCTCGAGGTGCTTTGAAGTGTCCTTTATAATTAATTTATTATTGAGTTATAGGAATAAAGAGTTACAGTCATTTATCATAAATAGTTTGCTTTCTAACAGTCACAAGGCACCTCAAAAGAATTTTCATGAACATCATATCTTTGCTTTTTCGCTATCAGATGCTGACGTTTTCACAATAGACAATTACAAAGGAAAATAGCAACATTCTTTTGCTGCTTTCCTCAGACACTTCTGATCATCAGATTATTATTCAGAAGGTACTATTTTACAGGCTGTAGTGTAAGTAACTAATAGAATGTTGAGAAAAAATGTGAAAACATATCTTCTAATGAATATTCTTTAGTACATGACTCAAGATATCAACAATCAACTGACAGAAAAAAAGAAATGAATTTGGATTACAAGTGGATGACAATTAAAATGCATATCTCATTAGTCATGAACATTTCATTAACGATTGTAATTTAAATTTTTGGAAAAGCAATACTGAAAATGCAAGGAATCTGACATTGGATAGTGTACAGCCTTAACTGCTGAAATCAGTTGTAAGAGATTCTAAGATCCATTCTATATATTGTCTTGCAGGAAGATGTTTAATAGAAAGTAGGCCTTAATCCCATGTTGAAAAGAATGAAATTAAGTATCCTAAGAACTGAAATCATATTCAATATCCTTGATACATTTAGGACAGAAAAAATTTTCAAATTTGACAAAATGCATTGGCATGCGTACTAATGGTGGCAGAATAATAAAGTAGACTACATGTAGGAATATGTTAAAAATATGCAGATTGTTTATAGTCCCATTGCATCATTCAGAGTATTTGTATCAAAATTGTTGAATTTTGTCTTAGAATGTGTAACAAAGTGTAATATACAACATAAAAAAATTGGTCATTTAATAACAGATTATTTAAAAACTTGTGAGTCATAGATGAGTGACCACAAACCCGCTCATATACTAGTTTTTGCTACAGAAATATACCTTTTACAAGCCACTGACAACATCACTTTCCAAAATTATATTCTCAATATGCTGCTACACATAATTATAACAAATTAACATTGCTTTTAATGCAGTTTAAAATTAAACAAAAGTAAGTGTTTTCAGAATTAATCTACCTTAAGATATTTGATTTGTAAGGATATTCATATTCGGAATTCTAATGTTTTTAGAGACAATAAGCTAAAATACATATATACTCAATTACAAATCAAGTTTACAATATTGGTATTTATTTAAAAAATTCTATATAATAATCTTTCCTTCTAGAATTGATGTATCTGTATACACCCTCTCGAATTGGTAAATATAATAACGTGTGATTGGAAAGTCATATTTCTTTTGATTTAAAATTGTCAGCTGAATTTGTGAATTTGATTTTATAATTATACATGCTAGGATCATAGACTTTGATATATTAATTTGAAAAACAATGATATGTTACAAGTTAGTAATTTATCACAAAATATTTTTTTTAAAAGGCATTTACCGTCACTTTCAGTTGAATCACTACCATGAAAGGCCTCTCCATTTGCTGATGAACTCTCACTCCCACGAGAAGCAATACTTTTACGATGTCTTGCTTTGGGAATGATGCATACGGCTGGCCTTGGAAGGACACGATCTACTGATAAATGACGGATTAGTTCAACTTTAGGAGTGTCCTCGACACTGATGATGCTGCCAGTACGGATAGTAGGAGGTTTATGTTTTGTTAGAGTTTGTATTTTAAAGTCACATTCATATTGTAGAACGTCAGTCCTGGGATCCCATGGCCTAGAGCTACATGAAAAATAATGAAAATGAATTAATTATAATTCAATGACATTCTTTTTGAATTCTTGCATTAATCAAGGAAAATTGGAAAATAACTAAAATACCTAATTATAAAACAGTGACAGAGAATGATATTCTAAAAATTAATTATAGTTAAATTAAATTTATCATAAAAAACATTACATTATTGAAAATTTTTTCACAAATTTGAATGAATACATAGTTTAATGCCTAGTACTTTCTATTAAGTAATTAATATTAGTATACTGAGAACAACAATTTGTAAAATATAATTGAAGAATAAGATAAACTAAGAGACATCTTAGATTCAATATACATAAACATGAAACTCAGAAAAATTTTAATATTCTTTATAATGAATTATTTAAAAAACAATTACAACAAATTTCACTAACATTATATATGTAAGAATTTTTACATGATTATTTTAAATGATTCTTTATGATTTTTTTATCAATCCAAATTTAAAATTCAAATAAAGAGTTCACACCTTTTGTTTTTGGCATAATTTATATATTGAAAATCATTAAAAAATGCTTAGCAATATTTAAACAGATTTTTGTTTTCTCCAAGTTAACACTAATGTTAAAAATAGTTATATTCCTTTATTATGTACTTATTTTATTAATGTGTTCTTAAAACAAGATTTTTTAAACTCTCATTTCTAGAAAAATTTTTAAAAATGATAACAGGAAAAGTTGAAGTCATTAAATGATAAGTAATGCAAATCATGAAAAAAAATTAATAATTTTAATTTCTGCGTAAAAATCTGAAAAGTATTCAAAACAAATAAAATTTTGTTTTCTGAATAATTACAGTTTAAATTTATCTGGAAAGAATTTGAAAGTCTCACTGAAAAAAAAATAAAATAAAATGAAGCACTACAAAAGTAGATTAAATATATATAAAAGTTTATAGCAATGGTTGTGCACAACTTTTTCAGTATATTTCAAACACATACTGGAGTTTAGTTCCTTATACATTAAAAGACAAGTATAAGATTTTATTGTGCAGATAATTATTTTGTCTTTTTAAAACAAAATCAAAATAAATATCATATTAGACAAAAGTTGTTAGCAACAATTACACATGTAAATAGATTATTAAAAAGGTATGAAAAGATAAGATAATCTTTTACATTGAATATTAATATAAGCACAATCTGCATCATAATTGCATTCTTCAGATGCCTTTTTCAGTCAGTATAACTACATTGCCGTTTCATTATATTTTCACTTTTACTTATCTTGTCTTCAAGATAATTATCTTTTATATTTTTGATAGTACTAAGAACATTTCTCTAGTTTAAAATAGTTCCATTAAAACAGATTTAGTCTAAATATATAACAGGTATAACTAAATAATAATATATAACTAAGGAGAAAATATATAAATAAATATTTTCTCTGAATTACATATAAATATAAATTTAGAAATCAAATATTCTGTTTTTGAATTTGCCTACAATTACTAGCAAATTGTACAACAATTAATGTCCTAGAACAGAAATTAAAAGAATATCATAAAAAGTCAACTTTTAAAAAAATTAGATATAAAAATCAATAAAGAACAATGATTTCAAAACGTAAAATTTGGTTTTATTGTTTTTAAGAAACACTTACTCAGCATATTTATACACCCATTCTCCAGTGACAATATCTTGTACAAAATGTTTTGGTGTCCATTTTTCAAGTTTAATCTGTCTCTCTTTAGCTGCTTTGCGCTGTGCTTCTTCTAGCAAAGTTTTTTCCTCAGTTGCAGCAACCTGATCACCTCGAACAATAGCACAGGAAACATGTTGCCATAACCTAATATAATTAAAACCATTTTTAATGACACATGAAAAATATACCAATTTGTTTTATTGAAAGGATCAACTATATAAATACAGCAATATAGATAGAATCTCACAATTTATATAGTTAAGGATACCATAGTGGTTAATTGTACAAACATGATGGCTGAATATATAATTTCTTCATTGAGGTGCAAATTAACATATATAGCTTTATCACTCATGTTGTAGCAACTATAGAGCTGCAACAACCATTGATTTTTTAGTTACAACACTAAAAAAAATTAAAAAAGACATTAAAAAAAGAATAATTTCTAGAATAGTTAGCTTTGTTTCAATATAATACATACACGCCAGCCCTTTCAATTCTTCCATATAAATATCATAAAATAATTGATTTTTACTAATATCAAATCTAACTGAAACCCAATTAACATTATATGTAGTTGACATACTGTATAGAAAACTGAATCATGACTATATAATTATAATACAGAATAACCGCAAACTGTAACTCATATTTACAGTGATTTTTCTTAAATTCACAGAAAGCACAGAAAGTTAAATGATGAAATGTGTAGACATATTAATGAAAAGCCATATACTTTGCTTCTTTTGAATAATTTTTACAAAATGATCAAAGAAAATACCAATAAAATGTTCAGAATTGAATGATTTAGGCTCATAATACAATAAGCTAAATTATAATTATCAATTACAAGGAAAATGTTCGTAGTTCTAAATAAAAATTCTAAATATTAATTACATACGAGGGAATATAATGGTCAATTTACTCCAAAAACTAAGAAATTACTGATTAAATGCTATGATTTACTATGAATTAAAGTATTTTCAATGATAATTCTAAAAAGCAGCAGATAACTTCCATTAAAAGTTTTCTGCTGATAGAAGTATTATAAATTTTTTAAATACTGGAATATAGCACAAAATTTATTTTACAACATTAATAAAAATATTCATGTATAACTGATTATAAATTATTTTGAAAATAATCAGAAATGTTTGAATTATTTAAAAAGTTTCAAGCACCTTAATATTTTATTATCTTTAAATCTTTTAAAATAAATTATTTAATTTCACAGAATTTCTATTAAAAATATTCTCAAGATTTTATGAGTTTCTATTGAATTATAAATACTCCATTTATTGGATACATATATTTAAATATACTACATACATTACACAAAACACATTGAAGTCAATTATAATTTATACAGCATATTATCTTGCTCAAACATCATGACTTTGAGAAACCCATGATATTTTAACTTTAAATAGAAAAAAGAGTAAAGAAAGCATTAAAAAGAAAATTATACATACCTTTCTGACTCAAATTCATCTTGATATTCAACTGGAACTGTATATCTAGTTAATCGCTTTGATCTTATGTCAGCATCAGGATTCCAGAACAGATGTTCTTCCTGAAATGAAAAAAAAAATTATTTTGAAGAGTTGTATTTGTGATATATTTCTAATGGAGAGATAATTACTGTATTACAGAAGAAGTATGTTTAAAACCAATCCTTTGATAATTGTTTTTTTACTTTCTTAAAATTTTTATTCAATGTCTACATTTAAAAAAAAAATCAGAAAAAACTACCAATTAGTGTCAAAATCCTGATAAAAATATCAAGAGTCTACAAAAGTGGAAAAGTATGTCAAATAACTTAAGCAACATAAACTTACTCCAGATCTTTTGTCTTTGATATAGATTTCTCCATCCCAATGACCTTCAATTGTGGCTAAAGTTTCTTTACCAAGTTTTATTTTACCAGTGACTAGATTGGAATATTCAGAACCTCCAAGGAAAGGCTAAATTTAAAGAGAAAAATTTTTTAGCTATCAGTAAGCCAAAAATTTATCAATTTTCACATTTCTGCAAACATTTTTGTTAAGAACTTTGAAATTTATGAATGCATCACTATCATTGATAAATTTTTTGCCTCAAAGTACTATGGGGTAAATGAGTGCCTTTAAATCTTGATTTAAAAATGTTCACACAGATTTAATCGTTTTGTTAATGATTATTTCAATTGATTTTGACCATATTTAAAAAAATATGAACTCATCACGAAAAGAGAATAATGTAATTTATCATAAATAAAAATTTTATGATAAATTATATTGAAAACTTTTCAAATAATTACAACAGAAATTTTAAATCTGAAATCAACAAGAAACAAAATGTTTTTTTCCCCCCCCCATGTTAAAAGTAATTCTTTTCAAACTGTAAATATCAATCAACAAGAACTGCAAAATTAAGATTTGTAAGTCACACATAAAAATTATACTTTAGGTGTAGAAATAGATGAACATAATCTTTTGCTCAGTAAATACTAACCAAGCACTAAAATTCATAAATTATGCACAAAACTTTGTCTCCTTTAACGTACATTATTCAGAATTCATCATAAGTATGGTTGAGAAGAATACCTAAACTTACATCATAAAACTCAAGAAAACAGAGACAACACAAGGTCATGAATTTTTGATAAAATATTAAAGAAAGACTACCTTAATTTTGTTTCAAATCGATAAAAAAAAGCTGATACCTACAACAAAAATCTGATGTAAAGATGCAGCATACATATATATTTGTAAACAGAGAATATGTACTTCAGCAACCTTAAATTTGATTTTCATGGATTCCTTAAAGTGATACAACAAGAGACATACAAGACATTTAAATATTATTCTTTTTTCCATGCATCCTAAAATTTTTAATCTAATAACCATCATTTTCATATCTGTTTACTTTTTGTATGGATAAAACTTAACACGAAAAAAATTAAAAGTATTCACAATTATTTTTCTCTAAATAAGGTGAAAAGTATTAGCATGGAAAGGAACATAAGATGGCGATGATAGAAATTATATTTACTAATAGAATTTACTTCAATGAATGAGAAAAAACTTTTGATTCAAAGCAGAAGTTAGATTTTTACTGATTCCTTTTCAACAATTTATACTCTTTTCTAAATGATCTCTAATAATAGTAGGTCTTCAAGATATTTGAACACTAGATTTTACTAGTTTTTTTTTTTTCTTTTACAAAAGTTATTTTTTTGAATAATTTAATACATTTTTATTAACAAATATGTTAAACAGATAAAATTAAATATTTTTTTAAAAACAGAAAATTAAATATGTATATATATTTACATATATATAGGTGCTAATTGACAGCTAAAAAATTTTAAGAGAATCAAAATGAATCACTTCAAATCGAAAGACGTTAGAATAAAATAATTTCAATAAATTTTGCAATTTAAAATGGTTATCCAAAAAATTAGTAACTGAGAGTTGCAGATTGGTATAAGTTTTGTCAAGGATGTTTATTGAATATACCAATGAACATTCCATTGTAAATAATAAAAAAAATATCTTTTATATATTACATAGAAAAATACTTAAGTAGTATCTAAAATTAACAAAATAATGAATATTTATATACATATTTGAACATTTAACAAGATACATAAGAAACATTTTATGAAATAACATTTGACAAACAAATAAGAGATTGCTTTTCAGTTTCACTAAATAAAAATTTATTACATACTTAATTTTACATCAAAAGCATTTCATTTTAATGTAATATATATTTTAACAAATAAATGTAATAACAGTAATATATACTTGTAATTTATAATAAAAATGATGCAATGCCTATATTTCTAAAACAAAAATTTATATTTTTAATGACTATATTGGTAAAAGTAAATTTTCTCTCAAATAAAAAAAAATAAATAAAAATAAAAAAATGAAATAAAGTAATTATTTAAAGTCAAAGGAACATAAGATCTGAAGTTAATAAAAATTTGTTCACCTTAATATGGAAATAGATATTTTCATTGATATTCTTAAACTATTATTTGCTTTGACAATATGAATTACCTTTAGTTTGAATTCTAATTCAGTGTGGTAACCGGTTTTCTCACAACAAATATCAACCTTTCCACCAAGTTCTAAAGTTAAAGTGCCCATTAAGATGCCTTTACAATGAGCATAAGGCATTGTTATTGTATAGTTTTCTCCTCTTGTAAGAAGAGTTAAATAAGCAGTTCCATCCATTATAGCAGATATAGAATTCCCTGAAAAAAATTAATTTTCATTTCAGTTATAATATTTACGTAAGCATTTAGAAAATAATTTTCAAAAATAAAGATAGCATAATCTAAAATTCTTACAGAAGCAAAATTAGATTAGAGAAAATTCAACATGAAATAAATGAACTTCAAATAATTTCAGTGAAGTAAATTTCACAATCATAGGGGAGTGTTATAAAGTGATAATAAAGTATAAAAAATAACAAAAATTTAACATTAAAACAAAAAAGTTACAAAATTTATTTTAAAAAATCAAAAAGTAGGTTGTTTGACGCATTATTTTGGAACTTAAGAGTCTTTAAAGAGTTTAAGATACTACCTAAGATTATGAAGAAAACTAGGCACAGAGCAAATTAATGCACTTTTCTGATAGCTGTTAATCTTAATCACTATGTTCCATAATATACTAAAATAAAAAGGAACCATTCAAAATATAAAAAAACATTTACATTAAACATGGAAAATATCGCCGCCAACATTTATTTATTTTCTGGAATTAAGATTTTTCTAACAAATGTAAAAATTATGTAATTTAATCACTGTTCCATGAAAAAAGTAAGAAAAATTATCACAAATATGATCCATTTATTTATTAGAATAATTTATTTTGATAAATTATTTAAGTAATTTACCCAATGCATTAAAAAATAAAATAAACAGTCATTTTAAATAATATCTTAATAAACATTAAGTATATGATGCAAATATACTAGCAATATGAATTATATTTTTAGGCAAAAAAAAATATGTTTAGGAAAATTACCTTATTGGAAAAATGGTGAATATGTAACATTCAACAATCTTAAATTTAATTGAAAAATTATATATTTTATATCACTTTGAATTAAATTGTAAAAAAAAAAATGCTTGAAAAATATTCAGAATGCATGCGTTTACAGTCACATAAAAATTGTCTTCACCATAAATCATTGTAATTAGAAGTATTGTAGATAAAATCATATATTGAGTTCATTTATTTAGATATAATACATTTCTTTATTATTTTTTATCAGTGAAATAAAAAGGTAATTTGGTCATTTTGCCAGGCAGATTTATGAGGCAAATATTAACAAAACATAACAATTCTGATTTTAATATTGGTTTCATAAACATTGGAACATCAAATATAGTTTGAAATTTATAATAATAAAAAAAATTGTCAAGATTATATTTTTACATATAATATATGAAAATCTTAAGCACAATTTCAATGCTAAGCATTATTTTCATAGATTTCATATTAAAATGTTAATATTTATTTCATATAAAACATTTTCCAAATTATTATAAATATGTAAAAAAAAATTGCTCTGAGAAAAAATATCTATAGAAATTATATCTGACAATATAATGAAGAAAATCAAAAATTAAAAATCTTGATAATGACAATGATCAAACTGACTTAAAAACAGTAGAAACTCATTAAGAAATTTCATTTTGATTAGCAAACAATAGGGATATAATTGACTTCTTTGAGAATTATTAATGTGCAATCAATATTTAGGGGTAAAAAAGGATTTGCATCAGTCATCAGAAATCAAGTGAATTTTTTCATGCACTTATTAAAACTCTATGCTACACAAATGACTTAAAAAAATATTTTAAATAGAATTTTGATAATGCTTTTAATTATGCACAATTCATTTGCATACATATATAAGATATAATCTGAATATACATAACATTAAATTTTACATGTAGCACTAAATCATATATTTTTAATATAATATCTATCCTTTATATATTTTTAAATACATCTTTTTAAAGTATATATAATTTAGTTTTAAAATTTAAAAAAATGGATTATTTGCTAACCATAAAATCTTGATTTAGCTAATATGCTGCCATGTATGCAAAATCCAGCATGGCGATTGCTGACATAAAATGCTGAAACAGGTGGATGATGAGAAACCTAAAAATAAAGAATATATTTTTTCTTAATACAATGGATATGTTCTCACACTAGTCCATTTATTACTTCATAAAAAAAAACTATCGTTAATTTATAATATAATCAGTTTAAGATGTTAATCAATAATTGATAGGCAAACTAACTAAAACAATTTTAATTGTATAAAATCATCTGACTTATTAATTATATTCTTTTGAGAAGACAAGTTGACATTTTATTTGCCCTTTTTATACCTATATAAAGCATACATTAACATTCTTATTTGAATTGTCCACACATTAAGCAAATCATATAAATATTTTCAAAAAGCAATAGCACCAAGGGTGAAATTATTTACTATATAATATAATTTGATTTTTAACAATATAAAGTTTGCTATATTTAAATACAATTAATTAATTTCTTTACACAAAGAAACAGAAGTGATATAATATGGAAAAAATGTTTATATGAAGCACAATATGAATTTTTATGATAAAAATAAATAAATCAGCCATGGGTAAAAACATAAAATTGTATTCTTTTTCTGAAAAAGGAAGTTAAAATATTTTTTGAGTAAATTTTATAAATATTATTTAATGGTGTCAAGTATAATAGCACATGATAAAAATAAACTCATTTTAATAGAAATAAACATTTTTATGGCTTTGGATATAAGAAATCAGAGAACATGTTTCTATTATATATGCCTGAATTTAAATAATTATTAATAATAGTAAAAATAAAAGTTTTCTGGAAGCAAAAATAGATTTTAAGAAATTCAAAACCAAACAAATGAATTTATTATAAATTCATCTACTGAAATAAGAATAAGGACATGGATACAAATTTTATCATTATAAATTTATAAATACTTTTTTAAAAACTTCTTTGAAAATACCATTAAAATAAATTTACATAATTTTTTCAAATAATTTATTTTTTACCTAACATCATAATGAGTTCACATTTATGAAAACAAAAATATATTTCTTTTCATTACATTACTTTTTTACTTTATTATATTTTTATTGTTTCAATGAAAATTTGTTAAAAATTAATTCTTTATTCTACTTTCACAAAATAATTTTACATTGTAATGTAATATTCTTTTTAATATAAATATTTTATTTCTAATTATTTTATAATCTATAGATCATTTTAAATAATTTTTTATTCACTCCTAATTAAAAAAAATAATAAATAAAAAACACAGAGCGATTTCACCAGTGAGTAAGCCTTTGGTAAATTTTAAAAGGGACTATTAACATGCTTCTCTTAAGATTTTCCAAGAGTTCTCGAGTTACAGTTATGTGATAAGTCGCTGGTGTTTTACGATACACATGAATTGTTTTGGAACTGCGGACCCTAATGATGGCATTCAGTGTGAGAAAAATGTTAACATAAGCAGCACATATCTTTCAAACTGTTCAATTCATCAGGATGCATGCACTACATATTTTAAGACAATTCCTACCTAAGGATTCTTAATTTATATTGGACAGCACAGCTTCTTATGCTTAAAAGAATAAATATTATAACTTAATAAAAAATACATTTTTTTGCCATCTCAGTTTGTAAACTTTTCAGCAATTTATTTAAAGAAAATAAGCAATTTCTTTGTGAATCTTATAACTGTAAAGGTGAAATAATTGTCTGGACAATTTGCATAGTTAATATTTATACTAGAAAAATAAGATTTGTAATGATATAAATCTACTTTTGAATAAAATATTTTGGTGATAAAGACTTCATTTGTAATATAATGACTATGATATTCTACTGCTAAAATTTTTTTTACCTGTTCTGCAACATAAAAGGTTCTGTTATCACTGTCAGGTTTTTTCCAAAAACAGCGGAACACTTCACCAAGGATTGGATTATATGGTTTTTTCAAACCTTTAGGCTTTTTGTAGAAACCAGATAGATAAAACTTAGTAACAAGTTTCATTCTAGTGAATGGATCATCCTCTAAGACAGCACTATAATAAAAAAATTTTTGTTGAAGTAAAAGTCAAACGATTTTAACATTATGAAAAATACTAAATGGATGCTTACTTAGAGATTATGTCAGAATGATAGTAGTAGTCTGATAATTTATCTAAAAATGATCGAGGTTCTAAGATGAAAGTAGGGAGCACAACTTTTGATAAATCCATTCCAGGTCTAACCTGTTAATTATAATAGATAACAATTTTAAAACATTTAAGAAATATAATAAGGATACATTTTAAAAATGGAGAAAAATAAATATAAAATTTTATATATATTTTCAAACAAAACTAATTAATAAGGTAATAGATCTGTTAATATTTGTTCATCTGCATTTCTAAAGTCATTCTTTGTATAGTAGAATTAATTTGACTGGGATACATAGTTTAAAGTATATTATGAGTCACAAAATCATGCCCAAGTTATAAAAAAAGCCAATGAACTGTTGAATTTATAACTAGAATGCTAAACAGTCAACTTATACCTCAGCATTGAAAACATGGCAAGGGCTCAAGAAAACAACAAAAGAATCAGACTGGATTAAACTATCAATTATCTTTTTTGTCTACTTTTTAACACAAAATATTTTTATCTTTACAGATTACTTTAAAATAAAGATAGTATTAAATGAAAAATTTATTTCAAATTAAATTGTAATTCAATATTTACAATTTATTATAAAGATTTCATTCTTTTTTCTTAATTATGAAACTGGGGAGTAATGAATATACTAATGTAAATTTGAGATTAAAAATTAAATATTATCTATAGAGTTACTTCATAAATAAAATAACATAAGCATTCAATTTAAGAAAAACTGCTGCAAATAAAATACTAATTTCAAATAAAAATATTGTATTAATATTTTAAGCAATTTATTGGCTTAAAATTCTAATTTTAAATAATTATTTGTTTCTTAGAAAGATTTTTTACATGAAAATTGAACTGTATTTTTAACAATTTTTTATAGAAAATTCAAATGGTCAAAAGCCCACCTTATCAACTATTTACTTTTACTCCCAAAGAAATTGCCTGCAAGCCAAAAATCGGAATATGAAATATATGTAAACATATAGAATTGATTCAAATTTACAAATAAATAAATTTTTCAAAGAGGACATATATCATTTTTTACTGTGAAGTGATTTATATGTACTAGTAGGTATGTATATTTTTAATGATAAAAGATTATTAGATGCTTTTAAAATTACACTTTTTATTGTCTGGATGAGCTAGCATGCATTTAGCACCCATTTTTATTAAACAAGAGAACTAAGTATGATTTTTAAAAAGTAGTTCATTTTACAATTTCATGGATAATTTATAAACAATTATATAGCTTAAAATGTTGCTACATGATAATGTAATTAATTAATGATAAAATGCAATTATATAAAAACAATAACTTAGGTTGTATAAAAATGTAATTTTGAAATAAAAATATTAAAACCATCTAATTTTACACAGTTATTTATTTATAAAATCATTAAGATATAACAGACTTTAGAAAAACACTTCATAAGAATTCACCATGAAAATTTAAGAGGGAACAGGTACAACTATATTTTCCCACAGATTTATACTCAAGCTATACCACTCTGAAATTAAGACTTATTTATTAGATTTAAAAATTCAGCTCTATTTATTTTACAGTTTAAACTGAATAAAAAAAACATGCAATGAATCAGACAACTTTATAAAGAAATAAAATTCATTTAAACATACATTAATAGACTTAAGATCATATAATTTTGTAAGATAATTAAAAAAAATTTAATTGAACAATCATTTTATTGTAGTGTTCCAACAAAAACAGTATATTACTAAAGATTTCCTAACTTTTCATTTGATACCATAAATTTAGCATTATATAACAGAAAATGATTTGCAGGGTTCATACAAATTTAAGAATCAAATTCCAGGAGTTTTAAAGTGTTTTTCAGAAGTAAAATCAAAAAATGTTCAGTAGGCATGACCATTCATATTAAAAATTTTTTTGTTTTATTTTAAAAATTATTTGTAGCCAAATTTGTATGTAATTATGTACAATGAACACTTCTTAATTATATTTTTAAGAAATAGAAATAAATAATTGCAAACATGGATATAAATATTTTTTATTTAAGTCATTATATTCAATGATTACTTCAAAGAGCCTTCAATGAATTTACAGCTATAACAAAAATTTTTTTATTTAAATAATCAATATTCTTTATATTAAATGATTATACATTGAATGAAAAATGGATTAAAATAAGATTTTTTAAACATCTTCAACAGACTCCTATCTATTAATTTGTTGAGCATTTCAAGATGTGTATAACAACCGTTTTTCAAATATAAATATACTTATTAAAAATACAACTATTAGATAAAGTTTCAATGATGTCCTTATTTCCAAATATTATTTAATAAAAGTTTTGCTAAATTTTTCTTCTATTTACTTTCAAACTATGAAAACTATACAATTTCAAATCCATATTCTAGGCTTTTCTATTTCTTTAATCATTTAAATGATTTTCACATTTCTTGGTTTTTCATTCATACAAATATAGGAAATTATTTAATTACATACATACATACATATATATATATTGCATGGTTTTTCCAGAGTTCCCTGGTCATTGAATTCACTAAAATTGTATGCAATTTTCACCAAAGAAGGTATGGAAAGTATATTTTAACTCACAAAAATTTTATTTTTAACTAGTAATATTCAGTGAATTTTATACAATATAAAGAAAACAGAAACAAATAGAAAAAATTAATTAAAATTGTCTGTTTGGTCGCACATAGTAATATTGTGATTACTTAACTTCACTTCACACACATAAATCTAAAAAAATACTATTTCAGGTCCTGACTAAACTATATAACCATGAAATTATTATAGCTGTATTAGATCTTTATTTTTCGATAAAACAATCTGATATCGATCGGTGTTGCCATCTAGTGGTAATATTAAGAGCTAATATTCAAATAAGCTTTCAGACAATTTCATTAAAAATTTTAAATTAAAAAAAAAAAATTAAAATATTTTCAAACAAAAAAATAAATGCAACAAGCAATTCACGATTTTCATGGAATATAGTTGAAATTACAGGACTTTTTCAAGGGCACTTAAAAAAATTTTCAAATTCTAGGAGTCTTCAGGAGTTGTTATGAGCTCTGGGGATTAGGAGTTTTTAGAATTTCTCTCAGAGGAAAATATTTATTTTATATTCATTTTTTACTTTACCATAAGTGTTGTTAGATAGGTATCAAATAGTTATCAAAGATTTAATCTGAAGAATTTTTCTAAAGTAGTTAAAATATTTTCTTTCTGCAAAAAGACAAGCATAGAGAATGTGACTGATGTAAAATTAACTTTTAAAGACTTAATAAAAACTTTTAAAGTAATATTTTGTCAGTCAAATTTATTAAAATTTCTCATGAAAAATGTAAAAGTTGAAATAATGACATCTTAATGTTTTGCAAACTTTCAATACATTGCAATTCTCTCAATTCCAGCACATTTTACACATATAATACAAACATATCTTTAGAATATTTTTTCTATTTAAATACTCAGCTGAAAATTTGCATCAATAATAAAAAGTTTTGATGCTATAACATTCTTTCAAAAATTATAACATGCATTTATAAATGCATTAATGACAATCCTTATGAAATTGCTGCTAAGTTTATGTATTTCTGAAATATAAAATGCTGATAATTGCTGGAAAAATAGAAGTCATATGATAGGGAAAACAATTTTAACTATATAAATCATGTTTTGCATCAAAATTTAATAATCCAAATATTAGCATGAATTAGCAAATATTAGCACTTATATGAACTTTCTGAAAGTATTCCAGAATGGCAATAAACTCATTTTAAAACAAATTTTATAATATTAAAAGTTTCATAGAGATGTTATAATGAGTTAAGAAACAAGAAACAAAAGATATAAAAAAGATTATAATTATCATTTGATAATTCTGACAATTCTCCAGAAATATCTTCCAAAAATTATATAAAATATAACATTTCTCATTAATATTTTCGCTTATATTTTTATTTCAACATTATTTAGTTGTGTGTTACTTCAGATGGCACTTTTTTATAATCTACATAGCTTTTTTTTTTTTATAAAAAAAACATACTTAAATATTCAGATAATACTTATGAGCCAAAATAAAATACAAGCAATCAGCATTATTTTTCAGCACAATTATTAAGTATGAGAAAACTATGTATTTAATTTTTCAAAGAAGTTTTTAAAAAATAGTTAGATGCAGATAATTATTTTATATCTTTTTTCTTAAAAAAAATTATATACTAATACCTTTGTGAAACCTCAAGAACTTTATAAATTTAATTTTTAAATTAGTGTATTCCCATTCTAAACTAGTTTTAGAAAGTTTATACAGATGTTTCATTACAAACTGAAATTTAAATTATGAGCATTTTGACGTAAAACTGGCTTTGTATTGGTTAAAATTATTTTTAACATACCTAAAATCTCTAATATATTTAACAGCTAAAATTAAAAAAAATTATATAATACAAACTATTTCAATAATATAAACACTAAGAAATATTATATGACATTATTATTAATATTAAAATATTTAAATTACCCTTCTAAATGAAATGCAGAAAATTCAGAATTAATTTCAAAATTTTCCTGTCACTGTTAATTTATAATTCATCCCAAAATTCTTTTTACATATAGAATTTATTAAAATAATTGTTCAATATTTCTAGAAAATTTAAAATTGAGAAATATAGTTCAATTAATGTTCTAGAATCACAACTTTTAATGACTCCATAATGCATTTGGGAGGGGGAGGAATGCAGACTTTTCTATTATTCAAAATTTAACAGCTTTTATATGAATTATTCAAGACATAATTTAATATATATTGTTTCAATTTAACAGACATTTAATAATGTTATTTTTGCTTTGTGTTAATAAAAAGAATGAAAAAATGAAGAATTTTGAAACACACAGTACATAATTTTAAAATTATCAATACAATTTCATTTTTACAGCTCTTGAGAAACATTCTTGAACAAATAAGTAAGAAATAATCATATTTTAATTTAATATTAAACAAATCCTCAGAATATATAGGGACTAAAAAATATTTTTTACATGAAATAATTAAATTACCTGTTTGACTAGTGTCCATATCAGAGATTTATTTTCCTCAGCAACTTCTTCAGTTTGGCCAGCATCTCCAGCCTATAGGGGGAAACACACTTTTAGTATGTTTAACATGATAAACATCATGTGAATTAATTGAAATAATTTGAACAATTTAAATTTGATTAAATATAAAGTGAATATTTTTATTGTATTTTTAAACACTTAAAAAACATACTTAAAAAAATCTAAGCTAAGGATTATATTTTACTATAATTTAAAGCAATTATATATTGAACGACTGACCAAGTTTTTTATAATATGCACATCATTTTTTTAAATAATTTATTAGTCCAAATATATTTTTAAGTGCCAGTAATTTTTTTAAATTAGCTTAGTTTAGAAACTGTTTAATAAGATTACATATCAAATATATTTCATGTGATTTATTTCAAGTATCTAAATAATTTTTCTTTAGTTAAAAATATCCTTAAGTATTAAACATGAATCTAAGGTGGAATACAAAATTAATGATGGTTGAGAAACAAATAATTACAAATTAAATCCAGTGATGCATTGATAGATTAATAATATACAATAAATAACATTCATAGTTAATAAAAAAATAAAACACTTTATAAATTTTAAACATATCATGATTTTTTTTAACTAAACAGAATTTAAGTTTCATATTCTTTAACATCAGTGCACATTTAGATTTAAAATTATATCACGATTAATATTCACAAGCATAATATGTTCACAAACTTATAGAAAACAGTATCTATTAATTATTATTTGTAATTATTAATCCCAGCAACCAGTAATCCTCCATAATGACCAGCAGTGTTTCTAGATAATTATGAGTAATTTCTGTTTAATTGCAATAACACTGACACACACATGCAGATGATTATTAAAATGATAAAAACTCTCTAGATATATGATGTAGGAATACCACTGGAATAAAAGGCAGCGAGAATTGCCTGGAAAACAAATTATGTGAATGCTGAAAAATGTTTGTAATAATATTGTATACAATTTATTGGAATACAGTTAAAGAATTGAAAAGATAATTGTGGAGGATATCGATTCTGGATTTGACACACAAAGAAAAATAACAAATAGTTTCATTATACTGAGATTGGATAATTGTGTAGGCCAAAGTAAGTAGTTTCTTTTATACTCATATTTATTTATAAAATGATTGGATAGTTTGTACTGGGTGAAGAAGAACATTACACATGAAAGGAAAGTGTTTATTTAGAAAATTCTATAACATAAAGAAAGCAAGATATGTTGAGTGACCCTTATTTTCCAGATTAGAATTGAATCAGCATAAAACTATTATATTCATGTCTGTATCATAACAGATCCATCGCAATGTTTGACAACTAGGAAGATAATCACTCGTCCTTAATCCTAACTGCACTTATCTAATTATGGGGGAAAATGCTTTAAAATGATTCACCTGACCATATTTTTTACTCCATCGATTAATCAGGTTTTGTAGTTGTAAACTAGTGGGAAAATAATTTGGCATTAATATCTAGAGGTGAATTTAATATATACAGATATATATAAAATATAACTAGATTTTGAAAGCTCTTTTTATAAAAATTTGGAACTTGATTTGAAAGAGATAAAAAATTACAATGAAGTCATCCTTATTGCATGCTACAAACAATAAGCATTCATTTTCAAATGCAGTAAAAATTAGTCACTAAATGTTGAATCTGAAATGTATCAAAAGATAATAACATAGTTTTAAAGCTAAATGATGCTCAAAAATCTTGAGTATAAGTTACATGTACACTGCCATTATCATGAAAAACCCCTTTATTTCATATAATACACCTTTGACTTTAAATTGCATGATAGACTTTAAATAAGGCTTTGGAATTTATTGTGTCACTGCAAGGCAAAAAGTTCACAAGCACCAGACCCTTCTTATCCAAAAATATGGATCACATGATTTTACATGCTAAAAACTGATAAGCACAATGTTGAGTACTACCATTTCACTAATTATTGTTACAAAGGCAAAAAAAGTCAATGATGTTTTAATGCAGATCATCATTAATTGTGACAGCTTTATTCAAAAATTATTAATTATATATCACAACTAATTTTAAGAAAAACTGAAGTACTAAGAAAATGGATTTATGCAATTCAATTTAAATTTTCGATACCCAGTGACAATACAAGTAATTATTCTTTAGTAACAATTAAAGAATACTTTTTTGGAATAAAATAAAGAACATTTGACAAAATCCAGGAGATAAGAATGAATCATGTACTATCTTAGTTTAAACCTTTTGATTGCTTTCAGCAAGAAGTATTTAATATCTTAGGCAAATTGCCAACTTCATTTCTCATTACGTCATATGAATACTTTAATCCATTTTCTTATTATTTACCTGCATACAATTTTCTATGCAATTCACTGATACTTCTACTAATTTTTGTTAATTTCCAAAATTTGCACTAGAAAAAAGTTATGAAGCATTTTAAAACTGAAAGTTTTGGTTATCATCTTAAAGTAACTTTTGTCCATTAAGGTAAATTTGACTTTGACCTAGTTTTTTTTTAAAAAAAGTTAACTCTAAACCACTACAAACAACAATACCCAAGAAAGTTGAACTTAAATCCAAAATGCTGTAAGTGCTTATACAAATTAATGTAAACTATGCTAAATTTTTCCATAATAGTATCTGTTGCAAATCACAAATGAGTACTCAAGGCACAAGCACAGAAAGAGCAACAATTGTACATATACATCACAAGAGTTGCAAAACTTAAGCCTACATAAACACACATTGTATGATGGTATGAACTGTATAATGAATAATTAAACTAAGTTAAATAAAACTATTTTCAGAGTAAGAAATTATCAAAATCCTTTTAAAAGTAAGTTTAAACTCATTATCATATTTAAAATGAATAATGATTTGATACTGGAATGATGCAAATCTTTAAAAAGGATTTTTTTCTATGAATTCTATTATATGTTAGCACTTTGAGTGTATGTCTATATATACACACATTTATATGTGTCTATGAAATAAGTAAACACATTCAATTAAATTCTACAAGGAAAATTTTAACTTTATATTATCCTGTAAAATATCAAAAGATAAAGAAAACGCTTGATAACAGTAGAATACATTAATATTTACAATTTATAATAATTTTTTATAATATGGATGCAAACAATTAATAAATAGTGTTTTATATTTCATTAAGCTTTCTTATTAGATTCTAACAGAAAACAAAGAATCTCATTTAAACGTGTTTTAGGAAGTTTTTAGGAAGTAATGTTTTTAGTTTGTTTTTAGGAAGTAAAACTTTAAATTAGTCTAGGACTGACCAGTCCAAATTCTTCATAACCATTGGCTATGTATGGAGTTTCAACAGGGGGTGTTTCAATATCCTCAACTGGGTGAGCTTCTGATTCAGAATCAGTTGAATGAATACTATGAATTCCATCTTGGTCAATTTCTTTGTTGTCATCTGTATGAACATCATCATCTAAATCTAAAAAGAGGAAAATTTGGTCAATAAATAAAACAACTTAATAAGAGCAAAAATACATGAAAATTCAAGTCATAGATAAGACTAGTAAAATATTAGTTGAACTAGCTCAACAGGATTTATTTTAATCTCATACTGAAAAACCATTTTGCAAGCCAGTATAATTATGCTAAGTATATTACTAAGTAGAACTAAAAGGTGTTATGTATTTTGCATGAATTATAAAATTTAAGTATCATAAGAATAAAATACCATCACCAAAATCAACAACAAATATTGTTCATGATTTGTAAAAAATATACAGACATCTTAGAGTTTTGATATTTATAAAATAATTTCAAACAATTCTTTTCTTTGAAATTACATTACATAACACTTTGATCCTTAGTTGAATAAGAATATAAGTGAGAAAATCATATCAATAAATACAAATTATATTATGAAATAAGATTTCAAAAAAACAAACAAACTGTACTTTATACATTGATAACATTAATGCAATATTCCCATAATTACAAACACAGTAAAAGTAACAATTATTCAAACTTTTCTGCAAATTTACTAAACTTAGCAGCAATTTAAGAAGTTTAATGAAAATATTAAACTTTTACACTATGAAAATTTAAAAAGATAGATATTAAATTAAAATTTATTCACAATTCAGTCTAATTTTTTCTCAGTTATTTAAAAATTATCTTTAAAAAATCATATTTTTAATATATTATATTTTAAATACTATTTCTATATCCAATCTTATAGTCTCGTAAATATTTACCAACAGTAATAATTTCAACTTCTATAGAAGATATCACAGCATAATTCTCTTTTCTACAAGACCACAAGACATTGGATAATAATAAGGCATTATTATCCAATATCTTGTGGTCTTGTAGAAAAGAGATTTAGATTATTTAAAATTTTTTAATAATCTAAATTAGATAAAATATAGATAAATTAGATAAATCTAAATAAGATAAAAAAGGAACACAAGATTATTTAAAATTGATTGCTCATTCTCTAGATTTGCATTCAAATAACATAAAAATATACTTTTAAGTTTCCATATTTATTAATGCATTTTGCAGCTGAATACTTTTTAGCACCCTCAAAAATTTTTAAAGCACACCAAGCAATATAAATATGATCTTGAAATTAATTCATTATTATTTACAATTTAATGTTACTTTGGTTTTATAAGCTAAGTATATTAATTGATCTAATAGCTCATACAGGGGTTTATACATTCTCAAGATTCCAACATCATGAATTCTTCAGGAAGTGCTAGAATACACATATTGTGTATTACTCTTACTTATAAAAAATATAACTAGTTATATACAAATATTTTTATAAGACAGAGCAATAATATTTTCATTAAACCAAGATTTAAAATTAATGCTTATTTTAAAACCATTAAATAAATCTATAGTGACATGAAATAATTTCACTTAAATATTCAAAGCTTGTTATATTAATTATTTGCTTGTCATTTAAATGTTGTACATATTATGATAGATACTTCAGACATTTTACATGTTTTATGTGGCTTCTTTTGATTAATTTATTGTACACTAAAGACATCTATAAAAACAATATTATCAAAACTATGATGACAAATACAAAAATATAAACAAACATTTTTGGTAATAAGTATAATACATACTACATATAATTGTAATTGTATTGTTTACATTGCTTTCCTTTTTCTCATTAAAGTCTGTTAGTTTTTATGCTTCTTGAATTATGAGCTTAAATCTAATCCACACACACACATGAATATAAGCATTTTTATTTTAAGTAGATAAGTCATTCAATTCTGCAGAATTTTAAATAATAAGGGAATATAAAAAATTTTGTTTCATTAAATAAATAAAAATAAGATATTCTTCAAAATTTTTTAAAAACATTAGATTCTAAAAATAAACATGCTTTTGATGATTAAATTAATTTTTTAAGAATAAGTATTACATTTCTAAGAGATTGAATTATAATTTATTATCATCAAATGAATTTCTTTAGCATTTTTATTCAAACATTAGATGCTAGCTAAAATTCCCTCTTTGGATGAAATTATGTTCTCATCTCAATCTATCTCAATCATATTTCTCATTTATTTTATATTCCATATTAGTATTTTTCATTAATAAAATTAAATTCATATAAAACAGACTTTTAAAATTATAGCTTTTTGAGAAATTTTAAAAATTAACAATTCAGAACTTCATTTTTTAAATAGCCATTGTTACCTACTGGAATTAAGGCTATAATGACTGAAAATATTTTGCATCAGGAAAAGAATTCTCATTTCTTGATAAATTCATTATTAGAATTTGGTGTTGGTGTTTAACAGCAGAAAATAAACTTTTTAACTTAATTCTGAGTTTAAAATTATAAATTAGAGTCAAATAAGATATTTTTTAATAATGTAAAGAATTTCTAAATTGATTAAACAAATAGTACTGATAAAATCAAATAATTATAAATAGAATTAATGTGAGGAATGTTTCTAGCACATATGTGTGTACTTAAATAAATAAAACTGATATTCAATTCAAGTTATAAAAAACTATTTCTATGATAATTTTTCAGTGGCATTTAACATTTTACAATATTTTGTTACAATGTTGTGTAACTAACTTTAAAAATAATAAACTCTTTAATATATGTATGTTTTACTTTTATTTTAGTCATCAAAATTTTGATATCTGTTTAATTAATAAAGTATGTTATAAAATTGGAGAAATATTATGAAAAAATTCTCATTTCCAAAAATTTATTTAAATTGATCTGTATTAAATCTTTTACTAAGCACAAAAAATTTATTCTTAAATGGTAAAAATTAAAATGAAAAATTAAAACAATTTGCTTGAATGAAAATTAATCTTTATTTGAAATTTCTTCAAAATGGATAAAAATTATCCTGTTTTAAAACTTAAATTGAGATGGCCAAGAAAAATACAACACAGATTATTATATTTGCTTTAAAACACTTTTCTCTACACATGGCTTTGATTAGTAGTGACAAAGGTATTATTTGATTTCATATACAGTCAAGGAAAAAACTACAATAAGAAATAAAACATTTTAAAAAACTTTGAAGTCAAATTAAATCATTACAATTATCATGGAGTTTTGACATGAGAGTTGAATTTTAAGCTACAATTCACTTAATTTATTCTTGTTAAAGAATGAACTATACAAATAAAAATCTGTCTTTGCAATTACCTATATTTACAGATAATTAAAAATTATTTCAACATTTCTAAAAATTCTAATCTGTAAATAAAATACTAAATTAAAATCAGACTATAAATGAAACAGTTTACAAATTGAAAATGTTATAACCAGTTTATAAATATTGCATTATGCATAAAATGTAGGTAAAAAAAACATTTTTAATAATTTGAAAATTTTGCCTTTTTTAGATCAGAATAGTATATTAATAAAACAAAAAACAAAAGTTTACAAACATCCTAGATTACTTTCCTTCATATGGAACAATAAGAAATTCCCAAATGTTTCCCATATAAATAAGGTGGTGATATCGCAAATACTGAAGTTTTTCTATGCATATTTACCATGATCTTGAAAATGCTTTTCAGGATCAATTTCTTTCCATGTTGGAAGTGGTTCTTGAGAAGATGAACTAGTTGGCCTTGTACTGGTAAGTGAATTTGAAGTTTGTGTTTCTTTGCCACTCATAGTTCTCATCAGTAAAGATGAGCACCTCAGTGCTAATTCTAAAGCATCCATCCAACATTTTCCAGCTTGTTCATAAGGCGCTCTAAAAATTAAATGAGCTACAGGTAAAGGTTGAACAAGAGCACCAATTGTTTCACCTTTAGGACCCTATTAAAGTAAAAACATTGATTATATTATTTTTTTATCATAAATGTTTTTAACAATTAAGTTTTACTAAGTATTCAATTGTTATTAAAAAATCTTATTTTAAAAATTACATTTAAAGTATTTAAAACTGATAATAGATGTAAAACACATAATTTAAGTGAAAAAGAAACTAAATATGGTATATTTTTAATTGTATGCTGTGTATTTAATAACATGTGAAAAATATTTCATGGATCACAGAAATTTTCAAAATATGAAAATAAAACAGAAAAACAAGTCAAAAATTTAATTTGTAGTCTATACTAACATATCATTTTTTATTTAAAAAAACAATAATTTTTAACCATAATAGTTTTTATACTTAATTTTGTTATAATTTTTAAATTAACAATAAAAAGATTTATAAAGACTTTCTGAGATTTACTTTTTTAAGTTACATAAAATATTTTACACATTCTGAGTTGCTGTGAATAAAAATTTTTCAAATTAACAATATAAATAGATCATATCTGCAATTAATAATTTTTTAGAGATGGATATTATAAATAGTTAACCATTTAGATTTATCTTATAGGAAAATCAAACTTTTAATTTAAAACTCTAGTTGAAGATAAATTTTTAATATAATCAAAATTATATTTTGCAGAAAAGCTGTATTAGCCTTAATGTCATACAGGAGAAAAATAGCTTTAAAATTAAAAATTGTACAAAAACACTGCAACAACTTAAATTGCAAATGGTATAACCATAAACATTATTGCTAAAAAATTTTAATCTATGAAGGTATTTCATTTAAGAAAAATTTAAAATGAATAACAAACTCAATACAAGAGGAACACTGAAAACATTTTTATATTTGTATATGTGTGAGTGTACAGATATTTTTTTATTCACAAAAAGAATAAGAAAAAAGCTTACTAAATATGTTACTTAGAATATCACAAGATATTTAACTGATATAATAATTAATTTTTAAATTTTACTTTTACTAAAAACTAATAGTAAATTATACATTCTATTAAGCCTTTATAATCTGATTTTTTAATAATCAAATTTAAAAAGTCAATAAATCCCTGACATAATTAAAATGATGTAAATCAGCTCTCTCTAAGCTATATAACATAATTTTTTTATTGTGAAATCCCATTACTTGGAACGTAATTTCTATATCTTTGATTTTTGACAACATTTTTACACATTTATTTGTATCTCCTACACATTTTAACAAACAGAGAAATATTTCCATTTTCTTTAAAGGTATATAAATGCCACAGTACATTTTTCATGGAAATTACAATTTATATAACAATAAGACATGAGAAAATGTGTTTTAACCTTTGATGCCCATATAGATTGCTCCATAGGATGATACAGCTTAAAACAAAATCCATCCTTTTTAGAAGGTCTTTCTATTAATTCACAAGCATTCAGAAGAACAGTGCCTACCCATTGGCTGCTCTATAAATTAGAAAAATATTGCATTGAGGAAGTACGAATTGCAATCTCAAATAGTATACTTTAATTCATAAACCATATATTTGAATCTTATTATCAAGATATTTAGTATTACCAAGATACTTCCAAATCTGAATTTGATATTTACTATACAACTATATAGAGGATATTTATTAAAAGTTTAGTCTCCCATATAGTTTTTTATAGAAAAAAATTTATAATTCAAATATAATAACAGAATTTAAAAATAATCTGCTTCGCAGTCTATAATGCAGATCAAGTATAATGTCAAGACATTAAATAATGGGTGACATTTAAATAAAGTGATGAATATATCAAACAAAAATTAAACACAAATTTTTAATAATATAAATACAATTCAAATACAACAAATATACATATATATATAAATAAATTTAAAATTACTGATAAATAAAATATGCAAATAAATGATGACAAATGAAATAAGAAAATCTAATAAATATAACAAAAAGTAAGATTAGTTGAAAGAAACATATATTGAAAATCAGTCTCAATTGAGTAATATTTCAATAAAGAACATGACTATAAAGTATGCAAATAAACATCAAATGAATCAAATTATTTGGACAATATAAAGTGGAAAAATAAGTTTGCTACAGAGCAGGGATGAAAATGATATTTACAGTAGGTCATATTGTTCAATATATGTATATGGCAAATTTTTTAAAACTTTTTCAATAGCAAGAAATTTCATAAGCATAATATTAAGGGCAAACACTATCATAGAGAACAGCCAGATGCAATAAGATTTGTTCAAAAAACAGTGAAGAAAAAACTGATCACACCAAATACAGATCAGACTACAGAAGAATGATTCCTTTAAAAGTAGGACATTTTTAGAAAAATAAGTGAAAAATTAAATATTTTTTAGAACCTTCATTTAAAAAATTATATAATTTATGATTTTATGTAAATGAGCGTATAAGTGATGTGGGAAGTTTAAAATTGAGAATAACAGATTCTCAACAAAACAAGAGAAAAAAAGATGAGAAATATAAATAAGAAACAAGAATATTTCACTTATAAGCAAAAAAAATTTAGAATAGGTTTGTTTGTCACTCAATGGTCACTTTACAAGGATCTAAGGTTTAAAGTGTATTCCAAAATACTACTAACATCCAAAGCCAAGGTTGGATTCAAACTCCCAAACTTTTGAACCAAAGGTAAAAATGCTAATCATTCAGCTGCCAGCTTGATAAAAATTAGAATAGATGAGCCATTATTTTAAATTTTGTTACTTCATCACTCAACAATATTTTTAGTATGCAGCCATTCTATTTAATATTATCATAAAAATATATAATTTTTTTTATATAAATACACAAGTAATTTTCTTACAGCAATTACAAAATATATATATTAAGTATTTTTTAATCTTCTCTAAAATTATAATGAATTTGGAAGATTTTTTTATAAACTAAAATGTTCTTATGAAAGATTTTTTTTGAATTTTTACATAAATAGATCTAAATAATTTTATTACTTTACTGGATAAAATGATAGAAAAAAATTTTTACTATTTACTGATTCAAATAGTAGACAATTTTCTTTGTATTTATTATTTTTTCATTATTAACAAACAAGGCTCACTTTGAATAAAAATTAAATAGACTATTAGAGATTTGAAGACACACTAAACATCTAATTATCTGAAATACCCAAAATACTAAAATGTTTTAATCAAAATATACAAAATACAAGTGTTTCAATGAAAAAAATACAGCTGATTTACCAATCTATAAATTTGTAAATAATGGAATGATTTTATAAACAATAAATAAGTAAATCTCATTGTTACTTATTGAGCTGAGAAATTGCTTAAATGCATATTTATGTTTGCCCTTTTTTCATAATTTTGTAAATTATTTCTGAAATTGGCTTATTTAGGATAGCAGTGCCACTCAATTTTGTGTTTAAATACAGATTAAATAAATGTTATGTTTTGCTATCATTCCATACATACAAGCCTTCTGTACTTAGAATCATAAAATATGTAACTATATTAAAAATCACACGGATAATTATAACATTTGAAATTAAAAGATTAATAATACAGAAAACATTAAAAATATCATTTAAAAAACTACAAAAATATATTACTGAAAATAAAATGTATTACCAATGAAAATTTTTTAAATACCTTATGAGTTTTAGGACTTTTATACAACAGTAGTAACCCAGGCTTCAAAACACACCATAATTTAGTCCATCCTTTCAAAGTTCCTCTTACTTTTAACCAATCTGCTAGAACAATTATCGTAGGATCTTTCAGTGTAGTTGATAATTCTTTTGCAACTCTTTTTTTCTCTCTTCTGTAGTTTTTACGTTGAGCCTTAGTTAAAACAAATTAGAAAGCTTAATGATAGGTAGGTACCACACAGTATTGTATTATATAAGCATGCACATGTCCATATTAAATAATAAACAATCATATGATCCTTAATATAAAATATCAGAAATTTCTTTTACACTAAAGATTAAGCTTATTACTAATATTATATTATTTTTACATTATACTTTAGTTATTATGCAAAAGCAAATGACACTAAAGATTATAATAAAATAAAACAATTTCAGTAATTTTATTATTTGATAACACATGCTGAATTTTTAGGGTTTTTTAATGTCTTTAAATTTTTGTTTGGAAATTAAGGCAAAAAAGATTTACTACAATAGAATAAGCTGCAGGATTCAAGTAAGCATAGGTAGTTCTTAAATTAAGAACTAATTTTATTCAATTTCACACATTAAAATATTATCAAAATTTATAACTTAATTGTATTAAATATATTATTAACTATTTTTGTACTTCAATATTTAAAGGTGTTACTGATTGACACATTATAAAAAATTTAACACTTGACAATAAAAAAACATTTTTTATATTATTTAAAAGAATACATGAAATTAAAAAAAATTACAATTAATACCAGACTCAAAATATCTTGTAAAAAATCTTCTAACAAATAACATATTTAAAAAATTACAAGCTTTAAATAAAGAAATGCAATAATATTTCTAATGTTTTTTACGAAGCTAAATCCAAAAATGTTTGAGCATTGATGGATGACTGATTGATTATTCTATCACCATTTGATTAGTTTGGTTTGGTTTGTTTGTCGCTCAACGGTCATTTTTTGCACACAAGGGCTAATTAGACCGGGACCTACAGTTTAAAGTCTATCACCATTTGAAAACTAAGATAAATTTATCTGAGCACTATGGTTTAAAATAAATTTTAAAACACAACAAATGTACTAGAAAGAAGTTTAATGTTGAAACTGTTGTGACAAAGATGATATTGTAAATTAGACTTTAATATTGAAGGATTACATGTAACATAGAACTAGAAATATAACATATATTTGCTGGAGGATGGAAATTAAAAAAAAAATAATAAAATTATTTAGTCCACAGGATTATTAAATATCTTATCTATAGAATTTGCCCAAGTTAAAATTATTTATTTTTGTCAGCATCTTTACAGCAAAATAGTTTTTCCTAGTATTAAATTTATTAATGAGCAAAAGTTTTAAAAATCTTTTTTTAGTTAAATTTAGGTTTAATAAATAAGAGATATCAAAAAGTTCTGGCATTATTATTAACTCAAAGAATTTATAATTTATTCAGTTTATGTGATATACCAACATAAGAAAAAGTACATCAATTTTCAGAATAACATAAAAATTTTTAATGTCTTTTAAAAACTTTTCATTTTGCGAATTTTTTACCATTAAAATATATATTTACTAAAAGCATTACAACCAGATGTAAAGCTTTAGTCATTCACTTAAATAAAATAATTTTTCCACTTAGTTAAGCACATAATTTTAAAAAAGAAAATATTTTTAGCTGTGCTCTTTCAAACACTACACAATCACATAATGAAACAAACATTTACATTAGAATATAATTTAAAGAGTTTGGTTTGTTTATTCTTTTTTATATATGAGAGTTTGTTAGACTGAGAGACAAAATTTTAAGTAGATTCAAAACCACTACAAACATCCAAATTGTTGAACTGAAAATGAGAAGAATTCCTATATACATGAAATAAAATTATTTGTAGAAACACACATTAGAAAAATATAATTTTATTTCACATAAAAATAAATTTTTAAATTAATCTTCACAAAAACAATTATGTGTGTATGGATCAATTAACTTAAAAAATATCTATAAGACATTTATACAAATGAAAACATATGACTTCATCATATACTACATGTATATAATAATTATATTTATATAAATATGTAGAAATATTCATTCAACATATCTCTTTAACAGGAAATAATAAGATAAATAATTTATAATAATTTCAGTCCTTAAATAACACAAGTATCAAAACTAATAGTGTTAAGTAAGTGTGTATATATTATTTCCTTCAAAAAATTTTCAGTTTTCATATTAGAGATAACACATCTATTTTCAAAACAATATACCTATTAATTTTTAAAAAAATCATAAATTATATAATTAAGTAAAATACATAATTTTGTAATTTTTTTTTATTAAAATTGAAATATTCTTCATCAATATGAATTTTATGAAAAGGTATTAATTCCTTTCAATACAATAAAACATTTAAAAGCAATTTATACACAACTAAGATAAATTATGTAATTTTGAAAAATATAATTAATTTTAATACAATATTGGCAACAGTAAAATTTGATCTAACACTGAAAGAATTATACAATGAAACATTCATTAAAAAGATGCTTATGCAATATATGCTTGAAATTTTTATCAAGATCAAACAGTTCCTTTTAGCTATATTTAATATAATTTACAATAGATTGTATAGATAATTAACAAATAAAAATGTTTTTAGAAATATGAAGTAAACCATAATAAATGAAGAATTATCAGCATTTATCCTAAACCTTACTAAATCAATGTAAACAATTTAATAAATCAGTGAAAATTCATTGATATAAGAATTAAAAATTGAGGAAATAATACCTTGTACGATTCTCGTTTATCTAATTTGGAAGCAGATGAAGGCTCGGTGACTGCATCACCCTAAATTAGTGTACATGTAAATTATAAAATATTTTCAATATGGAAATAAAAGTAAAATTTATGAAGCAAATGATTTGGGAATTTAATTTTAACAAATCAAATTTTTAGTTTTAAATTACTACAACTTTGGTGCAAATAAATATAATGTAATGTCTATGAGTATGTTTGTTGATTGATTAAATTCTCCTTATTGCTTGATTAAAATTAAATCAAATTTAAATTAAAGAGTAGATACATAATTATATTTATCAGAATGACACAAATTATGAAATTATTATCATCAAAATATCCAGGATAATTTACAATTAACAAAAAAAGATTTTAAATTAAAACCACAAGTTGAGAAGCATTTGCAAATTAATATTTTATTTTTACAAGTGATTCGAGGTACTTTCAAGCATTGCATTTTAAATATATAATACATCAAATGAATTTAAATGTATAGAATTTTAGAGCGTTATGTTCTAAAAAGAAGCTTTTACTGTAATTTCCAGATGAAAACTTGCATAAATATAAGTGTCACATTAGATAAATAGTGAAACATATTTTAAAATTACACTCAAGTTAACTGTTTATGACATTATCATAAATACTGAATTTATAATTTAAACTCGTGTTTTACGATATATCGGCTTAAGTTTAAAAATGGCACAAAATAACAATTAAAAAATATCAAGCTCAAAGGTAAAAAATACTATTTTATAAGACTAATTTTATGAAAACTGATGCTCAAAAAGAAATAATTTTTTATACTAGAATTTAAACTTAACTATTTAATAGGTCTTGATAATGTTTGATAAACTACCAAATAGCCCCCTACCAAATAGCCAAAATCTATAATGGAAGTTGATTCATTAGATTACAGTAAAATACTTAAATAATATCTTTATTTAGATGCATATACATTCTTAAAAAAGAAAAAATCTATCTCCAAGGTTTTACCTAAACAATATCATAAAATCCATGATAATTTAGGAGAAATAAAATAGAGCTTATGAGAACTAGTCAAAAAAATTAAAAGTGCTAATTGTAATTCAAATAAATTTTAACTATTTAAGTAAAAACTTACATATATATATGAAAAATGCCTGTATAACACAAATAGAAAACTAAAACAATTCCATACAACAAAATATAGGAAAATAAATAGCAAAAATGAATAACATACAAATAATAGAAAAAGAAAAATAAGTTTTGCTGTATGTTAAATTTAAATCCACTTAATTTTAAAATAAATTTCACACTAAATCCTCAATTAATAAAAAAAAATTAATTTTTGTGTTTAAAAATAAACATTTGAAAATTTAAGTTGTTAAACATTTTTTGTCTTAGAAATAAGTAAAAATATTCTAATTAATAATTTGTTGATTGAGACTTAATATATAATATTCTTAGTTAAATAAATGCATCTCTAAGCAAATCAGTGACTATTTTTTTTTGGCAGTAAATTGTACCATAATTTTTGTAATGTAACACAATTTTACTTGACTCCAAAAATGATTTATTTATCCAACAATACAATTATGTTTAAAATTTTTCATTTTCAATTTAAATACAAATTACTCATAAATTTAAAAAAATGATTTTCATTTATAATGAACTGATTAAATCCAATAAGCTTTAAGAGTGATGAAAATTTTTTTAAATAACACTATGAAAGGACATAAAAAATTATAAAATTAAGATTAAATAATTAGTAAGCCTTTTTGAATATGTGGTAATTTAAAAAAAGATCAAATCAGATATTATAACTGATTACATTTGAATAACTTATAACAAAACATCTGAATGTTATGGTAATGAATAAACCATTAAGGTAGGTGTCCTAATACATTTTTAACAGCATTTAGTAGCTAAACTGACAACATGCTAATTTAAGAAGACTAAAAAATAGAATCTGATAAATTACCTTAGGTGATGTACTTGGTGTGCTGGAGACCTCGGAATACCGTGGTGTCATTGAATCCTCTTCATTTAAATCATGACCTACAAGTGATTAAAAATTATTAAAGTATATTAAGTAACAAAATCTTCAAAAAAGACAAAAACAAAACAAACTTGAAAAAAATAATTATACAAACTTAGAAAAAAATCTTATGTTTAGTAAAAAACGTACACAATCCAATATAAAGAAAAGAAATACAGTGCAAGCTATATAAAAATTTAGTATTACAACATTTTTTAGAGTCATGAAATATTTTAATTCCCTATACATCTAATGCAAAATGAATATAAAATAAACTTAAGTTCAAATCTTTCTTTTTTGCTCTTGATACTTTAAAATCTTCTTAAATTAATAAAATTGTTTTACATTTACTGTTTTCAAAATGAATACTTAATTTTTATTAGCTATTTCTCTATTTAAATTTTCAAAAATATTCAGAACTTTATTAAACTTGCAGATAATATTCAGAACTTTATTAAATTTTACATATTTCCAATACTTTAATTTATATGAATTCCTTCATATAAGACAAATCAAGATATGATTATATTCTAAAATATAACAAAATTTTGATAATAAATCATTTTCAATAATACAAATTACTACACAAAATCATAATAAATACAAATTATCATGCATACAAAGTTTACAAATATTTTAGTCAACAGAAGTCAACTTAGAAAGTAATTTGTATTTTTGATTCATCTGATAAGAATTTATAATCTAAAACAATGATATATAAGTTTTGAGGCAATAACTTGAAATTATACACAAGTTTATGTGTGAATTTGTAGAATTGAAAAAATGAATTCTATTGATAATTTTTGCAAATCATTTCAAGATTTCATTTAAAAGCATTTTTATAACTGGATAAATATAAAATGTTTAAAGATAAAAACATTTATTATAAATTATTCTATTATACATACATATATGCACACACACACAAAGCATAGAATACAACATTTTGTATAATACTGGACATGTAAAGTGTTCATTAGCTTAGTTAAATAAAGCAAAAATTTTTTGGAATATTCAAGAACATATATAAAATATTATTACTTTTGAGAACATAAAATATTATTAAGTTTCGTGCAAAAAAACAATTTTGAACTTTACAATCTTATATAATATAAATTTAGATTCTACAAAGGTCGGGGGAAAACAATGAGAATTTGGAAATATGACTCATAACTAGTTTAGTTAAAGTCAAAATCAAAAGCATTCTTTAAAGGTTAAATTGGAATCAAAACATTACAGAGAATGTTTATACTCACTACTATACGAAGATGATGATACTGCCATTAAATAGAAACTAAACTACTATTAAGCAACTTATCGCTGCTTCAGCAGCATTGCTGAGAAAAAATACAAGCACTAATTTATCTTCATATTTATATTTACATAATCTTGTACATGATACGCAGGAAGAAATTGAAACTAAGCGATACGCAAATTTTCAAACGATCTTTTCGAGAAGTAAGCAATTGAACTGTTTTAAGGAAACTAAACTGCCGAACAGACGAGCTTCTCGGACCCGCTACTATCGAATGACGTAAGAGCTGAACCTCCTTCCTTTCGACCAATGCAGGATGAAATTTCTCGTTTGCGCCTTGCGATTGCGTGATTTGCTTGTGGTGGTTGCCATAGTTACAGTCGAAAATGCACGTTCTCCCTGGCATCCCTCCCGGATAACCCATCCTTGATCTGGGAGCAAAAAGAGTCATCCTCCGACCGATATTTTGATTCTTTCTAAATCCTTTATTTGGATCTTAAAAGTTTGGCGGGAAATACCACGATCTCATTGTGAAGTAACAATAAAACAGTCTATCCTGATCGATTAATAATTGACTCTTTGTCGCGATTGATTAAAAGAGAAGTTTTTTTTAAGATACAAATTATTCTCCTTAAATCTATAAATCATAAATATGTCAATAGGAAAACTTAACATTTCCAATATTTTTAACATAATTCTCTATAGATTAATTAAAATTACTTGTGCCAAAAATATTAATTTGGTATATATATAAGTATACTAGACCAAATTTTATTTTAAATTAAATACGTTTACATCTATGACGTATTTAATTCAAAATAAACAAAAATCGCAAACATAGTTCTTTCGAATCGTACATTTAAACTGCTTTTGCATTTTATTCCTTGCTTTTTATTTTTCTTTCTTCTATTCACAAAAATTAACTTACATTATTATTACATTTTGAAGAGAGTAAAAAATCCATAATTTATAAAATTAAAAAATAAAATAGAAAAAAATTATATATATTTGAGTGTGTGCGTGTGTATGTATGTATCTTTCAAGAAAAGTTATATTATCTACGATACGTCTTTGGGGACAGTTATTTAACTAAAAATAAAATAATTCATTAACTATATTATGCCATTTTCTTTCTTCTGAAAAATGTACACACTTTTAGTAAAGAAAAAAATATTTCATTACAAATACATATATCCAAATAAACATATCTTGATAGCTTTCGCAAAATGCTAACAATATATTAAATTTGTCAAAAGAAAAAATCTCATCACATTTAAATGCACAAATAAATCCAGAAAAAAACTTTCCAAAAGAAAAAATTTCACAAAATAAAAAATAGAAAATATTTTTATCTATATGCAAGAAATGAATATAAAATGGGCTACAAATTTAAAATGATCTAAATTAAGAGTTTTCTAAAATAATGTGAAATTTAAGAGGTGTACTAGGAATAGAATATTTAGTTTGACAAAGCAAAAGAAGACGCGTTCTATAGGTCTGACATAAACGTAAAACACTTAATTCCCATGTGCTTTGAAACTTGAGTTGGTATTAAAAAATTGTGCTTCGCATGAGAAAGTATTCCTTACTCATAAAATTGGTAGACAACTTGAATTTTAATTATTCGAATATAAATCATTATTAAATTTTATATTTATTCGCCTTTTCTTTGGTAAACAACTTTAATAGTTATTAAATATTTCTATCAAATTTATCGTGATTTTGCTCAAAAGTTCTGACATTAAAAAGGTCATCATTCAACGATTTGAAGTCAACTTTAATAAGAATTATTCTTCAAATAGAAAGAAATCAAAAATTAAGAAAAACAAAGACAGAAATGAAAAAATGAAAAGTCGTAAAATATACGTTACAAAATCCACTAAAATAACAATTTATTAATCTAAAAACTAACTAGAAAATTTTAAACGGGACGTGACAATGATAGCAGTTAAACTAATACATAAGACTATTAAGGTACATTTAAAGAAAGATAATATATAATTTGACTTTCTTTATACATTTATAGTTATGCATTGAAATATCATTTTGAAGATGGGAAAATAGAATTAAAATAAATAGACTAAAACAAAACAAAAAAACTTCATTTTTTTTTATTAAACAAATCAACCAGAATTTTTTGCTAAATTACTACATTTTTGAATAAATAACGAGAAGAAAAAACTCAAAATTTTAAAATTAGCATTTAACTTAGTGCTGAATAACTGTATCTGATATTAATTACAAATGTTATGGGCTTGAGAATTGATAAAAAAAAATGACACGTGTATTCTTTTTAACTTGAGCAATTTTATTCACGATACTAATTAATAGTTAGAAAAAAGATTTAAATTAATTCTACTCGAATACAAGTTGAATAAATTTTGTAAAATACAACACAGACTCAAGATAAATCGCAGTTTCATTCTTAAGAAGACAAAACAAGTTTATCAAGAATCTGGGGAGACTGAAATTTTGAAAGAACATGCTTTCCTCCATTAGTAGGAAACTAGGAATGTCCTTGCGATTGCCTTTGATAAGAGACGAACCTTCATATATATTAAAGACTAGTTTGAAACAAAAAAAGGCGAAATTTTACCTTTTAAAGAAAACCATCTCAAATTATATGCTACATTTGAATTGCATGCATAAGGAAACATACTTCAATTACTTTAAAAAAAATTATTAGAAGGAATATATATACAACACATTCGCAACCGATTTTATAAACGGTATCTAAAGAGAAATTGAATTAAATGATAAGAGGAAATCGTAAGTGATAAAAAAAGAAACGGCAGGCGTCAGGTTTAAGATAATAAACATTGTTATGTGTTGTAATTTATAAAACGATTGTTATATTTTAGAATACAAAACAATTCGTTCATAATGTAAATAAATATTTTTATAGCTTAAGTAACGCGTTCACAAATCTTAATTTAATAGAGAAAACGCATTTAATGTGTCACCTCCTTCCGTTGGTAAATTATGAGGCACACTGTGTTTGTTTATGAGAAAAATAATTTTTGAATCATCACACAGCAATTCCGGAATTGTTGGTATTAAAGACAACATGCTAATATAAGCTTGCGATGCTTTTAACAATATTTTTCGCATAAATTTAATAATTAATCTTACAAATTAAGAAATAACTAACGTGTTTAACGTATACGTTCGTTTATATCTTCTTAATAAATGCATAAAAACTTTTTGGAATGGCGTTTTTATATTTATTTTGATTTTATTAAGTTTAAACTACTTCATCTGAAAGCTTTTAGTAATTTACTGTTATTTAAGGAGCATACTTTACTTAAGTTTTTTATTTTTTTATTTTCCTAATTAATAAAATTATTTGTTTATAAGAAAAAGTATTTAATATATATAGATTCTTAAGTTTTTCCAAACTCCCGTTATATATGAGTTTATAATTTCCTTTCGCATATAATACAAATTATAAATATTATACGTATTCACATGTAGTTATATTCGAACCCCAGTGGGCCAGTAAATATGGGCCGCTTCTTGCTTTAACGACTGGGAGGATATGTGTGTGAGTGTGACCACACATTCTCTCTCTCTCTCTCTTTAGTTTTCATGGGTTGGGACGCGTCTACGTTAATCTGTGGAAGTTCAAAAACCTTCCGCTGGTGTCGCGTGGATACGAAGAGAAAAGTGTCAACTCAGAGGTGATCTCGTCACCTGACATTGGCTCAAAATTACGTGGAGGTTGGGTGATAAGCGAGTGTTTCAACCTTAGGTTGAGTCCAAGGCTCGTCTGCGCAGCTACGCATATATGTACTTGTATTGGCACAGGTGCCGTATAATCCATGATTCCAAATTCGGAATTTTTTTGGGGATGAAGAAATGTTGCCAAGATGACGTATCACGACGTGCGCGATGATGTAATTACTAGGGTTACCAAAATAGAATTTTCTGCATAATTCTTATAAGTCTCATATATATATGAAGTAATGAAAACGAGATTGCCAGATACATAAGAAAATCCGCCAAAAAGTCGTCAATCTCAGAATTTGGCATCATGGATTATACGGCACCTGTGCCCTTGTATTTAAATATTAACGTCAAAAAAAGTTACGTTAGCAGTAAGCAACGGTTTGTGAGGATGCATTTTAAATTGTATGATCTGAGGCACTAATACTGACTGATCAAGTATCCAGGTTTTTATCAAAACTTATCAAATCACTTTAGCAGAACTGCGATTATTTAGCGTATATGCCTAACATATTTCTATACATAAACGGTAAATCACAAGTAATTGCAATTTACAATAAAACTTAGCTTTAATTATAATACCATCACCTTAATTTAAATAATAGCTAAAGAAGTAACAGCTGACATTAAATAATCTCAACAGGAAGAGGAAGAAAGTTTATTTCAAGGTCTTTTTAAAAATTACTTTTGTGCACAAACGTAATAATCAGAAAGAAATGCATAAAACCATAATATTAGTAAACATAATTAATTTCCTGAACAAAAAACTAGATTAAACAAAAATTGAAATCTGAATGTAAAATGCTCATTCACTGTATTTATTAAAATACATTTTAGGTGCTTGCTAAACATTTTTACGCAGCTTTTTCGATGTTCAAAAAAATTTATCCTATGATTAATATATTATATAATGTGATAAAATCAAGTAGTTATCAACTAGGTTTCAATCGCTTATTCAAGTTTTCACGGAAGCGAGTGAGATTTTGTTAAAGGTTGAAGCTATTATGCTCACAAAGAATAAAATTACGGTAAACGTTTGCTTTTTTTAGAGACAAATAGTACAACACAGATATAAAATACTCATAAACTAAAAAAATAGTTTTTACTTATAATGAACTACTTATGTCCAATAAGCTTTAAGAGTGATGAACAAAAAAATCATTTGAAATAAAAGATTATATTACGTACTGTAGCATTTTATAACTACTATGTTATATTTAGTTACATCACAGGATGTCTCCAAGATTTAAGCATCAATACAAATACACACAAAAGTGATTAGTAGGTGAAAAATTTGATAATACTTCATTTAAATTTCTTTATTACTACACAAATAGAGATTAATTGATCAAACATTTTATAAAATGATTATGATACTTATTTATCTCAAATTTTATTCAAAAATAAGTCGGTATTTTCCTCGTCGCAAGAAAATGACTTTGCAATACAATTTTATTCAATGTACTAGAATTAAGCGGAACAATGATTACTAAATTCACAGAATAGAAGAGAGACATTATTGCGTGTTTATCGGGAAGATGTATATCTTAACTCAAATCATTATGAAATAAATTTCGCTTTTTTAAAATTAAAATACATTTAATTTTGGCAAAAGCCCTAATCTTACTTAAACTACGGATGATTAATAAGTTAAATTTCCTTAAGCTGTGTATCATTATTTTGTATTAAAGTTTGATTATGTCTGAGATAAGCGATTGGGATACTGACAATGATCAGAATTGTGGATCTTAAATACACAAAACAGAGAAGAATTGGTTAATTTCTAACAACAATCAAGGACGAGGTTAATCCTCGAGACGGAATGCATCATGACAAGGAAAGGGTTATTATACAGAAAACATACTGAAAGATTATGACTCTATTGCTGGGTAATGACTGATACGGTTATGTTCAAATCGCAAGATGTTTTTATCAGTCACTAATGAAGTATTGTGGTTAGTAATTTGCATACTCATACATATAGAATGATTGCAATTACCAGAGTGAAAGCATAAATTTTGATGTTGAAAGGTTTCATTTCAACAAAAAGTGTTGGATTTTTTTTAAATCGCGGATAAAATTTTCTTCAGATACAGGATTTCACTCAAGACTATCAACAGTAGCTTATTGTGCAACACTAATGCAATGATGATTGCAACATTAAATTTAACCCAAAATTTTGCTTAGATCTAGACTACATCTTCATTTTACAGCCGTCACTTTTAAAATAGTACTGCGACATCAAGAAATTTTAGAACTGCTGAAAAATTATCGAAGCTAAAAATGTTTGAAAAAGCATGAAACGAAAAATAATTTTGTTTTTTTCCGATATACGTTGGATTTTTATTTTCAATATTGGAATCTTGTTAAGTTTTTTTTTTGTCTCATATCAAAAGTACATAAATAGTTTAATCTTGAATTACATGTAAAAAGTATATAAATTAAACTAACTATTGAGTTATGTGTTAAAAATAAGAACTAGAGTTACATTTATAATTTGAATGCAGTTCTTGGGTATAAATTGCCTCAAGAATTGAGCTTTGGAGAATCAAACGCTGAAGCAACACGCCTAGCTTATTATTCTGTGTTTTTTTAGTCAGAATGAAGTCATCATAAAATATTCCAAGAATATCCAAACCACTAGAGCAAAATGTAATTCTTTAGAAATACCTTATTTTAATGGAACGCCGAGAGAACTCACGTGCATAAGCATTTTAAATATGCATGCTTTGGTGAAAAATTGCAAACATTGCCAAGGAAGTAACAGCCAAAAAAAAATTAATAATCTTATTATGGATACAAAGGAAAGGTAAATCTATTCTTTTGAAGTGTTTGGAAGTAAAAATGGGGGGAAAAATAAGATTCCGATTCAAGATGCTTTTCGAAAGTATTTTTGAATTTTAAGCAGACACGTAAAGAATTTCAAATTCCTTCCCTTACAAATTTATGCAGATTTCTTTCTTCATAATACAAATTTTCAGAAGGCAAATTAAATCATCAGCAAAAGGTATAGTTGCAAGAATTTTTTTTATTTATTAAATGTCTAAAGTAGATATTTTTGCTAAGAATGTCCAAGAACAAGGCAATTCTTAAATTTAATTAAAGAGGTGTTGTTAATTGCCAATTACATTAAATTAAAAACATTTCTTAATAAAGCAATGAACTATTTTTTTTTTGGAAAATTTATTAGAAAATATTAATACAGAAAAGGATTAAGGCCTTTTAAATAATTCATGGCATTTTGTTTTCTGATAACAAAATGCCATGAATTATTGTTCAAAAAAGAGTAAATAGAAGAGTAGTTCAAGTACCTCAAAGAAGAAAACCTGGGAATTCCTTGACATTTTCTTATATACATGTGCGTATAGAAAAATAAACACAAAACGAAAAAAACGTAATGTATCTCGGTTGTCTTATTGTAGAACTGCGTTCCTCAGAACTTATATCTCATGTTCGATCACAGCTACTGTTGGAAAATGGGATTTGAGACTAGCATTTCTGCTTCCTGGTTAAGATAATTGCTTGAAAGTTTACTCGAATTCCTTCCTCATGACCCATGAATATAGTCTTTTATTTACAAAAACTCATTCAGTATGATAAAACTCCACGTGTGTACAGCTTTAAATTTTAGTAGACTATCCATCATACATTGCTAAAATAAAATTTTCTCAATTACTTAAGAAAGACGCAATCAAACTTCTAAATTTCATACAAACTTATTTTGTAATTTTTAACTTGAAAACTTAAAATTTCATACAAATAATATGACAAAATACGTTGCTTTTAAAAATTATTTACAAGAAAATTTGTCATTTAATTTTTTTTAAGTATTTTATTCATGTATAAAGATTCTTAATCAACAGATTAATGTTTGCGGTCATTTGCGTCTTTGCTATTCACATGTGCACAAAAAAATACCAAATGAATGAACTGATATTCATTTCCAGAAACGAAATTTCGTTTTCGATTCTAGGAATAATTTAGTTTGATTCGCAAATGAGCAAAAAAATGGCTTGAATACTTGAATCCGTTATTTCTGAAATAAGTGATTACATTAGATTTACAGAATTCCAAGAACACGCAATAATTCATTTCTTTCAATGTTATGAAATTTATAAATTATATAACTTCCTATCGTTTCATATTATGTGCAAATAATCATCTCTTTACATATAAAAACAGGAAGATAATTTTATGCTTTTGTTTATTTGTATTAACTATTAGTCCAGAACCATTATAATAAAAATAGTAATGTCAAAATATTTACAGCACAGGGCCAGTTTTTTCTACATAATTTTTTTTATCAAAAATTTCCCTCCTTCACCATAAGCGGATAAGAAATATCAATAAAACTTAACATTAGAACACTTTATCTCTCTCGTCAACTCAATTACTTCAACACATCAGAAGACTCGTATTTGTTTTGAAAGCGCATCAAAAGATTTCTGAAAGTGCTTATTGAAAACTTGTTCCATGTGGAACACAGACTGTCATTTAGTGTGTAATTGAGTGACATTTTTATAATAATAAACCCCTTATCATATCAATAAATCGTAAAATTGCGTTTTTAATGCAAATAATGCTTTTAGTTTAGAGAATTTTATAAAAAATTTTATGTTGGTCCTAATTTAGAATCAGACAAGGCCATATTAGATTCGAGAGTTTTGATATGATTGCAGTGTAATTCGGAATCCACTTAAAATTACAAGCCCATGTCAAATTAGCCGTCGAATGTGACGTTAGAGAAAGAAATAAAGCAATTTATTGAGGGTTGGAATAGAAATTTTAAAATATAATTACTTTCATTTTTATGACTTTTATCATTTGTTTTCTCACTTTGCACAAGGAGACATACAATTTCCTTGTGGCGGAATTTGTGTAGGAGACGGTATAATCACTAAATTAGTCGTCAAATATTCATAGAGTATTAGAAGGGCTTAGAATAAAATAATGATGTCATACAATAAAATTAAACATATAATGTTATGGGAAAACACTCGACATAGAAATTTACCAGACTATATTTTCGGCCAATTTTATGTTCACTAATTATCTTTTCTTTTTTTATAAAACAAATTTTGTATTTTTTTTAAGCATTCGAAAACAAAGTGTCGCCATGATTTGGGTAGAATTGCGTCCTTTAAATGAAATGTTTCAGGTTCGAAAGCAACCATTATTTAAATAATGGTATTTGTATAATTGGTATTGAATATTACTACAACACTCATCAACTGTAAAGCTAACAGTTACCTGCTGTCAAATTAAGTATTCAAAGCATTTGTTACAAAGCTAAATGTTCAATCAATTTTGATAAGACATACAGTTTCTCGGTATAAATTTAGAATTACACAAAAGTGTTTCTTTAGCGTGTTGAGTGATTATATTTCAAACTCATAATTCAGTTGGTGAGAAATGCACCAAATACATTTGGAAAGAAAGTGTTAATTTAAATGTTCAAATTGCAACTGTACAGTCATGATGACGTTCAAAGATTTAATAACCATAATTTTATAATGCAGTACAATCTATGCACTAGAGTGAATTCAATACTAACATCCACTAGTAATTTCCCAGCGAATGACTTCAGCATCATTTCTACAGAATAGTTTAAAGATGGCAATGCAAATTCAATTAGGACTAGACCAAGCGTATAAATTGTAGATGTTTGCGCGGCATAAATAGTACAGTTTATATCATTTTGTGTCCAGAATCGCCAGAAGCAATGAATTATTAATTACAGCAGAGAATTCATAAGCAGTATGTAAAGGCAAATAAAATTAGAGATCACTAGGCCAAAGGCTAAAAAGATATCCCATGAACCGACGGCACACGCTACAGGAAGTGCATAGCAGAGGAAACGAAATAAAACAATTAAGGGAAACAGAGACCATAAAATGATATCACGAATTATTGCACTCGCCCTAAAGAGAAGTTATTTTGGTCCCATTTCTATTTCATCTAACTGCAAATAATATCAGTGAGATGAAATATGATGGTCGGTTGTAATACAATTAGGATTGATAAACTAATTTCTATTCACAAAAATTCCTCAGATTTTTTTTTTAAATATGGACAATAATGTCAGCACTTTGAATAACATTTTGTGTCAATTAATTATTATGAAAATGGTTCCCGAACGATCAACTTTATCAACCAATAATGGTCGATTGCAAGAACACTTTAACTAATCGTTAGTTCTAAGAGAAATTTTATTATTCTCTGATTAACACTTATGATCAATTAAATGAACTTTGAATATTTATTCAATAGCAAAAACAGCTAGCACCAATTAACACAAGAACAGTTAAAGAAATTTAATTATGTACTAGCAAAAGTAGTTCGAATATTAATTCTAGAACTTAATGAGTGCTACTGTTGATTCAGTCTTTTTTCTGATAATTTTTTACTACATTTTTAAAAACTTAAAATAGCGTAGTGAATTTTTCAATAACAGTGGCAAAATTTATCATTAAAATGATGAATAACTGCAACAATAAGGGTGTTCATATTTATTAAACATTTATTTTAAGTCAATTTTCATTGTAACACCAACCGCACATTATCTATTCCAATTTTCTACCTGCAGACCGTTAGTGCAAGGTTGAAAGGTAGACACTCTATGGTGACTTTTAGTAGACGACTCTTTATTGGACGAGAGCTATAGTTTTAAGTAGACTTTGAATCACTACTAACAACCATCCTCAAGATGAGAATCGTAACCACAAAGTGTTGAGCTGTCAGCGGTCTAACCGTTCAGCTGTCAGCTCGACTCATTTGTGCAAACATACTCATTTATAAGAAAGAAATTATCGTACCATTAAAAGTTTTACTCCTAGGCATATTGCTCTAGGATGGAGATTAAAATGAAATGTCATTAATTAAATTCAACAAGATTTCTTTAATTATAAATCTATCGTTTTGTTGATATATCATGAGTTATCCCACAAAGTAAGCCTGCTAAAATACTTTATATGACAAATAAAATCAATAAATAAGAATTTAATCATGATACTATAAAGGATAATTATTTTAATAAATCTTAATCATTATATAAAGTGTATAGCTAGTATTTTACTTATTTTAGTTAAAAATTCGAAATTTTTAAACATTAAAAAATTTTATATTGAGTATAAAAGCAAAAAATGTATGTAAATTCGAAATTTGTAAAGACATTTTCAAAATTTAATATATTTAGTACAGAATTCTACTTGTATGTTAAAGTATAAAACGGTGTAAAAGGACAGTGAGTCTAATCATTAAATTGTCTGATTTAATATCAATAAACATTACAATATCTCTTAAATTTCTTGCTTTCTGTTCAGTTTTGGAAAAATTTGAATTTGTTGTTCTTCAGTATTTGCTTTGGAATTTGTTTAAAACAGTTAGAATTAGTGGTTCATATTGATCTCCGGAGCTAAAGAGATAATATCACAAAGAAGCTACAAATTGCTTTAAACTATTATATCTGAAGGTTGTAGCTATTGTTGGAAATGGTTATATTACATTGCGTTGAAATAAAAGATTCATTTTGCAAGAAAGTATTTATCATAATTGAGGAAATACATGCAGCAAATTATTATCAATAGAAGCTGACTTTAATGTTTCTGTTTAAAATATACCATTAGTAAGTCATTTCTCTTTTTGTCATTCTCCGACAGCAGTTGCTGTTATTGATTGAGATATTCTTGGAATAACACTTTGTCATTCTCATTAGGGATCATCGAGTATTATGACTATATAGTGTGTTATTTAATAACATGCAACTATTTTTGTGTAAAAAAAGTTGCTCAAAATCATTTCTATATACGATTAAGTTCTGACCAGAATCATCTAATTTAATTCTTTAAATGGCTCCGTTTGTAAGACCCTATCGACAACTGGTCGATAACTGTCGAAACTATTGATAACCAAACAATATTGTCAATAAAATTCTAAGATTAAGATACAGAGGTGACGACAGCACATGTTAATAATACAAAGCTACTTACACTAATCAATAAGAAGCTTATATTAATTTTTAAAAGAAACACGATTTTATTTTTCCAATCTGAAATTCTTATCATTTGCAAGTATTTATAATGAAAATAATGGCCAAATATTTTAGACAATATTCCTTTTGGTAATTGTGTTTTAAAAATAAGTACATAAAAACGTATAAAAAACCGGTCTCAGAAAAATTAATTTTAAAGTTTTTTCTCTAAATTGAAAATATTTTCAAAACATTTTTCCTTTATAGATTGTATCATAATTAATCTATTCAACAAACAGAAAAGATAACTCTTATGCAAAAGAAGCGTGCTGAAAATATTAACGTTTTAACTTAAACTAGTGAAGTAACACACAATATAGTAAAAAGAGAAATTAATGTAAATTCCACAAATCTTTTAAGGTAAAAGTAACTTTCCTATTCCGAGCGCTCAAAGGAATAACACATACTTCTCGCTTAATCAGTTAAGGAGTTAACAATTGATTTTAAATACAGAATATGTTTATTGTGGATATTCAACGATGATAAAATTTGATAATTTTATGGATGATCGTTTATATTCCTATGAAATGATTATATTTGATATGCTCTAATAAAAAAATTATAACTGCTTTCCAGTTACTGCTTACTTTACTTACTTAAGTGGTTATTGACTTAGAGTTTATCTTATTTTTTATGAAGTTACCTACATTAATTAAACAAAATAACTGTTTCACTAAAATAAAAAACACCCACGCAAATTAACAAATTAATTTACAAAACTTTTTTTTAAATTTACAATGCTTTCATTTATCAAATAGTTTCAATATATTTTCTCTCTATTCATAGCCAATCAATAAATCAGTGTCAATCTAAAGTCTTCTTAATTAAATTATATTTTGTTCCCATTGGTGGTATCATCAAATTTTAAGCAATTTAATGACAATTTTTATTTACAATATTTACCAATTTTATTCTTTTAAAAGCAACTAAATGGTATTTTTAAAATATTAGTGAATATTAGTGAAATTTATGTTTTTATTCTTTGTACTTAATTACAATTTTTATGTTTTAAGAACACAGGAAATAGTCTATTGTTTTCTTTTAGTTACTTGAAGATGAAAATAAATTGTTTAGATGAGGTCATTTTTATTTTGATTTACATCAGAATTGTTAAATTTAAGAATTCTCAAGGTTCTTAATTCAAGAATATTATTCAAGGCAAATTATTTTACGCGCGCGTGTCTGTGAAAACTTAAAATGCTTGTTTTTATGCTGAAAATAAAAGAAATGAAATAAAAAAATAGGTAACAAAAACTTGGGTATATAATGAGTATTGTATGCATTTTTTATATGTATTATTTTCAAAGGAGAACCTGTTGGAAAAAGGGAGGAAAAATTAAAAAAAAGAACGATGTTGAGGTATTTTATTTGCCTTCTTGAAACAAATAAAACGAATCACCCAAAAATCTTCATTCAGTGTAGGAATAAATGTTTTCCGTAATGATCAGTTCACAGAAAATATTTTGAAAGAAGAACCTAGTACAGCTAGTTCTTAGAACATTATGTCGTTGTAACAGTCAAAAATGTTATAGGAAAATATTCAAATTAGTATTACAAAAAATACTTCAAATATAAGGATATAATGTATGTAACAGAAAAATTTACGAGAAAATTTAAAGATTTTGATGCTTTAAAAACTGTAAAATTAGAATCGACTATGAACGAGTTTCATTACAATGGCGAAACATATTTGGCATTATGCAAATTAAAGATGTTTCTGTCAGATATTAGACTGAATTGGAGTTTAATTCAATCAAATGATTTAGTTCAAATGTTTAAAACAGAGGGTGTATATAATTTATTGGTCGCACTTTTGGCACACAAGGATTCATTCGGTCTTTCAAAATAAATAAACAGGATAAAAGCAGGAAGATGTAACGAAAGGGCAACATTAGCTTGACATATGACATTTATAATGCTGTACTTATTGTAAATGTCCTTTATCTAATAAAACTCCACGAACACTTATAATTTACCATATATATGAAGAAAAAAAAAGAAATTGAAAACGGATTTTATGAAATGTTTCATTATTATAGCTTATTAAAAAATCAGTGATGCAAATTACTTTCACAAAATTTCTGTCATTAAACGAAATAAATCAAAATCGAGAAATAAAATGATTATAAAAGCCTCAAAAGTTCAAATTAATTAGTCAAAAAAAGTTTGCTTTAAACATTTTAAGCACGTCATTTTATTTAAAATTGTGTTACAGATATTCATTCATAACTCAATATAACATGACAACTTACTAAGAATAAGTTTTATACCTAAAATGAAAAATTTACAAATATTTCAAATAAATGAACCAATTTTACTTTTAAAATTGATTCTGCTTTTGAAACGCAGTCACTATTATTTATACAATGTTTTTAAAAAAGACATTTTCTACATAATTTATAAAATTCCTTTACTTTTTTCTCCATGATAATTTTGAAAACATCTACAAAATTAAAATTTTCCTTTTTTATAGTTTTTTTTTCTTTTTTAAACATAAATGAAAGTAATCATCTAATATAACATAAATTAATGTCCATGGCAATTTTTCAAATAGCATATTTTGATTCTTCAGAAGTCAGAACAATTTAATAAATAACAAGAAATGAGATGAAAAGTTGATGACTGCTTTAGAGATGCCGATGCGTTTAACAATCGTTAATTTCAACGCTAGATTACATAAAATAAAATCATATAACTTCGTTACCAAAAGTTACAGCAAGACACAATTTTAAAATCAACTACTGAAAGTGAGGTAGTTCTTTTCTTAATAAGAGCTGATATATTAATATCGTATTCATTTAAATGTTATCTTTTATTTAATCAATCTAATGATACATATATTATTACTCACATTTTATATACGTGAAAAGTTTTAAGAATAAACCATTATTGTCATAGGAAAAAGCGTTTGAAAATTATTATTTTTTCTTCCTTTTTGTGAATTTTTAAACTTTGAAAAAAAAAAAAATAAATAAGCTGGTGAAAAAGAAGACCGTTCTCTTTACCTTTCACTTTTTTCATCTCAAAATTACTGTAGTTCATTTCGCATTCTGGTTCATATGTTTCATGAATAACAGATGAATTGCAAATCAGAACCGAATCAAATTTGGAATTCATGGAAGGCTCTTGGTGGAAACGAAGGTCCTTTCTTCCATTTCCGTTACAAACTAAAGTACATTGTTCAAAATGCAGGAGAAAACAACAACAACATTTGCACTTATATAAATGTCATTTCTGTTCACGAGTTTTGACTTAATAAAAAGCAATGTTACAAAGGCGTATCTTCACAATTTAAAATAAATATTTATAATTTTGGTTAGTTCAAAATATACTGAAATGCAAGGAAATTTTTTTTATAAATTATCGATTTTTTTTATTTTTATAAAATGAGTTATGCAAAACAAAAGGCAATTAAATGTGATATAATTGGAAATATTGATTGAATGCGATACCTAATACTACACTTTTGTTTATATTAATGTTTTATGATTTAGATTTCATTAGTTATTTTGTAAGATGTTTAAAAAATATCAGTCTTATACGTTTGAACAATGCACTGATTCATAAAAAAAAGAAAGAAAGAAAGAAAATGAAATGGCACGTGCTTGAAACTAGATATGAACAATTAAGAATGGTAATTTGGTCTAAGTGGATGACATATTCATTAAAACAGAAATTGAAAACAGTTGTGTCAAGCTTAATAATTTTAGCTCTTTAAAATATTAATCGTGTATTTTTTTTTCTTACCACTAGTTCTGAAGGACGAAGAAAAGATCAATTACAGTAAAGTCTAAAATTACAGAACAACGCAAATTTTTTTAAATAACAGAACGTTGTATGAGCACCAAGTTCGTAAAGATGCTAAAAATAACAAGTAATAAACAAATATAAATTAATTTTTGCGGATTGAATATTAATTTTATTATTAAAGCGTATAGGTATTGTGCGATATATATAGTAGGTAGTACATATAAAATAAAATACATTCAGAAAAAAATATATGTGTATTCAAACTTTATTGAAATTAATTAATTTTATTGATGATGTATTTTTGTTCAGTTTTTCAGGATTGTGTTGGATATATATTTCGAAATAGACATTTTTCTAATCAATAAAATATGCACGTACGACTTACTTTGGATGACGGATATTGGAAAGAAAAGTTAAGAAGAGAGCAGTGTTTTTAATTTGTAATGTGCTGTGTATAATGAGCACATTTGTTTAAAATTAAGAAAGAAAAAAAAAACTTTTTCAAATTTTATATTTGAAATAATATTTATAAATTCCTAATATGGTGTGAAAACATTAAATTAGATTATAAATTAAGCAATAAATTATTTCACTGCTCAAACACGTAATTATTGTTTCTTCATCAATAATTTGACTTGTAAGAATTCTTAAAATTTGATTTGTTCAATCTCAAATCCGCAACTGATTAAAAAGTCAAAAATAAAACAAACTTTTAATATTTCAATAGTTAAAATATGATGTGATAAAGCAAAATATTATTTTACTTAAAAGCTTTTATTTAAAAAATGAAATTGCTTTAACACTTTGAGACCTATTTCCTTCATTTTAAAGAAACATTTAAAATATTCTGAATTTAGAAATGATTATTTTTATTTTGCTTATTTCATTTTCTTTTAAGAAAATTGTTCAGTTAAGAGTAAAGAGGATGTTAAATATTGTATTATAAGAAAATATAAAATATTTGAAATATTTTACTGTTAACAAATTTAAAAAATATATATATGGTCAACAATCGGTTTAATTGCATATTCAGATATAAACTATTTTAAAAAAATAACGTAATATAAAACTAATCAACGAAAACAAAGATTGATAAACATTAATTATTTATTTCAGAAGTAATTAAAGTGAAGGAAAAGATTTCTTTTTATTTCAATCGACTTTAATTACTTATTAAAAAAAAGCTCAGCAAAATGGTAGAATAAAATTCAAAGATTCAAACCCTATACATACTATAAATATTATTTAACAATGGACCTCATTGTTTCTCAAAGAAAATGTGCATTAATGCTAAAGCACTTGCATTAATTCATTATAACTCACAGTAAATGAAAATTATAAACTTAATGGAATTATAAATTTAATCATGTGACCATTACACAGTTCATTTATATCAGGAGTAGGAATGCTGTTATGTGAGACAATTATAACACTGTTTGAGACGAATAAGAGTAAATTATTAATATCACTTTTGAAACAGTAAATAAAGTCATCTACGAATAACTCTGCATGCATTCGTAAAAGTAAATATCAGAAAAAGAGATAATAGAAAATATACCGTTTCAAATATTTCTCCGATTAAGCAAAATATTTTGTTTTATAATTTCATATTAAAGAAAATATATAAACATTATTAAAATATAATAACCGAATCCGTTAAAATTGGAGAGAAGAGAAAAATTGTATTGTATTTTCTCTATTTATCTTGATTTTCCTTAATCCACAGTCAACCACATTCGCGTTTACACTACTTGTTTTACTTTCAAGAACCTCTAAGATGTTTCTATTTAAATAGATTATCAAAATTATATCTTATTAATCCATTATATTATAAAATGAAAGATTGAAATTTATATTTTTAAAGATAAAATGCACAAATTGACTAAATAAAAAAATTGGTGATAATACTGGAAAAATCTTAGATCATTAGAATTTAAGCAGAATTATATTTTTACCGATTTTATAGAAAACATTTTAAGAGCTAAACAACGTGAATAGCAATATTTGAAAGCGTATGTAAATGAGATTAAGACTTAAATTTAACAAAAAATTTGAGTTTTCTATTAATACAAGTCCTATAAACATATACATTTAAATACAATAAATATTAATTAGTAAATATAAGCTAAGTAAAGGTGAAACAAATTAAACACCTGAATCCAATAAGAAGATATTTAGAAACAAAAGAAACCATGATTTATGTACATCAATATTGCCAGGTAATAATTAAAAATAAATATTTGCTCACCTTTTCAGATATTTTTGTTTAAAATAATTAAGCCAATTTATTTAAAATATTATGTTACCACAACTAAGACATACCTTGCGAGTACTTTTATCATTCAAGTTTTGAGAAAAATTTAACAAGTTTTCAAAACAGAATTTGTTTAGGAAAGCAAACAACCACTTAATAGTAAAAAAAAAAAATTAAATCATCCTTGCTGATTTAAACTAACTATAAAGTAGATGTATTGTTTTATCCTTTTCATTTAGCTTTTTCCTCTGTTCTATTTTCAACATGTTCAATTTTGGAAGCAATATTGCTAAAGATTTGAAAATTTGAAAACTAATTATTTAGAACAGATAATTTCCATGATTTTGAAAACTTTTACAAACGGAAAAATTACAATTAAAAATGCTTCTTTATTACTGGTAAAAATCATTAATGTATTTTTTCTCATTGCTACCGACACTCAGACATTCAATGGTGAACTTCGCCTTGTTTGCTGCCGCTCGAAGAATGCGATTTGAAGGCAGGCAGCAAATTCGTCGAAAAGGCGGATTCACGATGCTGTCTCAATACGATGTATGCTGTAGATGAACCGTTATCTGACGTCATGGATATTTTATACCAATGAGAATTGCAACAAAGTGATCTCAACGGGAACGAAAGAAACAATCACTTTATAGTTAAATAAGAGATAATTTAATGCTATAGAGAACTTCTGCATAACATTAAATTAACGATTTAAAAAAATTTTGCAAAAACAAAAATTTCAACGAGGCAACTTAATAATTTAAAATTACAGCAGAAGATTAACTCCAAAAAAAAAGGGTAACTGAAATAGCACTTGCCAATTAGTAGTAAGAATTTTATAGTAAATAAAAACAAAAGTTTGGTACCTAATACTTTAACAATAATTAGCATTAAAAATATAATAATTGAGAATATCATAACTAGTATAGCAGGAACATCATACAAATTAATTGATTATACATTAAAGCAAACATTATAGATTACTTAAAATAGATATATAGCATAAGTGTAGCATCAAATTTTAAAATTTTTGCTTTGAGAACATTTTTATTGATTAAATAATAAAGCGAATTAGTACATTTTTTTCAATTAATTAAAGTAAAAATATAAAAATATATTAAAACACAAAATAAAAAAAAATTAATGAAAATAAAGAAAGTACGTGAAAATATATATGGGATACAATTAAAAATATAGCGACCCAATCTTACCAAATAATTATTTTCTTTCGAATGTTTATTTATTTTTGGTTAAAGTTTATCTTGACAAAGATAGTATTTAATACAAAACAAGTTTTCTAATTTGGTTATTGCGTTAAATAAACATTGTTTCTAAAACTATAAAAGTATGCGTTCCATCGCCATAAAAGTACACAATACTTATAAGAATTAAATCCGGAAGAGAGATAGGACATAAATACATTTCTACGATTATTTATTCTTGAAGTGAAATCAATTTTGTATTTAAAGTGTCCAAGAAAATTAATTAAGAAAATACTTTAGAGATCAGCATGACACAAAAAAAATATTATTTTCTGAAGCTGACTCGCTTGAGAATTAACAGCCAAGAGAATTTTACTTTTAAAGAAAGAGAAACATTCACAGTTTAATGATGTACTAAGTAATTTATTTTGGTGCATTTTTTTCCTTGCAGAGATCTCTAAATATTTGAAGAAAGCAAATTTTATTTCAAACAAAGCTGCAAAGAAAATAAGGAGAGAGAAAGTAATTTGCTTTAAAAAAATGTTTTTGTTTACTTTTTAATGCGAACCATTATAATTAAAAATAGAAAACAGTAAATTTGCTTAACATAAACTTCAATTCAAAAACATTTTTGATTGAGAAAAAGGAACCCTTTGTACTCTAACTTCTACTATATTTATTTTATTTACGGTATGTGCTATTTATTAAGATTCTATTCGGAATATAAATATGAAGTTTTTCGAAAACCAGATTTACATATTAATATATATTAATAAATAGATTTATTTTTTATTTAGTTTTACTCTTTTCAAACATTCATTTATATGTGGACAAGGTTATGAACAAATAAAGAAAAAATTTGAATTAAATGCTATAAAAAATAATGAAATACAAACTAAAATTATTAAAAAAAAACACTTAATACAAAAAAAATTACAATTGAATAACAAATGAGATCATATGAAAAATATTTAACAAAAGTTAATGCTACGGCATACATAAAAATTGATATTTAATTTATTAGTAATCAAAGATGTTTCTCAGAATTTTGTGTTTAAAAGGTATCAATTTAAATCACAACTGCGCAATTTAACCACACCATTTTTTTAGTTATAATTTAAAAAAGTATATTTTGAAAGATTTCATTTTTAATACTTATAAAAAAATATAAATAAAAATACTAATTTTATTTTAAAATAAAATTGAAAATTTTTATTTTTAATTACAAAATATTAAAAATAAATTTTTTTATATTTTTAATATTTATAAATATTTAAAAAATTTTAATATTTATAAAAAAATAATAAAAAAATATTTTTTATAAAATTTTTAGTATTAAAAAATTTAAAAAACTTTATAAATAATTTAAAATGCATTCATAAAATTCATAAATTGTGTGCCCCCCTCCCTAGATTAACTTCTTTAGGCATCATCCATACTAGAGAGTTACACCTGGACTCCATTAAAGGGTTATCGGACTTTATTAATAAAGTGGGTAACCCGAGCAACTGGAACTAGGAAACATTGGGTTTGGAGTTAATAGTACAAAATGCTGATAAAAGCAGAGGTGCCCAATGACATACAAACCCAACTAAGAAGAAGAAGAATATAAATGGACAAAAAGAGCTCATTTATTTTCATTTAATGATAAATTTACTGTAAGTAAATTAGTAATTACTAATGCATGGATAGTAACAATATATCGAAATATATAACGTATTTCTACACAAATAAATATTTTGTAAAAAAATATATAATTATACAAAACTCAAAGTATAAATATTGAAATTACTCTTGATCATTTCCCACAGTGTTTTCAAATAAGATATAATCTCTTTCCAGAACAGTTTTATTAATTAAAAAAAAAGGAAACGACTCATTTGCTTAAAGCAGTGGTTCACGTGTTTCGACAGATGCAGTATAATTGCGCGGAGATGAAGGGTGATGGTTTAATTGCGCTGGAACACACAGTAGAGGTAAAACATGAAAGGTCCGAATTACACGGCACGAAATTGGAGCCAATATCTCCAAATCGAAGATAACACAGAATATTGTGTTATTCTTTCACGTTCAAACGAACTATCAAAGATTTCAATAATAAAACAAGTTTGAAAAGAGAAATATAAATAATTCTGTCAGGAAAAATTTTTGAGCATAACGCATCATAAAATTTTTTTACATGAATTTAAAAATAAATTGAATAGTTTCTTTTCAAATATGATTCACACTAAATATTTTTTAGTTATAGTCACAAAATGATTAAAAAATATCATGATGTTTTCTAACAGATATTCGAAAGTTCCATTTTACGGAAAAATGATTAATCCAATCACATAATTACGCATATACATTAATTACTTTTTCGATTATTTATTAATTAATTTCTTTATTTAATTAAACAGTTTTATAAGCATTTTCTCTTCATTTTAATTTTAAATAAATTCAGGAATTATTTTTTTAATGACTTAACATCAGTGATTGATACCTTTTGTTTATTGAAAGATTATTTTCAATAATGCAAAATTTAAATGTTATCATATTTCTTAAATGCAATTAATTTCTATGTCAAAAAGGCTACAGTAAGGTTCACTGCGTGCTGGTAATAAAATTGCACTTTTCAGCGTTGAAGATTCTTAGTTCGATTCCGGATATAACTAAGCAAGTGGAGATGGGTGAGACACAACTGATTTCTACTTGTTCAGCTAATGGAGTAAGCGTTTGCGAGTTTTTCAGTTTCCTTCTTTGCAAAGTATAAATATTTCCCATGAGCTTTGAAACGTTTTCCCAAAGGGCAGGTATTAAAATGCCTAAAAACAGGCTTAGGCTATAGGCGGTAGAAGTTAAAGGATAAACAAAGAAGTTATTGGACAATCTAAAGTCTTCTAATTGATATTATCCCGTTTTTAATGCAATTACTTAACACCGTGCGATGTAGGGTGCTAATTGGAAATGAAATCTTTCAGTAAAAAAACTGGAAAATACCTGGCATTAATAAATTTGAAAAAAAAAATACCTCAATTATTTTTTATAAATTTTTTATCAGAAATTTTTGCTTACAAAAGTAATTGTAAAAGTGAAGCGATCTTTCTCAACAAAATTTCTTGATATGGTTTAAAAAAATAATGCTGATATATCACTTAATTTCCTTTGATTTAATGAATTTTTTTTAAATATACGATTTCTTGAACAAATGCTGTTGTAAAAAATTTCATCCGTAAGATAAATGAGAAAAATTAGCTAAAAAATGATTCACTTTGGTGTTTTCAAAAAAAAAAAAAATCGACAGTAATGTATAATAAAATAACTAATTCTTCTAACGATGTCTACATAATTCCGAAAACTCAACTGGTAGGATAATAAACGATTCTTCAAATATAATCAAAAACGAGCATGAAAAACAATTTCCTAAATGCAAACAAACGTCTATGGAACATCGATGTCTATCTTAAGACAACAAACACGCTGCCACATCTATAAATCCGGCGTTCAATAAAAATGATGACACTAGACAGAAATAAAAAGAATGGCGGGAATTGCGAGAATATCGTCTTACATCACGGCGTCGGAAAACTTCTGTGAAAATGCTCATCTAAATCGCTCTGGGACAGGATTCGGGAAAAGTTTCCAGGATATGAAATTTTGATGGGATGCATCCTGAGGGAGCTATAAATAATAACGCAGGATTCGAGTAAGTCTGGCCGAAAATTTTGTAGCGATGGTAGGGGTGTGGAACTCTCTTTACACATATAGAACTGAACTTATGAAATTTATATCACATTCATGTCGAAGATGCACTGGGAATACTTCACTTTCTGTGAGACGGGTGAAGTAAATAAAGTTCCACCAGTATTTTTCGCGATTTCCCTGTGAATATTTTTGCATTTTTGATTGTAACACTTTTCGAAATTTCGAAAGGTAAACCAAGTGAGAGAAATGGAACAAAATTTTAAAATCCTTTTACAAAACAGTATTTGTATTTTGTACATCAGATAAAGAACAATATCCACCAATAATTATGTTTTGTTTCAGAGATTCAATTAAATAGATAAATTAAAAGCTTAAATGTTATGCTGTATCAGCCTCTAAATACGCATAAGCGAAACATTGTGCTCATTGAATTCAAAGACAAGCTCAACACATGAGCAAATAATTGTGCTCACTTAATTCATTACACATCTGGGACAATTATAATCAATTAAAAAGTGTAAGTTAAAGAAATCTATTTCTAATGTGAAATAGTTAAACGCAAAAATAATAGTTATTTGCAACTACAAATAAAATACTGACTTGAATAGAAACTTTCATTTTCAAGATTGTTCTATTGCTAATAAATGCTGAAATGTTCTGAAAAATGTTGAATATATTCCTAAAAACAAAACAGATGCATATGAACATGCATCTTAGATTGTAAATTCTGTGAATCAAATTTTCAACACATACGTTGTAATTTATTTCACTTTTTTGTTTTGGGACCTATGGTTGGAAGTGGATCCTAAACCATTACAAACACCCAAGCAGGGATTCGATCCCACAAACTATTGAATTGAAGATAAGAGCGCTAAAAATTCGGCTACCACCTTGGAGTCATTTTCAGAAAGTAAAAGAAAAGACATATATATATATATATATATATATATATAT